>OX596074.1:140875085-141475085 GCA_951394005.1 Protophormia terraenovae
CGAATATTAATATTAGCTTTGTATGGTGGCTACCAATCCCCCTAGACCTAACCGCCCTATTTTTTCTCAATTGTGGACCGTGATAGGAAAATTATTCTCACAATATCTTAGGACTTTCAATTCTACAGTTTTTTAGATATGCTATAATTAATATTTTTTATTGTTTTCTCTGTAATTGGATGTTGTTTGAAGTTAAATTGAATTACTACAAATGACATTATATTTAACTTTAATTAAAAATAGTAAATTAAACGTAAAGTAATTTAATTGGCATCCCATTTTTAGCAGATACCTTCAAAACATACCTATGTATATAAAAACAAATTTCTATTTACAAAATCCCTGAAATTATTTTACATCAAATCAATTAACTTTGTAAATATGTATATTGTATATCTTTGTTATTACTAGGAAATCAGTAATGGTAACCAAATTAATGTATTATTGAATTTTTATCTAAATGTAAATATTCATAAAGAACAATCTGTATAAAAATGAAATAAAATTCATTAACTTATCTTCAAATGAAACATTTTATGACAAGATCATAAACAGAAATTAATTAAAAATACTGTTTTGAATATAATTTACCTGTCTAGTCTAAGAATAAAAGCAATAATTATTGCAATATTGTCAATATACCCTACATTGAACTAATAATAGGTAATATAGTAATTAGTGTCTATTGGTTACGAATTTTAAAATAGAATTATGAGATTGTCATTGTAAAAGGATAATCAATCACCTGACTAATATAATTCAGCTGTATTTTATAGTGTCTACATTAGACAAATTTTTATCAAAACAAACATCAAAATGAAAAATAACAATATGGCACATTAATTAATGTTTTTATATATGAAGTTTGACAGCATTAACAACCAAAAATAATAATCAGCCGATTAACTGAGGTTAATTTGTATAGATTCACACTGATTTTGATGCTTGTCTTTATACAAATTTGCCTAATGTAGACACTATGTTAAGCTTTGTGTAATTTATTCGACTTACTGAAATCAAGAGGACTATAAGAACAAATATCAAAGGGAAAGAAGGTGATGGTAACAATATTACACCTCTAAAAGTAAAAAATCTATCGACATCAGTGATTAATGTGTCGTAGAGTATTTCTAAATCGTTTTAATCTATCATAACTTCCTATAATCATAAAATAAAAATCAAGAACATTTTAAAATTTATTATGTTTCAATTCAGTAGTTAATTATTTGTTCCAAAGAAATTTAAAATCATTTTAAAAAGAAGAATCTCACAAAAAAAAAAAAAAAAAGAAATACAAAATAATAAAAAAAAACATAACTTTTATTTGTATTAAGCTGAACATCACACATTTAAAATAGATTAATTTCAATGTCAGACGTGATCATTTGATCTTATTTTTTTTTTTTTTTTTATTTCTGTCTCACCTCCGTTTTGTTGTCGATCTAAAAAAGAAGACTACACCCTCTTGAGAAATAAAATCTTTTCAAGTACCACAGCAAGAAAGTAAGTTATAGAAAAAAAAAAGAAAGTTCATAGGGAAATATGATAAGGTTCAATTTCTAGTTGTTGGTTAGTTACTTGGTTTTATTTCCTGTCATTATGAATAATAAGAATGATTTGTTTATTTTGAGTTTTATTCTTTTTTAAACCAAAATTGAAATGATTCATTTGTTTAAAGAAGTTGCTTTTTTAGAAAATATCTTAGAGGAGGAAGTGGTTGAATAAATTCTTTACTTTCTTGTTTCTTCTAATTTCTTTGTTTTTCTTGCTTAAAGTTTTAAAAGTAAATTGAGGGCAATGGGTTTGTATGTAACTTACAAAAAATTCAAAAAAGAAATGAAACATTGGCTAGTTTTAATGATCTAATGTTTTTTTTTATTCTTCTAGTTTAAAATGCTTGCTCCCTCTTTGATTATTTCTTTATTCTCTACCGCTTGCGTGTGTAATTTTTTAATATTTTTTGGTTTTTATGTTGGTATCTTATTTTTTTTTTCTCTAAACTTACTACCATTTTTGAATTTAGAAAGGGATTTTCCCATTAGATCTAACAAGAAGTAGTGTTTAGTGGTTAATGTATATTTTATGACCACTACCACTTAATTATTGCAAGAAGTCTAAGAAAAGACCTTAATTAAGTAAGATGAAGTTTTTTCTAAGTTTCTTTTGTTTTAAGTTCAACAACTTAATATTTTTATTTTCTTAATATCTATTTAAGATTTTTAGTGGATTTTTAACAGCTGCTTTATTCTGTTGAAGGAATGTTTGGAAAAAATGTTTTTGAGAAAAGTACCTACTAAATTATTGTGTTTTTAATGATGAATCTTAAAAATTGGTGAAGGTAGTCAAGTCTTTAGTGCATACTATAGACTAGAGTTGATATATAGACTAGACTATAGTCCAGACTTAGACTAGACTAGAGTTCATATATAGACTAGACTATAGTCCACAGTATAAACTAGACTATAGTCTATTCCAGAACATAGACTAGACTATAGTCCAAACTGAAGTCTAAACTATAAGTTATACTATAGTTATACTGTAGTTCAGACTATAGAATAGGGCACAGATCAGATTATAAAATAGAAATAGTTTAGTCTTCTGTAGTGAATAGACGTCTTGACAATAGAATAAAAATCTTATTTTACTACTTTAAAATAAAATATTGATTTTACTATAGAATATACTTTTTTACTGATTATATAATAAACTGTAGTCTTGACTACGGAAATATATTATCTACCATAGAATATAGTCTTGGCTAAATGAACTTTAGAACGGGTAATATAATAAACTGTATTCCAGACTATAGAATAAAATATAGTATTGACTTTAGAATATACTCTAGTTTTGTTTATAGACAATATGCTTGACTATATAATATATTATAGTTTTAACTATAGAAGAGATTATAGTCTTGACTATAGAATAGACTATATTCATGAATGTAGAATAGACTATAGAATAGACAATAGTCGTGGCTATAGAATAGACTATAGTCTTGACTATAGAAAACCTATATGTAGTCTTGATTATAAAACAGATTATAGTATTTACTTTAGAATAGACTACATAAACCCGTGTGCAAAATAATAGTAGCGCCATATGTAACATGATTAAGTTTATCTTTTTTTAGCATATTTGGTTTATACACATTGATATTTTGTGGAATAGCCCTCATTGGCTTTGACAGCGGCGCAGAGGCGGGCGCTGAGACTACTAATAACCCCTGGTAATCTCTATAGGAATATTTTTCAAAGCTGACTGTACTGGTGTCCACAATTTCTGAAAATTTCCCCTTTTCTTTTTTAAATGAGCAACTTTGACATCTCCCCAAAGATTTCAATGCAGATCATATATGGTGACTGAGTCGGTCATTCTAAATCATTACTTTTATTTTCGGAAAAGCACTTCTTTTTGTCAATTTGCTCGTTCCTTATGAAAATTTTCCTGCTAAAACACCCATTTGAATGGCATATTCTTCCCTGAATAAGACAACATTACTGTTCTAACTATTTCCACATACAGTTAGGGACAAAACTATTTGTACACCCCATGCATTTCGTATATCTTCAATAATTTATAAAGAATAAAAAATTATTATATGTAGTTTTAATTCAGGTCCATTTTTATTGAATTATTTGATAAAAAATAAATTAATATATAAAACGTTGTTAAAAAAAAGTACAATTTAAGTAAAAATCTTTGGGACAAAAGTATTTGTACATCAGTACTTTGTACAATTATTTGTACGTTGGACTCTTGTATGATGATTTTTTTTAAATACCGTTATATTTTCTTCGTTAATCGAGTTTTACTTTACAAAATAAGAAGTTGGTTTTAACGTTTTGAATAATAAGCACATCAAAAATGGGAAAGCGAAAAGAGTTGAGTTTGGATATTAAAAATTTAATTATTGATGAACATAAAAAAGGAAAATCTCTCCGGAATATAAGTAATTTAGTAAATTTGCAACATTCCACAGTACAATACATTGTAAACAAGTATAAAAACAGCGGATCTGTTGAAAATGTGCCAAGAACTGGACGGCCAAAAAAGGTTTGGGAAGCGAACTTGGTGACAAAAGAAGTGGCAAGAAATCCAAGAGTAACTCGGGCAAAATTAGCGGAACAAATCGCAAATACTACCGGAACAATTGTTCATCCAAAAACAGTAGGGAGGATCTTACATTCTGCGGGATATGCAAGTAGAATTCCCGCAAGAAACCGCTGATTAGTAAAAAAAACCAGCATTTGCGTTTAGAGTTTGCCAAACGATACATTGATAAGGACGAAGAATTTTGGAATAGGGCATAGTAAAATAATAAAGTACTCGCACATCTACAAAAACAAAAATTGCTTGTATTTTGTTAGTGTAAAACTACTGCCCACAATGTCAGAATGCTTTGAACGGAAAAATGAGAGAACGAAAGAGAGCAAGAGAAAAAAACTCAAAAAATATTTTACATGTGAATACAAAAACAATTTGACAGTACCGCGAGGTTTGCCAATGAAAAAATTGTAAAACAGCTGGTCTTACGAGTATACTTTATTATTATACTATGGAATAGGGTTTTGTTTACTGATGAAACCAAAGTCAATCTTTTCGGAAATGATAGCAGGGGAAAAGTGTGGCGCAAAAAAAATACAGCGTTAGATGTTAACAATTTGACCCCAACAGTGAAACATGGTGGGGGAAGTGTTATGGTGGGGGCAATAGCAGCCAGTGGGTTAGGGCGAATGGTATTTATAGATGGTGTAATGGACCAGCATCAATATAAACGTATATTGGAAGACAATTTGAAGGATTCCGTAGATGGTTTGGGTCTTGGCCAAAGTTGGATATTCCAACAGGAAAACATACAGCGCGTTCACTGAAGGAGTGGTTGCTTTACCATGCACCAAGACAACTTAATTCTCCTCCCCAATCACCTGACTTAAACCTCATCGAGCACTGTTGGGATATTTTGAAACGTAAAGTCGCTACAAAGCACGTCCGAAGCAGGGATGAACTTAAAATTGCTTTGGAGGAAGCCTGGAAGGAAATATCTCCAGATGAAACGAGAAATTTGGTCCGATCGATGCCCATAAGATTACAGGCCGTGATAGATGCAAAAGGAGGACCCACAAAATATTAAATTTTTCCAATATAAGTATTATAAGTAGGTGTAGATTATATGTACAAATACTTTTTTCCCAATGAATTTTCATTATTTTGTATTTTTTTAAATAATGTGTTGGATATTAATTTTGTTTTTATAACTTAATTAAATAAAAATATATTAAAAATAATACTGCATACGACAATTTTAAATTCTTTATAAACTATTGAAGGTATACGAAATATATGAGGTGTACAAATAGTTTTGTCCCTAACTGTACATTGGGCCATCCATGTTACCTGTTATCCAAACTATGGACCATGATATGAAAAACATTTCTAAATGTTGATTTTCCCACCACAGTGCTTGACGGTCATAAACAAATTTTAGGTCATATTATTTGTTATTTGGTCTCGTCAAATATATTCTTGTCTCATGCGTCCCATATGCACCAAAAATAACTATTTTGGACGCCTTTGTGCATAGAATGTGCTCCATTTCGTAAGGGGCCAGTCGGAGTAAAGTATCGTGAAATAAAGGCGATTGCGTGCCTGTCTGTAGTTTAGTAATGGGGTTTTCTTTTGAAATCTTGCTTACAGATTTTGTTTTTGGAGACGTCAAGAAAATAGGACTTATAACTTTCAGCTCTAAGTCCTGTTTTACCTTAGTAGACGTCACAAATGTGTTTGAGTTAACTATTCGCTTTGTCCGCGTAGAGGCACTTGAAGATTTGTTTACTTGCGAGTTCGTGTTTCTTGGCTTGGATTATATTTTTTGCAATTTGCAATAACTGCGGGAGAACATTCCACAAATTGTTTGCAGAAATTTGTATGTTTTACCTTTCAAAGTATTTTTACCAATAGGGTTCGGGTGGTCGGAATACAGTGCTTGGTACCACCTATTTTAAAATTTTTTAAAAGCAAAATTTCACTGTATGTACAGTACATGGCTATATAATTTACTTAAAAACCAAAAGGATTCAAAATTATAAAACAATAATACTATTTTGCAATGTTTATTATTTTGCTAATATTATTTTGCACAGGCAAAAACCAAATAACGGTAATTTCCGAAGATGCATAGAAAAATAAAAATAATTTTTCTTATAATTATTGTCCCTGTTTAAGGCTTTCATATAAACAAATTGTTTTTGAATTCCTTGTCTAGGAATTGAGCAGCAACAAAAACTCCAAAGTAAAAAACTCATAAGTATGTATTGACTATAGAATATATTATAGTCCAAATTATAGACTATACTGTAGTCCATACTATAAACTATACTATAGTCCATACTATAGACTAGATTTTAACGTTAATAGTCTTTAAACTACTACTTTTTATGTGTAATAAAATTGAACCTCCCTAATCCTAATAACAATTTACTAAATTATATCCCAATTCAATTTCGCGCAACATTAGCTAAAGATAAAAGTGGTTATATTCAAATGTATTAAAATATCTTCCGCATTTTTGTTAATTTTTAAAAGTATTTTTTTTTTGTAATAGAAATGATAATTATTAAACATAATTTGCATAAAATTAAACAAAAAAGAAAATTGCTAAAATTAAACAAATAAAAAAAAAATAAAATAAAAAAACAAACAATTTAATATAGATCATGCAAATGCTGTTTATTGTTAATGATGATCATGAGAAAGAAATCCATGATTTGTAGAAAAAGTTTGTCAGTGAATGTTTTAAATTGTGTTTTGAAAATAAAAAAATGTTTCTTTTTTTTTTTTTTTGTTAAAAAAAGTTAAATGAACTTGAGGTGCTAAAATTGGCCATAATTAACATCATGATGTAACCTTTTAACTAAAATTTCAAAGACTCGCATAAAGTATTCAAAGTATTCAAGTATTCAAAAATAAACCATTACCTCAAAAGCAACAATTTACAAAACGAATAATAAGTAATAGTTGTTTTTGTTGTGCTATTACGACAAAGAAATTAAATGTTTTTTTTTCTTAAAATATAATTTAAATGTTTGTCTTAAACAAACGTCTTTTTTGTTTAAGACAAACCATCAAAAAACAAAAAATCCCACACTGTCAGTGAAGGAAAATAATGAAAAGGGAAAAACTAATTTTATTGTTTTTGTTGGTTGCAAGAAAATTTGTACATAATTTAAATTCATAAAGAAGAGATTTTTTATTTTAAATTAAGAAACAAATAAAAATAAACGTATAATTTAAATATCAAAACTACCGTTAGTGAAAAGACCTTTGTATATTATGACATAGATGAAGATAGATGCTTTAACGTAAAGCATAAATTACAGAAGCCATTACAATTTCTCAACAGCGGGGGTATAATAATTTTCCTAACTTTTTTAATTTAAGCGTCTTAGTCAGATGAGTCACGTTAAAAACCACTATTTAATCACTACGCATTAATCAAAATGTTTAAAGATGAATAAAAGAATTAAAAAGTTTCAAAATATATTGTTTTCTTAAGCGCCTACTTAAAAAATTAGGGAAATTTATAATTAATTTTATTCTTGCTTCAATATAACTCCGGAAGCTTATTTTGGGGGGTCCACAATATCCATATTATTGAAAAATATTTAACATTATTGTATCTATTGTTTTTTATATGAAACATTTATATAAATGCTTTCAAAAATTAACATTTTCATCACTTTAGAGCAGCGTTACCGTTGAGAATTTTTAAAAAATGTCCAAAAAAGGGGATTTCAAAATAAAAAGTCGCTAAAAAAGGGGATTTTTTGAAAAAAAATGGCCAACTGCTTAAAAACCTAAAAAACCCCTTAAATTTTGTTCATTTAATAACAACAAAAACAAAAAATGTTGTGTTTTAAGAAAAACTACTAAATCCAATTCTGTTAGCAACAAAATAATTTATTTATAAATATTTTACAACAATTTTTATTATTAAAAATTAAAGATTAATTCACAAAAATAGCTGACATAAAATTCTTTTTTATTAATTACACTTCTGTACTTTTGTACAAGGTTTTTACTCGTACTCAAATCTTTCAAATCCTCGTCGAACCAATTTAGGACTGAACGTATGGATCTAAAAATATTGACTAAAGTCTGATGACAAACTATATTTTATTACTGATAACTTAGTAAAAACACACGTTACCCTAGGAATTGCTATGAAGAATGTAAAAATATAAATTAGGATAAAAGAATTCATCGTATCTATTTTTTATTTTCTCAAACCAGTCCAAAAAGATTCGGCATATGATGATTTAAATAGCTATTGATAAACTTTATTATTTTTAGTTACTAATAGTTTCATTCCATATATAAATATTCCGCGGTTCTTTATATTACTATACTGTGAAACAATATTAAAATAGTTCATTTATTTGCTAAAATTAAATAATTATCTTCATTTAGCTCATAGTCTTAAAAAGTCGCCAATTAGTCGCCATTTATAAAAGGGGCCAAAAAAGTGTCCAGGTGGGTGAAAAAGGGGCATTTGGCGACTAAAGTCGCCAAACGGTAACGCTGCTTTAGAGGTTGAACTAAGCGCATATTTTATGCCTTTTTAGAAGTTATTGATAATTACTTCCAAAAATTTAAATTAATGTATTTTTAGCAATGAAAAAGTAAATAATTTTTAATAAAATTTAAAATTTCACTAATTTTGAAATATTTTTATAATCTCTTAATAAGGTTAGATAATAATTTTTAGAAAAAAAAATTATAAACATGGTTTTAAGCTAATTACTTCAAAAGCAATGAAGAAGCATAAAAGAAGAATATCTTACCAATGACAATGAAAAGAACTTTTGCAGCTCTTTTCTGTACTAAATACTTTTTCCAATGACAAAAAAATATTAAAATCATGATTAATTCAGTTATTTTTCAGTTCTTATTTTTTTTGTGCTGCGGCATTCCATCTCAAGAAAATGTATATGCGTTAATATAATTATCCGAAGTGGGAATCAATTGTGAAGTTATTACCTAAATATGAGTAAAGTCGACACTTATGCATTGATTTAGATTAAGTATATGTAATAGGTCGATTTGTTTATAACAAAATTTGCTGGTAAGGGCATATAAATATAATTTTTTCTGGTTAAATTTTAATTTATCTAAATTTTTAAATATGTATATATTTCTTTGCACTAAAAATATTCGTTGTATCAGGAAATCAAAAATTTTCTATCTATTCATAAGATGAAAATAACTATGGACGTGGATTTGTAAAAAGAAAAATCATGTAATTGTAAATTATAAAAAAATTATCTTGAAGCTAAATATGCAAAATTATGCTCTTAAGCATAAAATATACAAAAATATGCTATTTAAATTGCTAAAATATACAAATATGCTTTTAAGACTAAAATATGCATCAACAAATTGATATGAAAATTCATAAAATTGTATAAAACGTATAAATAACATATATAGCGTTTATTTCTATGTAATACACGTTTATCTCCGAAAGCACACCCATTTGTTGTCGATTGGTCAGCTGATACTACGACACATTATAGGGAATCTTAATTCCGAATTAAGAAATACTAGTTTTGCATTTTATAATATCATTCCCAAAATCATAATTTTGTAGTTTCATTTAAAGGCTTTTGTTTGAATATAAATAATTCTTTATCGAATTTATTCGTAACGAATTCATTGAATTAATTCAAATCTTTTCCAAGTTAAATTAAAAAATATTTTCTAAAGCTATTTAGTAATAGATTTGAAATGAAGAAATTTGCAGTGATTGAATATATTTTTTAAGCTTGAATTTTATATATAATTGATGAATGAATTATTTAAGGAATTAATTCTTTATAGAAATATGAATTAATTAATATGAATACTCTAAAAGAATGAAAAAGAATACAATTTAATTCGTATGCGTGTTGAACACTGCGTGTTCAAAAGTTTAAGAAAAATTGAAATGAATTGACACCAAATCAATATCGAATTAATAAAACGTCGTGCTAGGTAATCTTCATATAGAGTGTTAAACCTAAGACCAGTAACCACTAGGTACGATTATTCGACTTTTTTAATTTTTAAATTTAGATGCAGTATTATTCTTTCATACTAGCAGTAAAAATTTAAATAAATTACACAGGAAAACACTGATTCTGCGGCATGGGGTTTCTCAGTCAATTCACATGCACAGTATTAGTAAGTACTAAGCCTCTAAACCACTTTTTTTGGATTGACTTTAGTTCTCGCGATAAATCGATTTGAAAAATTAAGGCGGTTGCACTATATATTGAAGCGTATTTCGAAAACGACTCGTCTGATTTTGTTAAAAGAAATCAAAAATTCTAATTAAAATTATCTTCCCATCATTTCTACATTTATTTTTAATATGGTTAAGAGTTACGGAGATATTAAGCCAATCTTTCGGGAAAAAAATAAATTTTATACAAAATTTCAAGAAAAAAATTCATAAAAATTTGAAAGTGCCAAAAATTCAAATTTTTATTCTTTATTAATAGAGATAAATTTGTTGCAAATTAAATAAGACATATTTTATTGAAATCAATTCATGTTTTGATTTTATTCAAAACTTAGTGAAAATACTCATTTACAAATTACATAGAAAAACGAGTAAAACTATAGTCGGTCAAGACCGACCATATGATACCTTACACCATTCTGTATGAGCCAAAAATTTGACCTGTGGCCAATTGTAGACCAACACTTGTAGACCAACACTTTTACTAAATGTAAAATAAAATATACAAATACATAATAATGCGTTGATACTAACATCTACATGATTTTATGCACTTTAGGGCGATTCCCGGAAGTGGGTTTATATGGAAGCTAGGTAAATTATGGACTGATTCCCATAAAATTTGGCAATGTTATTTCTACTTATATAAAACTTATTTGTGGCGAATATTAACTTGATACTATAATTCGTATGGGATTTATGCACATTAATGTAATTTCCGGAAGAGAGGTTTATATGGGAGCTGTGGTCAATTATGAACCGATCTTAATGAAATTTGGCACTAAAATTAACACTTCGAATTTCATTAAAATATTTGCTATATTTAAGGCATTTATTACCACTAAACCCCTATCCCGGGAGGGCATTTGTATGTGGGCTAGGTGAAATAATGGACCGATCATAACCAATTTCAATAGACCTCGTCCTTGTGTCAAAATAACTGCTTGTGCTAAATTTCATCAAGATATCTTTAAAATTGCGACCTATACTTTGTTCACAAGGTTGTTCACAGTTAAATCAACTCAGAAAGTGATTCTGAGTCGAACGGTATACTTTAAGGTGGGAGTCCGATAATTTTTTCTGTGCATTACAAACATCAGCACAAACGCATTATACTCCAGCCACCTCCAAAGCACTAGGATTCCATATTGCTGAAGCATATTCTAATTTGGATATAAAAAATTAAACAAAAATTATCTTCTAGTATAATGATAAAAAAATTTTAAAATGTTGTTTTTTTGGAAGCATGTAATGAAAGAAGTCCAAGCCCATTGGGAGTTATTACATTATTAAAAAAATCAATTTTGTATAAAGAAATAGATTATTATTTTGTGAAACTAATTTTATTAGCATTCATTTTACTGTAATCTTATTTCAATTAAGTTTTAAAAACAACTGTATTAAAAAACAATAAATCGTAAACCCTAATTGTTTATGTACATCTACGGAATAATGGCAAACGTATTTAATTCTTTAGCATAAGAATAATTTAAATAAATATTTTTTTTATATCCAAAAAGGTCTATATATTAATAAATAATATTTATTTGCTAATTTCTTACCTGTTGTATAAAATTATATTGTATTGCTTTTGTGGCCATTTCTTTTATTTTTTTTCTGTTGTTTTTTTTTTTTTTTTTGGCTAATTTAAATTGTTGATAATTTAATTAAATATTCTTTTCATATAAATATGTTAATTTTAATAATTTAATAAATTTATTTATTTATATTCTTGTTTTGTTTTAAAACACCTTTCAATAGAGAGTGAGTGAGAAATTAAATATTAGACATACATAGATATAGTTTCTTTTAAGTTTAAAACACAAAAACCGTTATATTTTTTAAAATAATACAATATTATCACTCAAAACAGTAAAGACTCTCTTTCAATATTATACTGTTGGTGTTAAGAGTAGTTCTTGATGTAATTAAAAATGTGTATTTATGTAAATGTAACTAATTGTTTAAGATTAATTATAACAACGACAACAATTTTGAGTGTAAATAAAATGTCAACGTTTTAAAAATAATTCTTCTATTGCAATTTTAAATTGACGCCAACTTAAAACTTATTTTATTTCAAATTAGACATTTTTACACTTTACAGTGCTGTAACACTTGTTGATTTTGTTTTTTTTTTTTAGACTTTAGTGCTCTGAAATTAGATTAATTTCCTTTGGTAATTTCGAAATTTATTTTAGTTCAACTCTTTTATTTTTGTGTGTTTTTGTATGTTTCTATTGTAGAATATGACCGCTACGTTTCGTTTTGTATTTAAAACTAAATTGTCGAAAATAAAGTTTGTTGTTGATGGTTTGTCCAAAGGTATTTTTTGTTTTTATTTATTTATTTTTCTCTTTTTTTTTTTTTTTCTTTTTTACTTTTCCAACTTCATGTTAAATAATCACTCTTATTTCAATATGTGTTGTTGGTTGGCCGGTTAGTTTTTTGTTTCAATATTATAGTTAATGCTGTTGGTAATTTTGTCATTGTTGTTGCCGTTTAGTGTAATACGGTGTGGGGATGACCAAAATTAGTATTTTTTGTATATATGAGCTTTTCCTTTGCTATTATATGTAATTATGTATGTTTGAATATAATTTTGCATATTTGATGTACCCTACACCCGGGTTCTTGAGTAGATGATAACTAAAAATGTTGAGGAGTTTGATTTTTTTAGGAGCTTTTCTCAGTATCTCTTACCCCTTTAGAAGTCACTTAATTTTTTTTTTTTTTATGAAATTGGTTCCAACAAATATGAAGAAATTAATATTTGTTGGGACTACTTTCATTTAGGAGTTATTTCACGGTACTGTTTTTCTCTCTTTGTAACTTCAGCATTCTTCTTTGCGTTCTATCTGGTAATTCTTGCACTTTAAATGTTTTAAGTTCAATATTGGCTATAACTGCGTTCAAAGCGTTCAGAACATTTGACACTTCGTGCCCGAAAATGTTTGGAATACTTCTTAGAACTGCTTTACCTTTTTGGCTTTGTGAACGTTTCATGGTCTTTTATTTTTGTCTTTCTTACCACTCTAGAAACTAATTGTGTGTTGACATGTAACACTTTTCCAATTCTTTTAAGTCTAAATTTAGTTTAAAAAAATGTGTGTTTCCATTTGACTCTCCAGTGTGAAGCATGGAAATTGGATGCCACACAAAGTAAAGACAGAAGATTTATGAAATGTTGTTTCAGCGTCACAAAGTCTCTTCTATATTGAGATTGAGTTCAGAATCTTTGGAAGCTGATGATTCGGATCGTACGGGCGAAGGTTTCTTGTTCTTGTTTAATTTGAATTAAACAACGTGTACACTAAAGTCGACCTTAATCTATTGTTAAAATTATTCTCCAAGCTTCGAATTATTTTGCCATTGTTAAACATGCAAAGAACCTATGTTTATACGAGTATGTAATCTGATCACACTTTAATATATATTATTCATATGTATATATATATATATACTAGGGTTTGGGGTCCGATAAAACCCGACGAAAAAATCACGGGAATTCCCGGGAATTTTTTCAAATTTTCCCGGGAAAAAGGGAAATTTAATATTCATGTAGTTTTATAATCCTATAAAAGAAAGTTTTACTGTTTGTATCGCCTCAGTGACAATTTTACATTAATGTAAACAAACTACTTACTAAAGGCATTTTTAGATGTTAATACAAAATATAAATAAAATTAGATACAAGTGACTTTTTATATTACTGAAAAACATTTCATCGGTGCGCTGATGAAAATTCCTATTTGACTACTTTTCACTAGGAAAAAAACGTTTTATTTTGTCCAGTTCGAATACACGAGTTTTTTTTACTACATATTTCTATAATTTGTTAAACATTTAATGATGATGTACCATTTAAAAAACTTCATTTAAATACTAATTTTTCATTCCATAACACCATTCACAAAATCATACTTCTATTGAATCAATTTATAAAGGAATTACTGAATTTTTGTTAATTCAAATCTTTATATTTATATTTTTTAAATATTTTATATATATTTTTTCTTTCATTGAATTCATTATATTATGTTTTTTAATAGGCTTGTTCCTGTACTTTTTGAGTAAAATGAGAAAAAGCTGAGGTTTCTCTCAAAAATTTTCAAAAATACGGCAACACAAAAACCAATTTTTAGCCAGAAATAAAACATCAAACTATTTAGAAATTCATATGTGAATGTTATTTTTTTTAGCATATATCAAAGTTCTTAATTCTTAATGCCTTAAAAATAGGAATATTTTAATGAAATTTTGCATAAATAAGTCTTATATAAACAAAAATCCATCTGCCAAATTTTGTGAATAGCTCCCATATGAACCCCTCTTTCGCAAATTACTTTAACGTGCCTAATCCGACAGACATGTTAATACATAACACAAATAAGGTTTATATAAGCAAAAACAAAATTATGTTGATCGGAATAGTGTGGGGGTATCATATGGTTGGTCTTGACCGACTGTACTTTTCTCGTTTTATTTTTTGTTTATTTGACTATTTACCAAGTTTATCCAAAGAAATAGTCTGAACTGTTTTGTGCAAGAAGTAGAATATTATTTTCTTAAAATCCCTCTTACTTCCCAATTTTCGAGTACGAGAACACTTTTGGGTAAAATAGGCATCCCGCATGGTCCCAATTTAGAGTACGGGAACAAAGCTAATATTTTATCAAATTAATCAAAAAATATTTTCTAAAGCTAATTCGTAACAGATTTGAATAGAAAACAAATTTAATGATTCAATATTTTTTTTAAGCTTGAATTGTGTAACTGGTATTTTAAGAATTTAAGTCTATGAGTTTGAATTCTTATGAAGGCTTTAATGAAATGACTGGGATTTTAAAAAGTGAATTAAAGAATTAAACCTTTGGAACCTTGCTTACAATAGGCACTTATTTTATTTGTATGAAATATTTAAAATTGTTTAAATTTTTAATTGGTTTTACATTGTAATATTTTGTATTAATACCAAAAATATTTTAAAATGTATTATGCTGTAAACGCTTTCAATACTTGTATGTTTAAGTCTTTAAAATTTTTAAATGTAATTGCATCTCTTAAAGCCAATTTCTGCACATTTTTTATTTATAGTTTCATTTGTAGTCAATTCTCTTAAGTTTTTGTTTTTAATTTTTTTTTAATATTATAATAAAGAAAATTAAAAATATGACGTTTAATAATACTTTCCATAATACATTTTTTGATATTTATTATAGAAAATGAAAATCTGGTATGAATATATAGTATTATAGTGTAAAACCACCTTAAATAATCATAAATTTAATTTATAATGTTGTTTTATAGTATTGAATACAAAAAATTTCATTCTTTATAAGAAATCATTGCTTCTTTTTTTGAATTTCCCGGGATTCCTGGGAATTCCCGGGAAATCGAATTTTTTATTCCCGTTTCCCAGGAAACAAAATATCACGGGAAACCCCAAACTCTAATATATACATATCAGTGTATGTATGCATGAGTGTGTCTAAACCATTCGATACTGTTTTGACCAATGTTTTTGAATTGTATTTAACTACTTACCTTTTTGGTTGTGTTTTGCGCGAAAATAGAATTAAATCTTTCTCCGGAAAAATAATTATTTTGCCATTATAACATTATAGTTTTTTTTTTTTTCATTTATTTTAACCATTCATAAATTTTAGCTAAAAGATCACGTACCACTCACTAAACAAAGAATAGAATTGAATGTTGGGGGGTTTAGGGCGGTCATAGTATTAAGCTTAGCTATATATTTGCTATTTAAGTACATACATGATTTAATAGTGTGATCAAAAAGAAAACTAAATACACAACATAAAAACACAATTAAAAATCATTGACATTGCGTGTTGTACTCATTGTGTCCACTTACTATGAATACTTACATATATCAGTAGTCCATCAAATTCTCTGTCTGTCTTTTTTGTTTGATACTTGTCTCATATGACTTTATTCTTCCGTTTTGTTCTTTTTCTTTTTAGAGTATAACATTTTTGTTTATGGTTTTTATATTTAAATAAAAAAAGAGAATTTGGCTTAAAGCCAGTTTTATTATTTTTTCCTGCACTTAATTGTTTTTTGAAGTGCAACCCTAATAATTTACTTTGAATTTAGTTTAAAATAATAATAGTGACGACGAGTTTTTTTTTAAATTTAACTTACATGCAGCTGTTAGTTACTCATGCGTAAATCCCCTATTCTTAAAAAATACTCGAACAATAAAATTAAAAATTATGTATGGAAAACAGCAGCAACAGGTGACCTTTTTTTATTCTGCTTCTAAATATATGTATAGTTTTGGTATAAAGTTCAATGAAATTGTTTATGAGTTTCATCGCTTAAATAACCTTTTATCCATGAATAAACAACATTTTTTTCGTTGAAATGCTTTAGAGGATATTACAAATTTTAGCAAAAGTGATTTTATATATTTTATATAATAAGTATGATGAGTCATTTAAATTTTGGCTTTTTGGTATTAATGCTATCAAGTTAGAACTTAGAGAAAATAAAGTAACTATATTATACAATTGTTATTCTTAATTAAAAAAGCTCGTATTTTACTCCATAAAATCCATTAAGGAAAAATGTTTTTTTTATATTATTTCAAAGTTTTTTTTCTAAACGTTGATGCACCTTATTTAGTTATTAACACCTAGTCTACCTTAAAATTTTGTCGACACGATTTTGAAAAACCCTCCCCTGTTTAAATTGGTCCAAAACTTATTAATCAAGTTTAATTTAGAAATATTTGGAAATTTTACAATTTTATAAAATTTAAGGATTTTTCCAACACCTCAAAATCATTATGTCGTTATATCCCGATATGTAATTAGTTTAGATGATACATACATAAAACTATGAAATTTTCAAATAATTACTATAAAATAACTATATCTTAAAAAATAATTGTTATTACAGAATTTTAAAACATGCGTATTATAATTCCCATATATGAAAGTCCTAAACATGAACAATAATTATAAAAAAATATTTGTCTTTTTCTATACATCTTCCGAAGTTACCGCTATTTTACTTAATGTTTTTGTCTGTGCAAAATAATAGTGGCAAAATGATAAACATCGAAAAGTACTATTGTTGTCTTATTTTTTTTTTAATCCAATCGGCTTTTAAGTACATTATATAGTCGTGTTCTGTACTTACAGTGAAATTTTGGTAAAAAAAAAAAAAAAAATTGTAAATAGAAGGAAGCAAACACTGTATTACTAGTACCCATAAATTAATGGTATACTTCCATCCGACTGGCACCATACAAAATAGCGCAAAATTCTCTGCTCAGATGAGAGCAAAATAATTATTTTTGGTACATATGGGATGCATGGGACAAGAATATATTTTAGTGGACCAAATAACAAATAATATAACCCAAAATTAGTTGTGAAGTCCATCAAGCACGGTGGTGGGAAAATCAAAGTTTGTAGATGCCTTTCATTTTATGGTTCAGGGTCCATATTTTCAGTAAGAGGTAACATGGATGCTCCAATGTATATCGAAATATTAAGAACAGTCACGTTGTTTTATTCAGAAGAGAATATGCCACTCAAATAAATGCTTTAGCTGGACAATTTTCCTAGGAACACGAGCAAATTTACAAAAAAAAAAAAAATGGTTTTCCGAAAATAATAAAACAGATGTTCTGCTCAGTCACCATATCTGATTCCCATTGAAAATCTTTGGGGAGATGTCAAAGATGCTGTTTTTAAAAAGAACCCAGGAAATGTGCAGGAATTGTGGACGCCAGTGAAGTCAGCTTGGTGTCAAGAGTTCCAGGGGTTTTTAGCAGACTCAGAGCCAGCCATTCCACCGCTGTCAAAGCCAAAAAGTGCTATTTCACAAAATATGAATGTGCCAAAATATGTAAAAAAAAATATATATTCAGGTAGTTTTATTTTTACAAGTATTTTTCATCGATGCTACTATTATTTTGCACAGCAAATTTCTAGTGTGTTTAATCACTTTGGGTATTTTATCTGAATTAAGATGTTCAATTTTAAGATTTACTTATTTTGAATAAAATTTGGGAAAAGTATAACAAATTCTATGAACAATCATTTTTTAAATGAACAAAAAATTTTAATTTTATTGAATGTAAAATTTTAAAAAATGGAGCTACTATTATATTGCACACAGCTGTATATAAGGTAAATCCAAACAATTTTAAAATTTTACGTAAAAATATTTTGAAATTTTTTTTCTTCTGACACAAACGTTGATTTGTGGTTTTATTAACTACTATTTATGCATACAAAATCTATTTGCGTTAATCAATTTTTGTGGAGCATTGAATTAAAAACTTTCCAAAAAATCTTAAAAATAGAGCTTTGGCTTTATCCAACGCGATTTTATAGAACATCTGAAGTACTATCAGCACATGTCAAAATTATTACAAAATCTTCAATATTTATCGAAATACGCTGAAAAGAAAAATTTTTAGTTTTATTTCTTGCACAATATCGTAAATAGTAAAAAAATAAAATTGGTTTGTTTGCTGAAAAAATTAAGTGTATATCGGTTTAGTTTGTAAAATATAGTCGTTTAAACATTACTCCTCTTGATAGTATTCTTAACAAAAATTTTAGTAAAATTTTCAAATTATTTCTTCCTTGAGGATAAATTTTACATTGAAAATTGGTTTAATTATTTCAAAATTTGAACTATAATGCTAAATATGTGGGGTTGATTTTTGAAGATAAGAGCATGTTTTTGGTCCATACAATTATAAGTCCTTAAGTCCTTTTGACGCCATCTAAATTTTTGTATGAAACAAATAAAATGCCTTCATTTGACATTAATATTAAAATCATTTATACTTCGCTATAGTTTTCTGCAAACAAAATAAGTGGAGATGAATGCCGCTGTAGCCGATAAAAATGACGTTTCTTTTATTTTTTTCATAATATAAATGTAAACATAATTCTTTACAGATAATTTTCGATGATATAAAATCATATCTTACACTGAAAAATTCAGAAAAAATTTTTGAAATTTGGTGAAAATTTTCGAAGTGGCATAAAATTATTTCATTCCAAAATTTTTTAACGCCATTTAGATTATGACGTGTCATTTAATAATAAATGTAGTTTACGCGATATTTTGGAAAATTGGGATTTGTCAATAGCGAAAACCACACTTTTACAAATATTTACGTCAATTATATAAAAGTTTGTGAAGATGCTATCCCACGTCTGGTTTTCTGACGTCAACGAGATATACATTAAACTGTAGGTAATCACTTTGTCTTTAAAATTCTGTCATCTAAACATAAATTCACTGGCGCAAATTTTCTATCAAAAAAACTGCAAAATTTCAAAAATCGTAAATTTTTGTTTTAATTTTTTATAAACTTATCTTTTCAACTTATTATACAGGTAATGAATTTGCTAAGTCTTATCTTTCGACTAGTTAATGATTTAAGTAGTATTCTTTTTTTAAGTCAATAAGTTGTAAATTGTCAGTGTAAAACTAAAATGAATTAAAAAATCGTCAAAAGTTTCAACTAATTTTTTTAGTTTTAAATGCCTGTATCATAGATTAACAACTAGATATTTATGTGAGAGAAAAAAACCTAATTCAATTGTCAGAAACCTAATTCATACAAAAACAAAATACATGTAGTCACATATATTTTGTTTTTGTATTTTCAAAAAAATGAGTAAATTTTTTGAAAATTTAGTATAGGGTAGCTCTCACATAAACTTCTAGTTCTATTCTATGGCCTGTATTTCCTTGAGATTTTACGAGAATGATTTAAAATATAAGATTTGTTATTTATTTTGTAAGATCTACAAATATTCAGCCTTTTTATGAAATCCTAATCGGTATTGGATTGGAAACGAAATTCCAATCCAATTTCAACTTAAAATGGGTTTATGAAAACGTAACGAAAATAATTTGTTAAAGGATAGATATTTCCGCTCTAAATCACATTTTTATGTTCTTAAATAAATAATGAACGGATTTTAAGCTTTGTTTTAAAATTCTCCTTATAAACTGGAGACGAAAATATTTAAATTTTCAAATCCAATTGTTGGATTTCATAAACAAACATCGAATACATAAACTCAATTTATTGGTTGATAAAATGTTTTAAAACCAATCCGTGTTGGATTCTATAAACATGCTGATTAGAGCAAATTTTTGAAATACAAGCAGGCATGAATGTTTTTTCATATGTTTAAAAAGATTTTGCTTTATATTTCATTCAATTAAAAAAGTTGCTAATTTTTATATATGTGACCCATTGAAAATTAGCCAAATTCGTCCATGAATGATCAATATTTTCTCAGCTCATTTCTTTAATACAAAATCCTTATTTCCAAGGTGTTCCAATCTGTTTATTACTTTATTTTGCCTCAACATTAACAATACAAGGAAATATTATAACTGTTGCAAATTTAACTTTGCATCCTCTTTTCATCTTCACAAAAACAAATTTGTCCAACATTTATTAAAACTAAATAAAAATAATTCTAATCCTTCTCTTTGCCATATCTAACTTGGCGCATTTGTCAATTACTAAGTTTAGCCTTTTGCAAATCCTCATTAGCAGCAGCTTCACCACATTCAAAACGTTGATAGTCAATAATGGATAAATTATTCTCTTGCAACACTTCACCAACGGTCTTGTCATCATCTATTAAATATTCTTGATGTATAAGGCAAGTTTCTTCATCTTTATTGGCATTAGGTTTATCTTTATCAGCTTCCCCAACTTTTTTGGGATTCATACCCACAATATGTTGACAAAGATTCTTTTGTAGTTCTTCATCAACATTGTTGCCGCGGAATGCTACAATTGCACCATATTTACCAACTTGGGTAACGTTTTGTGTGCTATCTTGTGAGGTAGCTTGAGGGTGAGCATAACCGGAAAGTTTCAAATCATTGTTAACTTTAAAGCAAATTGCACGCTTTATGGAAGCATTTTCGCCCACAGTACCTATTAAGAGAGCTAAATGATCAGCCAAAGTTTTACCATCGGCAGCTTTGAGATTTTTCAAAGCTTCTGCTTCGAAACCAGACTGAAAGTAAGAAAAGATTTTTAATACTTGTTTTGTATTTGGTGGGATGTATTGTTTTTTTTAAATACCTTCCACAAATCTCCATCAAATTGTGTAAGTTCTGTATATTGAGCACATACTCGGGATACATGATCTACAAAACTTTTGAAATTTTCATTACGGGCCACAAAATCTGTTTCACAATTAACCTCTACCATAGCTCCAATGTTGCCTTTAATCAATACACCAACTAAACCTTGAGCTGTGGCTCTTTCGGCCAGTTTAGTAGCCTTAGACCAGCCAAGACTTTGGGCTTGTTCATTCAACCATTTTTCAGCCTACAAGGTAAAAAATATTGTTTTTTTCGATGCGAAAATCTTCAAGAACTTTGTTCTTACCAAATTAATATCATTGTTATGCATTTCCAGGGCCTTCTTGCAGTTGGCAAATGTATAACCGGTCTTTTTCCTCAATGCTGCCAAAGCACTTTTTTCAGCACCGGCATAGACAATGCGGGTGGTGTGCAAGAATCTAGTGAATTGTTGGAAAATCATTTTTCTTTATTATAAAACAGGTTACTCCGGGTGATGTAAATTTAGACTTGTTGCTTGTTTCCCTTAAATGCAGCTCTGCTGGTATGTACAAATTTTCCACCGACACCTAGGAAACCATAATACAAGTAAATATTTTTGTTTATAAAATGACAATAATAATTTCAAAATAAGGAAAATTTTGTCAACTATCTAGCGTAGAATAAGCAAAAAAATCAGTTTCTAACAAACACTCGCAAGAAAAGGACATAATTTACTTGAATAATAAAGGAAAACTACAACAAATTGCCGGAAAGTTTTTAAACATCCACAATTTTATAATAGTTTTACAAATTTATCAAGATTTTTAATATATTTTTAATGGTTTTATAAAACAATGAAACGTTGCTCAGACGAAGGTAAAGTTTTTGTATAATCTTATGAATTTAATTGAAAATTTTATTAAAATAATTAAAAAATCAAGAAAAAAAATTACTTTCTGCACGATGAAAAAAATCAGTTGCACAATATGTCAAAAAAATTGTTCTTAATTTGACATAAGCACGTTGAGAGAGAGATGTGATAAAGAGAGAGAGAGAGAAAGCAAAATAATGACATAACAAAGTCGTTAAATAATAAATGACGCCGTTAACAAATATAAACAGTGTTGTTAAAGATTTGAAGAAAAATATGTATAAAACAGTACTTTCGGATAATTTTATCGATTTTTAAATTGTGATGCAGAGTTGTTTTGACAGAAAACCGTTAACTTAAAATTTTTAGTCTAAATTAAAAGAGTGAAAAAATAATCTTTGAACAGAACAGAAGCTTTTTAAAATAAGACAGTGTTTTTACAAAAAATTCGCACTATAAAACATGTTTTTCTTTTGAAAAAATGTACAAATTTTTATTACTTTTATTTTTTTTATTCTAAATATTTTTTAACCAACATAAATACAGGAAATTTTAAGCAATTGTTATATATTCTCTTAAAAAATTATTATAAAGAAAATTTACTATAGAGAATTTGTATTAGATTAAACCATAATATATCATGGATTAAACGATTTTTTCTTATAGAAAATTTGTTTTCTATAAAATAATTTTTTAATGAAGGTTATAAACATTTCGTGTGTAACATGTCGAAAAAATTTAAAAAATCGGAGGGGATTACCGAGGAAGATGAAACTTAAATTATAAGAAAAATTCTCTGAATTTAAGAGATTTTTCTACAGAACCAAATAAAAAAAATTCTCTGAATTTAAGAGATTTTTCTACAGAACCAAATAAAAATTCGCTTAATTGAAGAGAGATTTTCTATAGACAATTTTTTTTAATTGAAGAGAGTTTTCTGTAGAAAAAAATTTTTTAATTCTTTAGAAAAATTTCCTTAATTTCCTTCTGTAGAGAAATTTTCTTTTTTTTGTAGAAACATTTCTTTAATTGAAGAGAGTTTTTCTGTAGAAAAAATTTTTTTAATTGCAGAAAGTTTTTCAATTGAAAAATACCCTTAATTGAAGATAAATTTTCAATATACAAATTCTCATAATTCCATAATTATCCTGTAGAAAAATTTCCTTAATTGAAGTGAATTTTTATGTATAAATTTCTATTAACTGAGGATATATTTTCGATAGAATAATTCCCGTAATGAAAAGAGTTTTTATAAAAAAATATATTAATTGAAGTTTTTTTTTTTTTTATTGAATAATTATATTAATGAAATAGGTTTTTTTTTTAGAAAAAATCTTTGAAAAAATTCTCCGATTTGTGATTTTTTGCTGTAGAAAATTTGTTTTCCTTGAATTGTAATGTAAAATGTTTTTATTTTCCAGCCTACCGCAAACCTACCAGCCATCATAGCTCTAGCAGTGGAGTTAGTGCTGTCAAGAGACCATGTTCGAAACAAAAATTTGTCTACAATCGTCCCAAACCCGACATGCTACAGAGTATATTGCATTCGAAAGCAAATCCCCAATACAATTCACGGCGTCTCTGGTATGAATTGAATATGCCAGAGTGTACAAGTGAAATATTAGATGGAAGAATGCTATCAACCAGCATACCTGATAGTCTACTATGTCATACCAAAGAAATGCGTTCCAAACGAAGGATACAAACTAAAAAGAAAGAAAGTAAGTATGAGGCAACTGACATGAAGTGGGTGGCAAAAAGTTAGATGTTCCAATTTTGTTCAACTTAGTTATACATGATTACAATTTGTTACACATGATTACACATTAATGGCAATTCATGTTTTTGTTTTGTTTCATTCTTATTGTTCTTGCTGTAAACTCTCCCCTTCCCGCAACTTTTTGGTCCTTAATAATAATATAGAGCGACCTTCTTACATGCAAATGCGTTTGGAACGAGAAAACTTTCGCAAAAAGTTAGTCGAATTAATTGCCCGTAAAGATGATGATGATGAAAATGTTGATGGTGCCCATGCCATTGATTTGGAAGCTGAATTTCCCAATAAAAATGAAAAGGAAATTTTACGTTATTACTATTACATTAAACATGGCATCGATACTATACACGTATCACCAATGAGCAAAAAAGTATTGAATAGGTAGGTTGATTGGTTCGTTCGCTGTTTGGCACATAATCTTTGTTTTACTTGAACATTTATTTAGTTAGAGAAAAAAATAAAAGTTTATTTATTTAATGACCTCTTCATTTTGTTCCATTAATTCTAGAATTAAAAGTCAAATACCAGCTGTTCTAAATAAATGGGCTACTGCTCTTAATGAAAATATTGATGAGATAAAATCCGATTATGTTTTTGCTATGAAAAAGGCAGTTATTGATTTTGTTTTGCAAAATTCTTTATTGAATTTGAAAAAAGATACACAATTGGAATTAACGGCAGAAAGAAAGGAGGCAAATAAAATGTTTAATAGATGGAGATATCGGTAAGTGGGTATGAGAAGAGATGAATATTTATTTAGATAAATTATTTATTAGTAACTCTATTGTGTCTCAAATAGGATTGTAGTGATTATTAGGCTTTGAAACGAATTAAACATGATCGTTCGTTTTGTTTTAAAAAATACTTCCTCCACTAGTTAAAATGATCATGCATTTGATTTAGTTTTCTAAAACAATTTCGTAACAATTTCGATGATTGCTGAAATACTAACAGCTTTAAAGATTGTACTCAAAATCCAATTTATACGATACATTACTCTTAATCCCAGTAAATATTTTAAGCATTATAAAAAATTATTTTATGAAACAATAACTTTATAATATGCCTACTCTGCATTATCCCAGTTGGCCATGTCTTCAAGACAACATCGACGACGTGTACAAGACCCATAGTAAATTCTTGACGACATATTGACGACAGCCCATACAAATCGTCGATGACTTTTTCAAACAAATGTCCGCTAAATCGTTCACGACTTTGTGAGCGAAAATGTCGAGCAATTTGTCGTTGACGATTATATGGATGACAACATACTTTAATATATCGTCAATGAATATGTAGGCTACATTTTTGCCATTTTTTGCTTCAAATCGATAATTTTATATTTGCAGAACAAAGTACAGTTCATTATTTTTAGAATATCTTGATCAAATATTTAGCTACAAAGAGAATGTTTATTGCTTTTGATCGTCCATTATTTGACATAGCCCAAATATAAATCTTCTCCGGTATCAGATCATTTATTAGTCATATCTCAAAAACATATATAAATATTTTTATAAAATTTGGTTCAGATAAATTTTTAAAATAAATCTGAATGCTAAATTTTATAGAAGTATACACCCAGAGAAATATCAATCAAATACGTGTTGAAAACGATATTATTCTGTGTCAATAGTGAATCTACACCGTATGTGTTTAAATTAAACACTGCGTGTTCAATTTTTATTGAAAATCGATACCTAATTGGCACCAAGTTGAAACCATTTCGGTATCAAGTTTTTAAATTACATATGTTTTGTATTAAATTTGTTAACGAAAGGTATTAAAAAGCTGTTACCATAAATTACCAATGTGACCACAACCGTTGTTGATTTTGAATCGAATTTTTTCCCTTAGTGTACATCTTACTTTAAAACTTAACAAAACTCAGTGTATATCCTCTCTAATATCGCTTCGACGAAAATTAATAATGTTGGTCGGGTTTTTTTAACTCCTTTTATTGCTTTTTTTCTTTTTTATTAAATAATGAATTGTCATGAAAACAATTTATCTGTTTATATGTAGATCTTAATATTTATTGAATATGTCAATTTAAAATTAACACTTTTACGCGCTTTCCATTCCTTTATTTTTTAAACGTTTTATTTTTAAAAAATTCTCCAAAAAAATGTTAATTTTTCAGAAATAACGAGAGAGAAACTATAGTCGGTCAGGACCGACCTGTGGCTAATTGTAGACCAACACTTTTACTAAATGTAAAATAAATTATACAAATACAGAACTATGCATTGATACTAACATCTATATGATTTTATGCTCTTTTGGGCGATTCCTGGAAGTGGGTTTATATGGTAAATTATGAACCGATTCTCATAAATTTTGGCAATGTTGTTTATACTTACATAAAACTTATTTGTGTCGAATATTAACTTGATACTATCATTTGTATGGGATTTATGCACGTTAGAGTGATTTTCGTAAGAGGGGATTTATATGGGAGCTATAGTCAATTATGGACCGATCTGACAAATTACAAAATTTCCTGCAGACAACTTCGACGAAAATATCGTCTGTGATCATTAGGCCAACTGGGTATGCTTAAAAATACATATATTTTTATACCCCACAAATACATATTGCCTTATAAATAATCAAAGGAATTTTAACTTTCGCCTGAAAAAAAAAAATGAATCTCCCATAAAATTTGCTACATAAAAGTTAAATATTTTTGCGGTGCCACAAACAAACAACAGCAACAACAAGGATTAAAGTATGTGTTAGAATCCTTATTATTACTTTTTATAATAAATACATCAACGACGTAATTCAAAACAACGAAAAATTCCATCATAAAAATGTTGTTGTTTGTTGTTGTTCGTTTTTTTTTTTAAATACTCTTGCTGATTTACAGACAGACATTAACGCTTATTTCCATATGATATGACTAAAATATGACTTTTTTTCTTTATGAATAAACTGAAAATATTGTTTGTATCCTTGGAGCATTAAAAAGCTGAGCAGATAAAAAAAAAATAGAAATAAAAAAATCAAGTGTGTGTTGTAAGTAAAAAAAGTTGTAAAGTGAAAAGGAAACGAATTTGACTCAATAAAATATACGTCTTATATATAAAATAAACCATGCATAAGTTATGAAGGTTTCCTTTCTTTGGTTTTTGTGGATGTACAAATATAACAGATTTTAGAATCGATTATTTCTTTAAAGAATCTCAGAAGTAATTAGCGCCTACTTCTAATTCAATAGAAAATTACTCTGATTTTTATATTAAAAATCTTTGATGCCACTTAATGGTCGACTCATGCGATTACAGATTATCAATGATTTTCTAGATAAAAATACTGGATCTAGAAAATATGAATAAAAATTTTGTAATTTTTCTTTGAATTCCAAAATTTGATTACTAATCCTAAACTAAAGGATATATTGCTCACATACAATACTTATCTACGAAAAATCTTCAACTTCATGCAATTATAGGGTTTGACATTATTCGGATAAT
Organism: Protophormia terraenovae; assembly: GCA_951394005.1. Taxonomy (NCBI): domain Eukaryota; kingdom Metazoa; phylum Arthropoda; class Insecta; order Diptera; family Calliphoridae; genus Protophormia; species Protophormia terraenovae. Next base: position 140,902,598 of record OX596074.1, read on the forward strand.
CGTATACCTTTTGTATAAGAGTTAACGCATGGCAAGAATACAAAAGAAAAAGTTCATAAGTTCAACATACAGTTAAATAAAAAGAGGATCTTCAATAATATGATGTTATTGAAAAAAGTTATTAAAATTTTTCTATAGAAAATAAATCAAAAACTTTGTTTAAATAAAAATCAATAAAAATAAATTTAATATACATATATTTTTTGAAGAGAGAAATTAACCGAAAGACAAAAATTTTCTATAAAGAAATTTAAGAAACATTCATAAAGATAAAAATTAAAAAATATTTTCAATAAATAAAAAAATTAAGCAATATTTTACATAAAATGAAAATTAAACAAACATTTTGTATAAAGTGAAAATTAATCGAAAAGTTTATATAAGGAGTCAATTGAAAAATGTTTTAACAATTTCCTAAAAAGAGTCAATTGATTAATAATTTTATATTTTTCAATTGATAGAAAATTCTTTATGAAGAGAAAATTCTTTAAAAATGATATAAAGAAAAAGTTGATTGATAATTTTCTAAATTTTCTATAAAAGTGAAAAATATTTCAACTATTTTCTATAAATAATCAATTGATCTTTTTTCGTTCTCCTTCAAAAAAAAAAAAAAAAAAAAAAAAAAAATATGTGGACTAGATGGAATTCCGCATGCTAAACTCGAATCTGCTTTCAGTTTTCTCCCATCAGGTTGAGTATATTTCACTATAACTCCAGAACGGTATGCACGATTTATATAAATAATACACCAAAATATGTATAATTGGCTTTAAGTCGTTCTACTAACAAATTTTTATCCGCTCAATAGTTTTGGAGATATTTTGAAATAAGTGTCCGAAAAACATTTTTTCATTCTAAATTCAAGATTCTTTTTTTTACTAAAACTTCTTTTAAAAAGTGAAAACATCAAAAATATTTCAGTTTATCATCTTTATCTCAAAGCTGGCAAAACTACGAGTAAATAAAGCTACGTATCATAAAAATTGTTGCACAAATCTTGATTGGATTCACAGTTAGGATACCCATGCATACCTACAGATAAGTGGATATACACTAGTCGGCAAAAAAAACATTTTTTTTTGTCTTAAATAAAAAAATAGTGGATTAGATGGAATTTAACGTGCTAAATAAGAATCAGCATGACAACTATTACCCCGCTTTAGACACTTCTATAACTCGAGAACTGTTTGTCCAATTAAGATAAATTAAACTCCAGTAGATAGTGATCTAAATTGTCTTTGAGCTGAATTTATAACATAACTTGAAGACAATTTTGGTATGCATCTTTTGATGTATCATTTATCAAAATCGTGCAAACGGTTCTTGAGTTATAGTCTAAATTTGACAAACCTTTCTCGAATTTTATAGTGTGACCGCTGCATAAGGTGAAAAAAGAAAAAAAGTGAATACAGATTCTTGTTTAACTCTTCAATATCCACCTAGTCCACATATTTTTGTTTCAAGAAAAAATAAATTTTTTATTTTTTTTTTGCCCACCACTGTATTTTTATGCAATTGTATGTAACATGGGTATTTTTACTTAACTGTGAATAAAATCACGATTTGTGCAACAATTTGGAAGATAGATACTTTATTTTGTTCGCAGCATTACCAGATTTAAAATAAAGATGATAAACTGTAACATTTTTGATGTTTTCATTTATTAAAATAAATTTTAGTAATAAAAAAATCTAAAATTTTGCATGAAAATTATTATTTCAAAATAACTTCAAAACTATTGAGCTCATAAAAAAAAATTAAGTTTGGTTGATTTTAAGATATTTTTAGTACGCATCTTTTGGTGTATCACTTATGTTAATCGTACACACCGTTCTTGAGTTATGAGGAAATATACTAAAGTAATGACCTTACTATGGGCGAAATGTTAGACACGCACAAAAAAAAAAAATCCAGACCTGATGGAAAAAAAAAGTGATTCGTGTTTAGCACATCAAAATACATGAAGTCCAACTATCCGTCTATGGGGTAGGATTTTTTTGTTGACCAGTGTAATTAATAGAAAATTGTTCATAAAGTGTAATAATCAAAAAATTTATTTAAAGAGAAAATTTATCGAAAATCTTCTATAAAAAGAAATTGGTCGAGAATTTTCTATAAATAATAATTGATCGACAATTTTCTATATAGACAATTCTCATTTTACGTTTACCTTTATGAAATCTTCTGATTTTTTTAAATAACTTTTGATGCAATTATGTTAACATTTGGTGTAACACAACACAAATTCAATACCTGGTCAAAGTCAAAAAATCCAAAAAAAAGTGTTTAAAACTGACAAGTTTTTTTATTGCTGTAATAAGTGTTGCCAGTTTACCCTTTTTAAGGCTAAACCTATCCTTTTTATTTAGCTATTAGCCTCAAAATTTTATTAAAATAGTCTTAAAACGGCTAACATTTTAACATCTTTAGTATTTCAATAAAGAAGAAAATAATTTCTTATTTGTGTATTAATTCGCTCAAAAAATAGAGATTATTTATATTTAACTAAAATTTTCGCCTGCTGCACTTCATTTTCCAAATCAAATATATTTATCAAAATATTCAAGGACTTACTTAATAAATTGTTATAATTATCTTTTAAACACTTTATTAATCAGAGGAATTATTTTGAATATTATTTTGAATAAAATAAAGAAAAATATATTTTTTTTTTTTCTTTTTTCTATTAGAAAATTTGCGCTTCATGTATCACAGGTTTATTGCTTATCAAATTATGAATCATTTAAAATATAACTCGTTAATGTACCCTCAATAGAAACGATACAGAAGGTGTTCAAACTTGGGGAGACAAAATTTGCAACTATATTGTTTTAGTTAAGCGAAAAATGGGTTCAAAAGAAAAATCTGAGATTGCGGTGCCTTTAATACTTTATAAATCGTCGAGGCACATCCAAAGCATTAATTAAAATTGGTCTAAATGTATACGAATCTGCATGTTATTATAACTTACTAGCTTATCCCTGTGAGCGTCACTACCCCTTTTTATGCAATAACTAATATTTACTTTATATGGGAACTACAACTCCCCTTAGACCTAATCGCCCTATTCAAAATTTGATATGATAATTACTTATACAATTTCTTAAGACTTTCAATAAATCACTATTATTTTCCTACTTTCATTTCATCAATGCAATATGATAAGAAAGTAGTTCCCACAAAATTTGAGAGCTCTCACAATAATAGTGCCACTACGGATATTTGATTTGTATAGGGGGTACTTTTTCCCCAGATCCTACTCATCCTATTTACAACTGAATTTTTGGAAGTTGTTGAGAAAGTTATTCTAACAAAATGTTAAAACTTTTGCCATAGTAGTTCCTAAGATATACAATATTTAATATTTTCGTTATATGGAGGGTATAATTTCCCGCGGTCCTATCCATTTCATTTTTATTTTATGTTTGGTGGTTTGTGAGGAAGATATTCCCGTAAAATTTTAACACTTTCGCTTTAACAGGATTCAAGTTATCCGATAATTAGTATTTTTTTTTGTATGTGGGATATTCCTCGCCCTAGACCTAACCGCCCCATTTTCATCTCAATTATGAAGTATGATAGTAAAATTATTTTCACAAGAAGAGATATGTAATAAAAAATATTTACTTTGTGTGGGAGCTACTATTCCCCTTGCTCCTATCGAAAATATAGTAGTCTGTTTTACTTTGGGTATCACAAAATTATACTGTGAATTTCAAGAAAATCGGTTTAGTGGTTAAGATGTATATAAAGCCCAAACAAACAAAACATGTTACCATCAACTTTTTCAAATTTTACGTAATATGGGAGGGGGCGGTAAAGTGGGCAGTTAAGTGGGCGGACTACGCCCATTTTTTGTTTCCGAGTTTACATTGGTCCTTGAGCTATTTGAACCAAATTTCACCTTATATGGGAGGTGGGCGGACCACGCCCTTTTTGGTTTCCGAGTTTACATCGACACCCGAACTATACGTACTAAATTTCGTTGTCGTACATGCTTTTATTGAAGAAATATCAGAAAAAAATAAGAAACGGACACCCTGTGTTTCTAGTTTTTAGCCCATAACTTTTCCTTTATTAACTGATTTTGCCCATTTTCAATACCAAACAAACCTTATATAAGACAAATATTTGTGTCCCCCTACGTTGCCCCGTTCGAGCCCTATCCTGCTTTTAACAGACAGACAGACGGATGGACATAGCTACATCGACTCAGAATCTAACCAGGATCCAGAAAATATATACTTTGTGGGGTCTTAGATTATTCCTTCGACATGTTACACACGGAATGACAAAATCAATATACCCCCATCTTTTTGATGGTGGGTATAAAAATGCTCTATGAGAAAATTAAGCTAAAATTTTCTATAAATGGAAAAATTTAACATTTTCTTCCGTAACACCTTGTTAAAACCGAAAAAATGTACAGCGCACAAAAAAAAAAGAAGTGTGTTCTAGTGAGTGAGTTTTTCTTTTATTTTTTTCACATATTTTGCATAAAAAGGAATTCTTCAATTTTTAGGTTGGAAAAGTAATCTAGACATAATAGGTGGAGTTACATGACAACAGCAACAACAAAACAACAATAAAAAGAAAATGGAAAATATTTTTAAAAAATATACATAAATATTTATGAAAAAAAATATGAAAACATAAATTGCAAAAAAAAAAAAAAAAATTATAATAATAAAAAATACATATAAGAAGACAGAAAAGAACTTTTCAAAATAGCTAAGGAAGCATAAAGCGTAGAATATAAATTTAAAGCGTAAAAGTTAACCGCACATTGACTTAATACCATAGAGAGCTTAATTTTGGTATAAGGATTTTAAAAGTAATAATTGTGAGGTAATATAGAATAGTGGGTGCATGCTATTTTTTTCTGAAGATAATTTAGAAAATTGTTGCTTTAAAAATTTTGAATATTTAGTAAAAAAAAAAAAAACGGAATTCACTATAACTTTGATACAGAATTTTTATTGTTTTTAAAAATCTATTAACGTTACTTTGAAGTAATTATCTCTTAAGAGCAAGTTGATACCTACAAATTCATATTGATTAAATTTTCGAAATCTGAGGAAAATATTAAACAGAATGTATGCCCTCTTCATCTTATTAGATATATTTAAAGAAGATACTGAAATCACAACATACATTTTTTAGAATGTAGAGTGCTTGAAAATTCTCGCCTTTTTTATTAATGTTTATATAGCTGAGAGGCAAAATATTATAAAAAGAAAGAACTAGGTTTGAGTTAATTTAGAAAGGAATGAAAAAAAGAAAATAACTTTTTTTTCTTCTTTTTCGAACAAAAGTCATTTGTTTGCAGGACTTGTTTTTGACACTTACCTAAACAAATCATCGTATACATTTAAAATTACAATACAAATGTGTTTGTGACCGTAATTGTGTTAGTGCATATATACATGTATACGTTTTTTATTTACTACTTTCACACATATAAACTTAAACAATTTGAATCTCCCACCTTTACGTATGGTTTTATATGTTCATTTCTCGTCTTTTTTAAGACACTATGAAAAAATGTGGGTAAATTAATTTTTGTCACAGCATTTGCAAGACTTAGAAATAATAGTCTTATCTTTTGGTTACATATAAAGAACCAAAATGATATTCAAATGTCCGTCCATGTGTCTCTTTAAAGTCTAAACGAAAGGACCAAAGAACATACAATTTAATATATTTATATTTCATATTTTTTGTAAATATGAAATGTTTTGTATTAAACTCAAATACCCCTAAGTTAGAGATTTCAAAATTGGTTTATATTTTTATGTAGGATGTCTAGAATTCGTTGCAGTCACATAAAATATTCCTATTTGTATTTCGCATATGGTAAGAAAAGGTCCTTTGTGAAAAGAGCATAATAAAGTTTCACATACCGTAACAAATTTAAAAGTAAAAAAAATCTGAAAAAGAAAATAGGAAAAAAAAAATGGTTAAATAAATTTAACTAAAGACAACTTATGGTTAAGGATGATGAAAGGTGGTCTAAAGTTCGTTTTGGGTGGCCTGTGGTAGTTAGTCATTGTTTAAACCATATGGAAAAAACTATATGTGAAAATAGTCTCAATAAGATTTATTTAAAAATGTTGAATTAAGTTTTAGTAGGATTTAAAGTATTTTATAAAAGCCAAATAATCCATGAAATTGATGCATAACTAACGTGACCAGACATCCCGCTTTTGGCGGGATTATCCCGCTTTTTAAACTTCGATCCCGCCTAAAATATTTTTCCCGCTTTTTATTAAAAAATCCCGCTTTTCGGATTTCCTTATTTACGTTTTCTATAACATTCTTACCAATATTTAAGTGTAACTAAAAATAATTTTTTCACTGGAAAGTTGATATTTTTTTACAAATCGTTTTTGATAATTAAAAGTTTTAAATATTTTGTTATGCTGATCATCTTCTCTACTGACTAATCTTAAATGTACTTTGTGTGTATTTTTTGACAACTTCGATGTAGGATGAGCTCCAAAAAGATACGCATTATTAATCTTGTTAAAATATTTACACTTTTTTAATTTTTTTTATTTTAACATATCTTCAGTTCTCTACCAGTGAATGAAAAATCTCAAGTCTGATATATTTTGACCAAAAAAGTTTACATTTTTTTCCAGAAATAGGTTTAAAATTTTAATTATTTTAAGAATGTTAGAATAAAATATAAATAAATTTTTGGAGGAAGAAGTTTTGTTCTTTTAGAGAGATTTTTAGATTTTAAAAACTCATTTTTTGAGAACATTTGTGTGTGGGCTATTTAAATAATTTTTACCAATTTTATTTACCAAAATGTGCCATTTCAGAAAGTTGTTTTGACATGAACTTTGAACTCAATGTTAACATAGATATTTTCATATTGTACCTTTAATAAATATCTGGAACCATATAAAAGATGCCTTTGTTTCGGATTGGATACTTTTTTTTTTTTTTGGTATAAAGTGAATGTTATAGAAATATCTGGAGTAATGTTTTTAATTAAATTTAAAGTTAGTGCTTACGAAAACCTTGTGTTAATGATTTTATTTTAATTTTTTTATTTTAACTGAATATTAGTGTTTAACTTGTTGGCAGCCGATTGAGAAAGGTGAAAAGGTAACAGTATATAGATTATTTTGATAACAGTTTCTTAGAGGTAACGGTATTTTTAGTTATTTCGGTAACGGTATTTTTTGGGTAACTGTTGCTTAAGAAATTTCAAAGTATCGGTTCAGAACCATAAAATATAATCTGTAGTTAAGTATTATAACGACGAGCTGGGGTAGCCATAACTTTATTACAACCCAAAAACAACACTATCGGTATTTTAGCGTTATCGGTATTTCGAGCTATTTCGGTAACGGTTTTTTATCGTTATATATTTTAGCGGTAACCGAATTTTCAATTATTTCGGTAACTATATTTTAGGGGTAACTATAATCAAGTTGAATGTTTTTTTTTAGCGGTAATGACAACCAACCTTCGTTTTATTGTTAACGGGTCTAAGAATTAGTTAAGAAAAAAATATTGCTACCAAATTCAAAAAGTATAAAGTTTTTTTTTATCAATCCGTATTTGAATTCAATCTTGAAATTTAACTAGGAATATTATGAAAACATTTCGAGAAACACGTTAAAATTATAATTTTTAATGTTTCAGTTTTTAGGGATATATTTAATTATTTCGATGTTCCAAAATTTTCATGAGTCGTTCTCAATTTGTAACGTCTCAATTTGGTAGTGAACCAAGTGCTTGCGTGAGAACAGCTGATTAAGATATAAAAAGAAAATCCCACTTATTTACAAAACTATTCAAAATCCCGCTTTTTCCATACAATTTTGTTCAGAATCCCACGTTATGCATAACTAATCATAACTAATGAACTTATGTTTAATTTTAATTTAAGACCTGTCATTGAAAGTCAATATGACAAGATTTAATAATATGTAATTATAGTTTGGAATAGTGCAACAATAAAAACTAATTTGCAACTTTAAAAAATAAACAACTTTTTTTAAACTAAGATGTTGCAAAATCGCATTTTTATACTCTACAAAACCATAGAAAGTATAATTTGTATTATCTGGATCATATCCTTAAAATATATCAGTAAAATTATGCTGATATAAAGATGGCCTACAACACAATAGGCGATTGGGGTATTATGCGTTTATGCTGATGTTTGTAACGTGCATTCGACTTTCTTAAAGACGTTTGTGGTTTTAAAGTCATATTGATCGAAGTCCAAATTCTCTTAAGCCAATAATAGGAGATCAATTGTTGGATTTAGAGAATTTGAACTTCAGTCTATATATAGTACTGTAGGTATAGACCTAAAAATCGCAGATATATTTCCACTAACCATCTTGAATTTTAAATAATGTAAAAGATTGGCTTTGACAATCCTTTTAGAGTCAGAGTCAAACATAAGCGAAGAGTGAAAGTTTTCTCCTCCACTTCATCGTACATTGGAAATTTCTGAAAAAACCGAAATAGCTCGAAATATCGATAGCTCTAAAATAATATAATATCGTTACGTTTTCACCTTATTATCTTGCGAACAAACAAGTAAAAACAGTAAATTTTAAAATTTTAAGATTTTTTTGTTCTTAAATCAGCATCCGTCATTAATTAACATGTTTAAAGTACATATGGCAGTTTTTAAGATGATTTAAGCAATTTTTTAAAATATTTTAGTTATTCATTGCAGTTCAATATAATTTAAATCGGTTCATTATTTTAAAATGCCTCCATACAAAAATCCTAACAAAATGTGTACTTAATTGCTTTACCATATTAATAAATGTTGATATGAAAAAAAAAAAAAAAAAAATGTTTTATGTGCACACTATTCATAATGCAAAATATAAAAGGGAATTGGTCGAATATTGACCCTGGAACCCATATAAGACATTTACATAAGGACTACTTTTCAGTTTATACATTTCTTAAATATGTAAATTAAAAAGTAATGATGTCTACCAACAAGGCAATTACTTGGTAATTGTTAAAAAAAATCTTCAATGATCGCTTGCATTTTAAAGAATCAGTTCCTTAACATGTAGTGTGCTCGTATTCATTGGTATACATATATTCTGATATTCCTCAAGGATCTGTGTAGTAGTATCTTCTCTTCTGTGCTTCGTCTGTTAAACAAATATCTTCAGAGTACTAAATTATATAGTGCTGTCCTAAAACAACTATAAATTTGATATTTCCTTTATTTAATTTTTTTTACTAATTTTTCTAACAGAGAGTCTATTTTTGTTAAAGAATGTTTGAGGAGAAACACGAGGGGTATAAGAATAATTTGTACCAAATAAGCTAAATTGTTTGCTACATTATCTGTGCTCCAAAAGACTGCACTTAAAGTATTAACAGAATTATTTGCCGGACATTTTTATCTTATATCAGTGGTTTTAATTTAATATTTTTAATTAAAAAAAGGAAAAATTTATTGATGTATGAAAAATCATGTGACAGTTTGAAATCTGAATCCAGACTAAAGGCTCAACTACATAAAATATTTTTGCTTCTACTGCGACTGACAGCTACGTAACACATAAATAAGTAAATAATAATTCCTTCCCATATAGAAACATTTGTTTATGAAGGAAATTATGGTTTGAAAAATTCGAATAAAATTCAAACAAGTTCGAAAATTAAAAAAACGGGAAAAACTGTTTCGGTATAACTGCTAGAGGATTATATAGTATTATTTTGGTCCTATTTTTATACCCTATAGCACCAAAGGTGGTTGGGGTATAATGCGTTTGTGCTGATGTTTGTAACGCACAGAAAAAAATATCCCAACACCCACGATGTCCGCTTGGCTGGCTGGTTGTCTGTCCATGTAAACCTTATGCACAAAGTACAATTTACATACAAATGTCCTCTCTGAATAGTCTTAACACTTATAGATGCCTTGAAAATAGGAATATTTCAATAAAATTTGGGACAAATAAGTTTTATATTTTTTTATATAAGCACAAATGGGTTTGCCAAATTTCAGTCCATAATTGACCATAGCTCCCAAATAAATCTCCTACCAAAAATTCACTTTAACGTGCATTAATCCGACAGAAATGTTAGTATTATGTTAATATTTAATACAAATAAGGTTTATATAAGTAAAAACAAAATTATGTGAATCGGAATGGTGTATATAAAAATTCAAATATAAAAATTTTTATGTGAAAAATTTCAAAATTTTGAACTTATTTCAACTTGGTCCTAAATTTTTGTTACGTCATTAAATATGCACTCCAAAGTCCTTTCTTGCGATACCAAATTTGTATATGTATTGTTCCTTTGGCAGAAATATGAAAAAATCTGAAAAACTTGAAAAAGGGACCTATTTCCTTTTTGATTTAGCTCACAAAAGCTTAATGTCAGGATCAAAATTTTAAAATACATGTATTTTACTTCAACTGTAAGTTACAGCATGTCGGTGTGAAAAACTAATAGAGCATTATTAGGACTTATTCCAGATGTCATAACAAGCTCCAATTGTGGTATATGTTCTACAAAATAATTTGGTTTATTCGAGCCCTGAACTTATTGTGACTAATATAAGGGCTACAGAAAAAATCTTTCTTTAACATAAATTAAAATTCTTTCTATAACTTAAAATTAACACTTTTTGTCTCAATTCCTCTTCAAGTTTTTTTTATACCCTACACCACCATAGGTGGAGAGGGTATTATGCGTTTGTGCTGATGTTTGAAACACCAAAAAATATTGGTCTAACACCCACCTTAATTTATACCAATCGGCTTAGAATCACTTTCTGATTCGATTTAACTATGTCCGTCCGTCTGTCAGACCATGTAAACCTTGTAATCAAACTACAGGTCGCAATTTTGAACCAAAATTAATAAAATTTGGCACACAGGTTTCAGTCCAGGGACGAAGCCTATTGAAATTATGATCGGTCCATTATTTCACCTAGTCCCCATACAAATATCCTCATTAAAATAGTAATATTTTAATGAAATTTGGCACATATAAGTTTCACATAAGTCTAAATAAGTGTGCCAATTTTTATAAAGATCGGTCCATAATTGACCATAGTCCCATATAAACACCTTTTCAAAAAATCACTTTAATGGGAATAAGTCCCATTAAAATGTTAGTATCAAGTTAATATTTAACACAAATAAGTTTTATATAAACATAACATAGTTCAAAATTTTAGAAAGATCGGTCCATAATTTACCATATCTCCCATATAAGGCCCTCTTTCGGGAATCACCCAAAAGTGAATAAATTCATATAAATGTTAATATCGATATAATATTATAATAATATTATTCTGTATTCACATGTTTTCTTTTACCCTTAATATGAGCATTGGTCCACATTTGGCTCCAAGTCTAATAAAAGACCCCTCCCCGAATTATAATGTACACAATGGTGTAGGGTATTATATGTTCGGGCTTGACTATATCTTTACTAGACTATACCTTTTTCTCTCGTATATTATTCTAAAGGTTTTCTGTCTATATACATACACTTTAAATGTGTTGTAAATTACGATTTGTAATTTACTTTTCTGTGTTAGGTCTTTAGTTTGTGAGACTCTGTAATTTTCATATTGACAAAAACAAACTTATTTTGTTCACTTTTAGATATGACGAAAATCGTTGTCGCCTTAAGAAAACCCTATTTTGTATACATCGATCTGTGGCCAGTATTTTGGAACTATGGAATACGAAATACAAAGAACTTACATTGGTTGACGCTAAAGCATTGTCAGAAGTAGATTCGCCTTTCGAAATATTTGAATTTGCGGTAACAGAAATAAAAATAAATAATATATTTAATCAAACCTAATAAATTATTCTCTAACTTTAATCAGTATACTGTGGGAAAGCATATAGAAAACACCAAAACCCTATTGGAAAATCAATGGTATGGAGAAATTCATAGTATATTACTAAAAGCCAGTTTGAAGGGTATTTTGCCGGATGTTAGAAAACTAAGATTGATACAACGTTTTTATAATTGTGTGGCTGCCTTAATGACTCAACAATTGGAAGATATGTGTATAAGAAGTTTGAAAACATTTGCTGATTTTATATGTGATTATGGCGTAAGAATGGAATTATATTAAGATTAACTTTTAAATATTAATAAATTTATTTTTCGACGCAAGAAATCCAATCCAGGCTTTAAAATCTCTTTGATGCTGGAAGATGAGGATGTGATTGTTTTCAATCCAAATTTTTCCAAAATACAAAGTGAAATGACTCGCATTATTGATTCCATAGTCTTGGCTATACAAAATTTACCACGCATTGAGGGTAAACTTTATACAGATCTACGTATAACAGAGAAAACCTGTTTGACACCTGCTATACCTCAATCTATAATAGCCGATACTCGTAATCGTATTTGTGCTTTGCTAGAAGAGCAAAGAATTGGTCCCGAATTGAGATTACAAGATTTTGATAAATATATAGATTTAATGAATGGCAAGGACTCGGAAAGAATATCAAAATTTATGCAAGGTGATCCCCCATTTCAAGCATTTTGTGATATGGTGTATCATTATAGGGATAAAGAAAATCAAATAGCTAAAGATGTTTGGGGTGTAATACGTATGGGTCTTTATGAATTTCATCGTGAGAAATTTATTTCAAATTTAGAAACATTTGGCCGTTATATGCAAGAACAATTGCTGACACGTATGGTCAATGATCAACAGACAAAAATTTCAAAATTGGGTAAAGAATATGAAGCAATAGCCAAAAAGGCTTTAACTATTCCCAAAGATACCGCAGAACTAATGAGTTTAAAAGCTTATGTTATAAATACCGAAGAAAATGTGGTACCCGAAATGGAACAAAGATTACGAATTAATATGGGTCACATATTATGGTTAATGGATCATACTCTATATTCTCCTTTACAAATTAAAAATAATAGTAATACCTTTCAATGGTACTTAAAATTACCCTCCATTTTTGAAGAACATCGTCTGATAATAGCCGATAAAACTATAGAATATCAAGAATTACTAAAGAAACGTATTGAAGCTTTTAGACGTGAGTTACAAACTTATTTCGATCAAGTTCAAACATATGATGAATGGGGTGATATAAAGCAATTATCGAAATATAAAAGAAAAGCTCAATTACTCGATAATCGTTTGGTAACAGCTATGGATACCATAGATCGTATTAATGAAGAAGAGACCTCCTATGGTTGGGAGTTGTCTCAGTATATTATAAGAAAAAAGGCTCATGATCAATTAAAACCCTATAAAACACTGTTCGATGCCGGTCAAGAATTTATGGATAAATATGATTTATGGATGAATTCACAAGTGGGAAGTTTTGATCCGGATGAGATAGATAATGATGTAGCGAATATATATCGTATCATACAGAAATTGGAAAAACAAATGGGTGATCATCCTACCACCATGATATTAATAAAGGATGTAAGTTAATGTTAAATTAATTTATTATGTATGAATTTTATATAACTAATATTTCTTTAAAATACCAGATTAAAGATCAAATTGAAGCCTTCCGTGAGCATATGCCTACCATCAGCACCTTGGGTAATCCTGGCATGAAAGCTCGCCATTGGGAATTAGTTTCGGAAATTATAGGTTTCCCCATTAAAGTTTCTCCCGATTTGACTTTGGCTCGCATTATTGAATACGGTTTAGAGGATTATGTACCCAAATTTGAGGCAATTTCGGAAAGTGCTACCAAAGAAAATAACTTAGAGAGAGCTATGTCAAAAATGGTCTTGGAATGGGAGGATATATCATTCTCAGTATCGCCATATAGGTAAGTGTTGTAAATCAAAATGGCATTATGTAGTTTACTTCTAATATCTTTTTATTACTTTTAGAGATTCTGGTACTTATAAATTGGCAGCTGTTGATGATATACAAATTCTTTTGGATGATCAGATTATTAAAACACAAACTATGAAAAGTTCTCCTTATATTAAACCGTTTGAAAAGGATATATTGTAAGTAAAAATTTTGAAATATCTAGTGCTTACTTTCGATCAGTTTTAAAAATGTTCGATAGATCCAAACGCTGAAATTGTTTTTGTGTTCTATTAAATAGCTAATGATTCTAACGTTTAGTTTTAATGAAAGTATGAAATCATTTAAGGAGATTTGCCCCTAATGTAGAGTTTAATATTTTCAAGATAGAAATTCCTTATTATTTCGATGAAAATTTAAAGAATAGTTGCAAAAACGTGTCACCAATTTAGTTCGATATATAATTTTCATATTGTTTTTTTTTTTTTTTTTAATTCATATATTGTTCCATCTGGTGACTATGACTACCCAGAAAAAAATAACCTGAAAAAGTTATGAATTTAACATTGTGTTGTCATTGGAAGGAAGTACTTAGTGGTTAAAAAGAGCTGAAAAAGTTCTTTTTAACAAATGGTTGTCATTGGTAGGATGTTCTTCTTTTATACTTCTTGTTCATTTCTTTTGAAGTATGTATTTCCCTTAAAACTATGTTTAAACAATATTTAAAAAAAAAATTGTTTTAGCCGTTTTAAAATATAAAAAAAATTATTTAAAAATTGTAAGACTTTAATTTTCTTAGAAATTATTAACCTTTTTTTCCGCTAAAAATTCATTTATTTTAAATTTTCTTTTGAGTAATTATTAAAAACTTCTGAAAAATGTTGAAATATGCACTTTGTTCTACTTTTGAAGTGGAGAAAATGTTCTTTTTTGGAAGCTCTTGATCGTTTTTTTTGCTGGGTAGCTGCTAGATTCTAGCATCATTCATACAATAATTTTTCGTACAAATGTATGAAAAATTGCTTAATTTTGCAAGAGGAGACCAAGTTTATATTAAGTTTTAAGTAAAAGTATTTAGGGTAGAAGGGGGAGCATTCGACATAGGGGCACATTCGTTTTTGCTAATTATTTTGAAAACGAAGTAAATTCTTTTCTGTTTATAATTTATTTTTTTTTTTCGTATATGAAAGATCTTTCATTTACCAGGTTTTAAAATTTTTAACGTACATTTGTCTGAAGGTAGACGTGATTAACTGTATTTTCAATACTTTTCTAAATATTTCACTGTGAGTACTTTATGTTATAAATCTCATATTTTTTGGAATTTATCAAAAATATTTTTCTATATTATAAACATCATAGTAATGAACAAGAAATGACAACATATGTTTAAATAAATTCCTTTAAAGTATGAAAAAAAAAAACACATGTGCGCAATACTTACTCCTACTGGGGTACATTCGGCTAACTGCTGGTAGGTCGATTTACTTATCCTCTAGGAACATTGTAATTAGATACGAAACTCTTACTATCTGCAGATCTTTCAGTGTACATATAGACTCTTTAGTATTAATTGAATTCAAACAAAAATCATTTAGTGATTTTCTCATGCATAGATTTTTGGTCGCCATTGTTAATTGAATTTTTATCTATTTAACATAAAATTCAGTTAAACATATTCATTTTTGTTTGCTTTTTCAAATGCTGTATTTAAATAAAGTAAAAAACCATCATATATAGAGAAACGATTCTGCCCTCATCACTTGGCGAATCTACTAGTGTGATCGATTATTCGACTTTTTGGAGAAACCGGTTTCCGAATAGTTCGAATAGTTGATATTTTGAAAAAAACGGTTGCACTTTTTTAAATTCAGAAAAAGTCGGTTAAACGGTTTTTTTGCAGAAATTAATATTTCTATCAAAAGACTACATTTCTTAAAGAAAAATCAATAAATCTTTTTTATTTTTGGAAATAACTATAACCCATTAAGAACGAGAATGAAATATACGGTCAAGACCAACAATACCCTACACCATTGTGTACATAAAAAGTCGGGGAGTGGTCTTTTTTGGACCAGTACTATTGTCAATTATGGACCGATCTTCATGAAATTCGGCACACAGATTTAAAAGTATAAGGAACTTAGATATGCAAAAATTACTGCTACATTTAAGGGATTTATGATTTTTGGAGGTTATTTGTATGGGGGCTAGGGGAAATAATGGACCGATTATTACCAATTTCAACACGCTTCGTCCTTGGATATAAGAAAACTAAATTGCGACCTGTATTTTGATTACAAGTTTTACATGGACGGACAGACGGACATCGTTAAATCGACGTAAAGCCGATTAGAACAAATGAAGGTAGGTCTTAGACCAATATTTTTGTGTGTTACAAACATCATTACAAATGCATAATAGGCATGTAGGGTATACAAATTGTAAGAAAATAATCATCAAAAATGATATTAACATTTACTTACCATAAACAGAAACCATGGGTTAATATTGAAAAGGGTAGAATCAATTTTATTAAAACGATTCTGCAGGTGACTTTTTTAAAACAAAATCATTGAAAAATAATTTCTTCGTTGAATAAAAAAAACTAAAACATTTAAATTAGGTTCACAAATATTACAGGTGTTACAATAGATAAAACAAATTTCATTCAGGATAATTATTACTTATTTAATCTTTAACTATATTTTTAAGACATTAAAAATCATACTTTATGAATATTAAAAAAATAATCATAAATTTCGATTCAAATATCAATATTTAGTGCATAATTTTATAAATAAAAAGGTATTTTTAAAACCGATTTTTTGTGTTTAAAAAAACCGGTCTATTCGACATTCGAAAATTGAACATTTTGAAAAAACCGTCAGTACATTGACTGAAAAACCGGTTTAAAAACCGGTTGGAAAACCAGGTCGATCACCCTAAAATCTACCCAATCGGATGGGGTAGTTTCGACGATTTTGGTCACTTCATAAATTCATAAAAAAAATTAACATGGAAACAGTCGGGATCAAAAGGGCTTAAATATAAGCAAACATATTAAGGTTTTTATTTCTAAATAATGTTAATTGAAAATACAGCATTTTAAACAAAAAAGTGACGAATGCTCCCCAGTCTACCCTACTTATTATACAAGTATTTGGTAATTTATGAAAAAAAAAAAAAAAATATTTAGTGGAAAATTGATTGCAGAATTTGTTGAAGGGCTTAAAATTTAGCATTTTTGCGGTTTTCATTTTAAATAAAATTTAAACGAATGGTGATATTTTATTGAAATATTAGTATAAAATGTATAAACTTGTTCTAAAATCAGAGAATTAAAAAAAATTCTAATTTTTTTACATTAAAATACCCAAAATCTCAATCCGTATAAAACTTGTTAAAAAAAAATTACTTTTTTCATTGAAATGGTCACCCTGTCGTTATAAGAGGCTTCTGTAAGAAAATACTTTTTGAGTGTTTACCTTACACATAGAGCCATATATTTAAAATAATTTTAAGTCGATCCCGACTTTACAATTTGAGAGCTTAACAAAAAAAGAAAAACAAAATTTGTCTAAATTGACAAAATTTGGATAAAGCTTATGGGCTTTATCCGAATTTTTGCATTGAAATTTCTTTTGAAAACATTAAAAAAATCTTGAAGTCCATAACAAAAAACTAATTTTATCAGAAAATAAATATTGCCACCTTTTTGAAAAAAAACCAAAAAATTTTAAATTTTTTTAAAGTTCCAACTTCAGATTAATATAACTTTTTAACGGATTCATATATTTATATGATTTTTGTAGTAATATTATTTAGAATGTTGCACGTTGGGGTAAAATGTGTCAAAAGTGGCGCTTAATTTAATTTTAAAATTTAAAGTTTTGTGTTGTTTTCTTTTGAGAAGCTATCAAAGTAAAGAATTTTTTAAATTTTTGAAAAATAGTAAAAAATTAAATTTTCATCATCTTTCAGTGTATTTATTTTAAATAAAAAGTCTTTTAAGGTAAAAATTTAAAATGAAACCATCAACCTCAGATATTAAAGTGTATTTTTCTTCAAATATTTGCAAATTATATTTTGTCCTAATATTTTTGTTATTTTTTTGAAAATTGTCCTTAAGTACAATAATTTTCAACTTTCATGGAATGCAACAGCTTAAGTGCAGACATTTTCTTTGTTTTATCGCAGATTAAAAAGTGGGGAAGAATCGAAATAAATTTATAACTTCTAATTTTGAATTTAGAAGGTGGTACTAGTGTCATGGGAAAAGTTTAACCACTAGCGAATTTTTGTACCTTACCCGATTTCCAAGATTTTTATATCACCTTAAAGTCCTTGATAAATTCTTTAGAAAACATGATTGCATGTACTACTTATTGGTTAAAATTTTTACATATATAGCCAAATATTTTCAACCGATTTTGTTATATTTTATGTAGTTGGTTAAAAACCCAAATTATCTATAGAACAAAGACAATTTTGAGTCGTTATCTTTATTGAGTCAAAATTTAAACGATTTTGAGTTGGAAAATTTGCAAAAATTAACAAACAGACGGACAGATGGACGGATATTAGATTTCTTTCAAAAAAATCTTAAAATTTGAAAAATATTTTTGTTCCACTTCTCGATTAATATGAAAACCAAATGAAGGTATTCAAATTTTGATATCACCTTTCCCTGATTTAAGGACGGACATTGCCATTCAGCCAAAAAAAAAACATCTTATAATTCTAAAAATACATTTTTTTACTTACTAATAAATAGGTAAATTAAACGTGATCATTAAATTGTTGATATCACCCTTCTCTGAATTATGCATCATTTTCGACCCATTTAACTCTAATGTATAGACGGACGGACAGACATTACCGTTCTGCTAAAATAATGCCTTAAAATTCTAAAACAGATTTTTTTTTTTAAATAAAACCTTTAAAAGAAGTGATGATTAAAGCGTTTGTGATGATATTTGGAGAAATCTTCGACTCAGAATCACTTCTTCGAATTCGAAAGGCTAGTGAATCGCTATTTGTGTCGATTCGAAGTAAATAATTTAAATGACTTTAGTGAAACCAAATTTATGTTAAGATAAAGCAATATATCGTTAAAGAGCAGAAGATAAATCATATGTGTAAATTTCTGATTGTTTTCTAGCGCACCGACGATATGTACATATATCTGAGTCAACTAAAATGTAATTCATAAAAGCTTCTGATAATTCAGATAAAGTTTCATGATTCACTTTGAATTTTACTGTGTTTTCTTTTCTTCAGAAAATGGGAGGCAAAATTAATACTTTTGCAAGACATATTAGATGACTGGTTAAAAGTGCAAGCAACTTGGATGTATTTAGAACCCATATTCTCAAGTCCCGATATACAACAGCAAATGCCCGAAGAAGGAAGACGATTTAGTGCTGTAGATAAAGTAAAAAATATGTTTTTTTGCAAATTATTCAAAAATAAAATAAATTATTTTTATCCTTATAGATTTGGAAAGAACTAATGAAACAAGTTAATAGTGATCCCAGAGTAATGACGGTGGTGGAAATAAATAAAATGTCGGAAAATTTGAAAAAGGCATATAACCTATTGGAAATTATACAAAAGGGTTTAAATGCGGTAATTATGGCGAGAATATAAGAGAAAATTAAATATTTTTTAAATTAAAATTCTTTCTTTAGTATCTCGAAAAGAAACGTTTATATTTTCCACGTTTCTTTTTCCTTTCCAACGATGAGCTGCTGGAAATACTTTCCGAAACTAAAGATCCTACAAGAGTACAACCTCATTTGAAAAAATGTTTTGAGGGTATTGCCACTTTAAAATTTACCGAGGAGTTAGAAGTCATTGTAATGCGTTCTTCTGAGCGTGAAGAAGTGGAATTGGTGGATATTATTTCTACAGCTAAAGCTAGAGGTCAAGTTGAAAAATGGTTATTAGAATTAGAAATCAATATGAAAAAGAGTATACATAAGAAAATGAGTGAAGCTTTCTATAGTTATCCGCAAAGTATAAGACATGAATGGGTATTAGTATGGCCAGGGCAATGTGTACAATCTATATCTTTAACCTATTGGACTTTGTATATCACCGAGAGTTTTATGTCTGATAATCCTAAGAAAAGTTTACAAAATTATTTACAAACAAATATAGAACAAATAGGAAAAATTGTTGATTTAGTCAGAGGAGATTTGAGTGGACAAAATCGTATTACTTTGGGAGCCTTGGTCGTATTGGATGTACATGCCAGAGATGTTTTGGCAGAAATAGTGGAGAAACAAGTATCGGAATTAAATGATTTTCAATGGTTGTGTCAAGTAAGGGAAGATTTTTAATAAATTTCTTTCCTTCTAAGAAATTTAATGTTTTTAATGTATTTTTAGCTGCGTTATTATTGGGAGGAAAACAATTTGGATACACGCATGATTAATTGTTCTTTGAAATATGGCTACGAGTATTTGGGCAATACCACACGTTTGGTAGTTACACCGCTCACCGATCGTTGTTATCGCACTTTGTTTAGTGCTTTACATTTACATTTAGGTGGAGCTCCAGAGGGTCCTGCTGGTACTGGTAAAACTGAGACTACCAAAGATTTGGCCAAAGCAGTGGCCAAACAATGTGTTGTGTTTAATTGCTCAGATGGTCTGGATTATTTGGCCTTGGGTAAATTCTTTAAGGGTTTAGCATCTTGTGGGGCCTGGTCTTGTTTCGATGAATTTAATCGCATTGATTTGGAGGTTTTGTCAGTAGTGGCTCAACAAATTCTAACCATACAGAGAGGCATAAATTCCGGCAGTCCTACTTTGGTATTTGAAGGTACCACTTTAACTTTGGATCCTACTTGTGCTGTGTTTATTACCATGAATCCAGGTTATGCTGGCAGATCAGAATTACCGGATAATTTAAAGGTTGGCATATGGAAAAAAATCAGTTAATTTTAGTGAATATATTATTTTTTTATTACTCCTTAGGCCTTATTCCGTTCTGTGGCTATGATGGTACCAGATTATGCTCTTATTTCCGAAATTGAATTATATTCATGTGGTTTCTTAACAGCTAAACCTTTATCTGTTAAAATTGTTGCCACTTATCGTTTGTGTTCTGAGCAGTTAAGTACTCAATGTCATTATGATTATGGCATGCGTGCTGTTAAGTCAGTCCTTAAAGCTGCTGGTGCCTTAAAACTTCGTTATCGTGATGAGAATGAAGATATTTTGGTATTACGCTCTATTAAAGATGTTAATTTACCTAAATTTCTTAGCCAAGATGTACCGTTGTTTCATGGTATTACCTCGGATTTGTTTCCTGGTACTGTGTTGCCAGAACCTGATTATGTGGTGTTAAATGAATGTTGTTTGCAGGCTTGTGAGAAGAATAATAAACAATGTACTGATTTCTTTTTGGAGAAGGTTCAGCAGGTAAGTGGAAATGTTTAATTAAAAAATATAGTGCTGTATTTAACTGTGTCAAATTTTTTTGGGTAAAAATCCAATATTTCCGATGTTAGAAAGGCTTCTAGGGGGGAAAAGTTTTTTTTTGCAATAGCAGCTAATGCCCAATATTTTATTTTTCAGTTATATGAAATGATTGTGGTCAGACATGGTCTAATGCTGGTGGGTTTACCTTTTGGTGGCAAGACTACATGTTATAGAATTTTAGCTGAAACTTTGGAATGTATGGAAAAAAGAGTAAGTTTATTTAATTTTCAAAATGCTTTCACTTGATTTTAATATTTCTTAATTTCTTTCAGAACGCTGGAGAAAATCGTGCTATTTTTACCGTTATCAACCCCAAAGCTATTACTATGGGTCAGCTATATGGCCAATTCGATATGGTATCTCACGAATGGAGTGATGGTGTTCTAGCTGTAAGCTATAGACAATTTGCTGTCTCTGAAACACCCGATCGTAAATGGTTGATATTCGATGGTCCCGTCGATGCTATTTGGATTGAAAACATGAATACGGTGTTAGATGACAATAAGAAATTGTGTCTCATGTCTGGAGAAATTATACAACTCTCACCCACTACTAATTTAATATTTGAGCCCATGGATTTGGAAGTTGCTTCACCGGCTACCGTTTCACGTTGTGGCATGATCTATTTAGAACCCTCTTCTCTCGGATGGGAACCTTTGGTGACTTCTTGGAAAAATAAATTACCAGCTAGTTTTCATACGGTGGCCAAACAGTTAATATCATCTTTAGTAAATCGATTTTGTCCCATTCTTCTCTATATAGTGAGAAAAGCCAGTCTCTTTGAAATTGCACCCACCTCAGATGCTAATTTGATGACCTCGCTAATGAATATATTTGATTGTTTTTTGGATGATTTTAAAGATGAAAAATATGTACAAAATCTTTCGGACTTAGATATGAGAGCTCAAATAGAGGGTGTTTTCTTATTTTCCTGTATTTGGTCTATTGGTGGTTCTTTGGATGCTAATAGTAGAGAGAAATTTAATATAGTATTTCGTGCCTTAATGGAAAAGAATTTCCCTGAGAATCTTTATGAAACTTACGGTATACCTGAGGAGTTATATGTTCCGGTTTTAACGAAACCCTTTATATTCCCTATACCCAAACAGGGTTCCGTTTTCGATTATCGTTTTATTAAAGAGGGCAAGGGAAAATGGAGGGCTTGGCAAGATGATGTAACCGCTGCTCCTCCTATACCAAGAGATATACCCGTTAATCAAATTATTATAACCACCAATGAAAATGTACGCATGACCATGCTTTTAGATATTTTGGTAAAACATTCTAAACCTGTCATGTTTGTGGGTCCCACTGGCACGGGCAAGAGTTGCTATATTATAGATTACATGCTCAAGAAAATGGATTTAAATGTTTACAAACCTTTACTTATTAACTTTTCTGCTCAGACTTCGGCTAACCAAACCCAAGATATTGTTATGTCCAAATTGGATAAAAGACGTAAGGGCGTCTTTGGTCCTCCTTTAAATAAGAAATTTGTCATATTTGTAGATGATATTTCTATGCCTTTGAAGGAGAACTATGGAGCCCAACCTCCCATAGAACTTTTGCGTATGATGTTGGATCATTGGATGTGGTATGATCGTAAAACTATTTTACCTTTGAAATTAATTGATCTACAAATGATTTGTGCTATGGGACCACCTTCTACGGGCAACACAGTAACGCCACGTTTTCAAAGACACTTTAATGTTTTATCCATAGATGAATTTAATGATGACATCTTAAAGACCATCTTTAGTAAAATTGTTTTGTGGCATTTGGACACTAGGTAAGTTGAAATTTTTCCATTGACATTAGAAAGGTGTTAAATAATATGGTAATAGACTTAACTCACGTACAGGTCTTTATTAAATCTAATAATATTTGTACATAAGTGCTTTTATTTTTGGTGAGGAAATGAAGTTGGCTGTAGTAGTTAATCATGTAAAGTTACGTCACGTACATATTTGTTTAATACGCAATACGAGTAAAGAAAAACTCAAAATCATTGGGGAGTATTTATTGCATGTGACTAGAATTGTTGGGATAAAATTGTTATTACTTTTACATGTTTGTTATTGCTGGTAAAGAAAACATTCTATTATGGGAAATTGCTTTAGTTAAGCTGACTTGGTTTGTTGCATAATGAAGAATTACAGAAACTTTTAGCCTTAGTTTTGTATTGAGATTTTTCTTAGATATTTTAAAGATGCTTCGATTGTTCTTGTAGAAATGCTACCTAGCCAGTAGGCATTCTATGCAACGGTTCTAATTTCTTGATCAATGATTTTTGTTAGAAGTTGTCATATATAACTCGTTTTATTATTTATTCTAATAAGCCATTTCCTAAAGGTCACCTTTAAAATCAATTTTAATTTGTTAAACTGTTTTTAGTTTTATTAAAATTCTTGCAATTTTTTTATTCAAGTTTTTAGGTCTTTAAAGAACCAGTAATTTATTCAAAGAAGAATACATACAGAATTAGTTTTTCCGCAGTAGTTGTCAAAACTATTACTTAAAACAAATATAGTATTTAGAAGGTTCATTGTTTGCCAGAGTTGGTTGTGATGCCACTCTAAGGATGTTATTAAAGAAACTGAAGTGGTTCCGATTACACCAGTTCTACAGCTAAAGATTTGAAAACGCTATCTAAGAATTTCTTTCAATATTTTTGTTAAAATAATGAAAATTTTCATACTTATTTTAAAGTGACTTTGAACATTTTTCACGACTAGATAAATTGAGATAATGTATTGGATATTACAAATATTAAAAAAGTAATTTTCTCTCATATACCTCTGGACTTATTCAAGCGAAAATATGACTTGATTTGTAGAATTTACTATTTTTTTTTAAACTTTTACATACTCGAGGTAGTCAAATTAGACACCCTGTTGCTTGTCTTATATAATCGCTGGGTGACAACGAGATGAATTTTCTGATAGATCAGGTTCTCCTCTACAACTCTTCTATACATTTGAAAAATTTTGCATTTAAATCAACGCATGTTGGGGTAAACTGAGTCAGAAGTCGCGATTAATTGATTTTTGTAATAAAGTTGGGTACCGAATATAAATAGACAAAATTATATATCAATTAAAATCTTTATGCAAGCTTGTGTTGTTTTCTTCTATGCAGTTCTGAGTTAAACATTTTTTTCAGTATATATATTTTAAATAAAAGGTCTTTTAAAGTAAAAAAATTAAAATAGAACCATCAACTTCAGGTATTTAAGTGTACTATTCTTCAAGTAATTAAAAATTATATTTTGTTCTAATATTTTTATACCCACCATCAAAAAGGCCCCACAAAGTATATATTTTCTGGGTCCTGATTAGATTCTGAGTCGATCTAGCTATGTCCTTCCGTCTGTCCGTCTGTTGAAAGCAGGATAGGGCTCGGTTTGTTTGGGATTGAAAATGGGCAAAATCGGTTAATAAATAAAAAAGTTATGGGCTAAAAACTAGAAACACAGGGTGTCAATTTCATACTTTTCTGCTGATATCTCTTAAACAAAAGCAAACTCGGAAACAAAAAATGGGCGTGGTCCACCCACCTCCAATATAACGTAAAATTTGAAAAGTTGATGGTGCACTGAAGCAAATCTCGTAGGTAATATTGACGAAAATTTTTCGTAGGTTTTTAACGAAAAAAAAATATTTAAATTAACAGATATTTTCTTCAAATCAATAGAATTTTTCTTCAAGTCAACAAATTTTCTTCAAATCTACTAAAAAATTTTTGTCAAAAATATTTTTTTGTAAAATATGTTGATTTGAATAAAATTTCGTTAAAAAATTGACGAAAAATCTGTTAAATCGACGAAAATTTAGTTATATTGGCAGTAAGAAAAACAACACACAATTTTATTCAATTTAACACCCCAAAAATAAGTTAATTTGAATAAATTATCTATTAAATTAACTAATATTTTTCGTAAATTTTAAAATTGACTAATATTTTTTAGTCAATTTGAATAAAATTCTTCAACTTGACTAAAAATTTGTAAATCGCCTAAAAGCATACACATTTTAAGAAACTAAATAATTTATTTTATTCAAATTGAATAAAATTCTTCAAATTGAAGAAATTTCTTCAAATTTACTAAAGACATGTAGAATTGAATAAATTTCGTTAATTTAAATAATTTCTTTTAGTCAAATTTAAGAAACATGTGTAGAACTGAAGAAATTTCTTCAATACAGAAAACGCGTAGTGAAGAAGATCAGTTGAATGAAAAAAAAAAAAAATAAAGTTTGTGCACGTGTTTTTGTGTTAATAGATTTAAATTTTGTTTAACATTTTTCTTTTTTATACAATTACAAAAATACTCGAATAAATAAAACATAGTGAAAAAAATAAGTGTGAATTTGTGTTAAATAAGATATACTTCAAGAACAAGCAAGTTTCGATCAATAAATATATAATTCCCCTGCTAAAAATGTTAATTTATGTCCAAACATTTGGAGGACTTTTTCAAACTTTTCAAGGTAATGTTAAACATTTAAATTTTTAATATTTTAGGTATATTTACTTACTTTATAAATTATTTCGATAGCAAATATAAACAAAATAAATTAATCAACTGCCAGACCACGGTCATCATTATCTCAAGAAGCCATTTTGGATTATGGAGAACTGCACGACAAAAATTTCCTTAGAAAACCTAAAAACAAACCTACTACAAGTGACCACAAACGATTTGCAAATGTAGGTAAATATTTATACCCTACACCACCATAGGTGGGGAGGGTATTATGCGTTTGTGCTAATGTTTGTAACACCCAAAAATATTGGTTTAAAACCCACCTTAATTTATACCAATCGGCTTAGAATCACTTTCTGAGTCGATTTAACGATGTCTGTCCGTCCGTCTGACCGTCTGACCGTCTGTCCGTCTATGTAATCCTTGTAATCAAACTACAGGTCGCAATTTTGAACCAAAATTAATGAAACCTGGTACACAGGTTTCTTATAGTCCATGGACGAAGCCTATTGAAATTGGTTATGATCGGTCCATTATTTCACCTAGCCCCCATACAAATGTCCTCCCGGAAAAGGGTTTAACGATCATAAATCCCTTAAATATAGCAATATTTTAATGAAATTTGGAACATATAAGTTTTATATAAGTCTAAATAAATGTGGAGATCGGTCTACGTATTAACCATAGCTCCCATATAATCCCCTTTTCAGAAAATCACTTTAACGGGCATAAATCCTATTGAAATGATAGTATCAAGTTAAAATTCGAAGCAAATAAGTTTTATATGAACACAAATGATAGTGCCAAATTTCATAAAGATCTGTCCATAATTTACCATAGCTCCCATATAAGGCCCTCTTTCAGGAATCACCTAAAAGTGAATAAATTCATATACATCAACGTAATATTCTCTATTTGTATGTTTTATTTTACACTTATGAGTATCGGTCCACATTTGACTCCAAGTCTAATAAAAGACCCCTCCCCGAATTATAATGTACACAATGGTGTAGGGTATCACGTGATCGGGCTTGACCGACTATATCTTTTCCTCTCGTTTATTTATATTTTTGTTTTCTTTAATTTTTTTGTATGTTGCTATAGATCATCCAGAAATAAATATTAAAAACATTAAGTTATAAATCTGTATGGACTGAAATTGAATGCAGTGGTTGTTGATTACTGAGTGAGTGCACATCTAATGTACTTAATAAATGGTACAAAAATAGTTTGTTATGTTAAATAAAATTTTTAATAAATGTTTATTTTTTTTATTTTCATTTTCATGTCGATTTCGATTAAACATTTGAATTATAAACCTTTATCTAACCTTTATCATAAAATTACTTTATTTAAAACTTTTGCTACGTAAGTTTATACTAAATTTAATTAAATAATTTTCTTTATATATTTTAAAATGCTTATTTATAACATGAGTTATATTTTTTACACAATAAATATTATTAAAGTGTTAAAAATTTCTTATTTGTTTTATTTTTATGATTGTAATTTATAGTAAATTTTCCTACAGGGGTTTAAACAGCACTTTGGAATGGACAAAATTTTGTCAATTTAAATAAAATTCAAATGTTAAATTGAATAAATATCTTCAATTTGAAGAAAAAAAATAGATAATTTGAATAAATTTTTTATTCAATTTAACTAAAATTTAGTAGAATTAAATAAAATAATTTAGTTAAATTGAATAAAAATTCTTCAATATGAATAAAATTTTTAGTTAATTTGAATAATATTTTCTTCAATTTGACTAAAAATTTTTCAAATTAACCACATTTTAATTAACTAATTGAATTAGTCATATTGACGAATTTTCGTCAATTTAACTAACTTACGAAAAATTAATAAAAAATTCTGTTGAATTAAATAACGATTTTGTTGGTTGATATTTAACCTACTTTTCTTCAATTCTACACCCCATTTTACCGTATTTGCTGCTTATTTTTGGTTCAGTGTGGGTATATAGATTCGGCCGAGCCGAATATAACATTTGCGCTTGTTTTAGTTGTCCTAAAATATACAAATTTAAAATTTTCGTGGAATGCAACTTAAAATGTTACAGAATGTTTGTTCTGAAAATGTTCTGAAAAATACATATTGTCTGCTTTAATATGATGAAAAAAATCGTGCATAGACTTCATACAAAAATCAGCTTAAGTGCAGATATTTTCTTAGGTTTATCAAACATTGAACAATATGGCAGAATCAAAATAAATCTGGAACTTCTAATCGGCTTGTTGGATTTTCATGAAAGTTCATATAGGCGTAGTAAAGGACAGTAGCATTTAGAGTTTAGAACTATGGGAGTTCAAAATAGGGTACTAGTGTCATGGAAAATGTTTAACCACTAGTAAATTTATGGTCTTTATCTGATTTAATTTTTTTCCATTCCTTGTTATTTCCAGAGGTTTTTCCAAAGAATTTGATCCCTGTATTGATGAAATCGTAGATGCTACCTTAAAAATTTATAATAAAGCGAAGCTTAATCTCCTACCTACTCCTGCAAAATCACATTATCTCTTTAACTTAAGAGATTTTGCTCGAGTTATACAAGGTGTATTATTATCGGTACCCGAAGCCACCGAAGATATGAATTCAATGCGTCGTCTGTGGGTTCACGAAGTTCAAAGAGTCTATGGTGATCGTTTGGTAGAAGATATCGATCGTTCCTGGTTGTTCCAGGCCCTATGTGAACAAATGCAAGAAAGTTTTAATACACCACCCGAACAATTATTCGAACGTTTAGTACAAAAGGGTGAAAAATTAACAGAAGCAGATTTTAGACGTTTAATATATTGTGATTTTACAAATCCTAAAGCGGATACAAAAAATTATATAGAAGTACAAGATTTAGAGGAGTTACGTAATGTGGTGGAGGCCTATTTGGTGGAGTATAATAATATGTCAAAGAAACCCATGAACTTGGTACTCTTTCGTTTTGCCGTGGAACATTTATCGAGAATATGTCGCATTATAAAGCAGCCACGTAGTCATGCTCTACTGATTGGAGTTGGTGGCTCCGGACGTCAGAGCTTAACACGTTTGGCTTCGCATATATGTGACTATGAATTGTTTCAAGTGGAAATATCTCGATTATATGGACCGAATGAATGGCATGAAGATATCAAGGTTATATTACGTAAGATAAGCTCTACCGAAATGCATGGTGTCTTTTTGTTTACCGATGTGCAGGTAAAGTGTGTAGGGTTTTTGAAATTTAAAATGTATAGGAAAATTTAAAGGATTTTTTATAAGTGTTGTGCTTAAATTGAGTATAATTTTAGATCAAAGATGAATCATTTTTGGAAGATATTAATAATTTACTTAATTCCGGTGAGGTTCCCAACTTATTTTCCAATGAAGAAAAAGTAGAAGTGGTAGAGAAAATGGCTCAAATTGACAAACAACGCGATAAAGCGATACAAACTGATGGCAGTCCGGTGGCCTTATTTAATTTCTTTGTTACAGTAACTATATTTAAATATTAAAATATTTAATTTTTATGTTAATATAAATTTTATTCCCAGACCTGCAAGGACCAATTGCATATTGTCTTGGCTATGTCCCCCATAGGCGAAGCTCTGCGTGTACGCATTCGTAAATTTCCTTCTATTGTTAATTGTTGCACTATTGATTGGTTTCAAGCTTGGCCAGAAGATGCTCTTTTAGCTGTTTCTACACGATTTTTGGCCAAGGAAGATTTAACTGATCTAGAGCGGAGTGCTGCTATTGATATGTGCATGGAATTTCATACTTCTACACAATCGTTATCGGAAGCTTTCTATTTAAGATTGAAAAGACATAATTATGTGACACCCACTTCATATTTGGAATTGATACAGACTTTTAAAACGTTGCTGAATAAAAAGAGAACGTAAGTAAAATACTTCAGATGGTGATTTGACAGTAAAAATGTGAAAAATATTTTTTATTATGGAATGAGTAGAGAAAATAAAAAGAACATTGAATAGGTAATGAAATGTTTAGATAAATACCCAGTAAACTCTTTCCCTAAGTGTTAACTGGTTCTAGCATGGGATTTAGGCGTTTAGATTACGTAAAGTCAGTTTATAAAGGTAATGGTCTCTTTTTGTATGTATTGGATTTTTTGTCTTCATATGTTCTTCGATAGTTTGTGGAGGTTTTAAATGGTTCCAAATTAAAATACATTTAACAAATTGTCGAAGAAGTAGAAAAAAAGAGTGTCATTCTTAATTGTTATGAAGGGTATTCTCATGAATATTTATATTTGCTACTATTTATTTTTTTTTATCAGCTTTTAAGTTTAATTAACATTAATACTCTACTTGAAGCCATGAAAAGGACCTGCTGCAAAACTATTGCATATGCAGATGATGTAGAGGAAGTGGCAAGGTTCTAAATATTCTGTCTGAAATATTGGAATCCGCTCTTGATCTAGTAGTGAAATGGTGCCAAGGCTGTGGACTGGGAGTAAATCCAATCAAAACAGAACTGATACTCTCTACTAGGAGATATAAAATTCCGGAATATAATACTCCGAAGATCAATGGAGTATTACTGTCAATATGAAATATTTGGACTTATATTAGATAGTAAATTGAATTGGAATCTGAATACCACCAACAGAACCACGAAGGTGGTTAATGCGCTGTACAGCTGTGAAAAGGCGATTGGCCTAAATTGGGGACTAAACCCCAGAAAAGCATACTGGCTATGCACTTGTGTAATAAGACCCATCCTATTTTACAGGGCAACTCAAAAGCGTCCTCAAAAAGGCCCTCAAAGCGCTAGCCGGCAATACTTTTGGTATAGGCAAAGAAACCTTGTTAGCTACATACAAAACGATTGGTTGGTCAGTAGTCAATTATGCTGCTCCAGTGTGGTCTTCTTTGTTGTGTGATACCCAGTAGAAACATTTACAAAGCTGTCGAAATGCAGTGCCACTACCTACATGAGGAGACGAAGGTACTACCGGTCAAGGAACATAACGTAATGTTAACCAAACAGTTTCTCCTAGGATGTTTAGGGGGGGGGGGGGTGGTACATCCAAACTTCAACATCACACAGTTGGATTCTCCCCCGAGGCATGTCAGGCATGACCTTCGTAAGTACGAAGAGAGCATTAGGATGCCATAGACCGCATCTCGTGCACGACAGCTTCAAACGACATATCGATTCCGCGGTTGCAGGTTACCGCTTGAATGTCGTTTTAGGAGGCCGTCCACCGCCTATTGTAGATAACGATAAGAATCTGCCGCGGAGAACGCGAGTAGTTCTGGCTTAACTGTTTGATGGTCAGCTTTGGAGAAAAGCAAATAACAAGTAAAGTTTAAACGTTTAATGACGTCATGGGGTAGTTATAATCCCATTTAAGGAACCGTTTACTATATTGAATTGGCTACCACAAGATTGCTGCATATACGGCGATAAGACTTTGTGCAACTAAAGCATGGAAATATGTAGAATATGGTCATGCAAATATTCTCGGTGATATATATCGGTAATATAATATTGATTATATAATACCACCACCGTTGTTCGATCCTGGGTTCATGGTGCAAATTCCGAATAGAACACACTATGACAACGGCCTGCATACTACCGGAAAAGAAATTAAAATTTTCCCGTATGGTTTAAAATCAGAAGACAGGGTCGGTATTGACATCTCTGAACAGCGGGAATTGAAACTGTCTCACAGACTACCTAGTTACTGTAGCGTCATTCAAGACCGTCGTACAATTGATTCAGTATAAGGAAATATCGAACAAAGATATTCGTATTTTTACTGATAGCAAAGCGGTCGAGTGTGTACACCACATCGAAGATTGTCCGTGAATGCCGGATGTCTCTTGAGGAGATCGCCAGACATTCAAAGGTTACCCTCGAATGGGTTCAGGGATATAGGGACATTAATGGTAACTGGTCATATTGGCGCTCCTTTATCGATATATAAGCAGCTAATATCACGCGAATTTCATTTTAAGGCTATAAAGAGATTTACCATAGAATCCACATGCGTAGAGACCAAGAAAATCTGGCCCTTGATGGAAGATCGGTACAGTTTTTTAATCTGTCAAGAAGTCATCTGAGAAACCTTATCAATGTTATTACAGGTCACTGACCCTTTGACACACATGCTAAAAGGCTAGGACTCCATTATTACGATTACTGTAGAGGCTGTAA
Source organism: Protophormia terraenovae (assembly GCA_951394005.1). Taxonomy (NCBI): domain Eukaryota; kingdom Metazoa; phylum Arthropoda; class Insecta; order Diptera; family Calliphoridae; genus Protophormia; species Protophormia terraenovae. Next base: position 140,934,558 of record OX596074.1, read on the forward strand.
GGACGAAGAGGAAGAAAAAACTACGGAGCATATTCTCTGTCATTGCCTGATTTTTGTGGACCAGAGGAATTGACTTTTTGGGCTACGGAGAATTATGGACAAATCATGTCTCTCTAGACTTGAATTATTCAGGTTGAACTCTTTCGTCATGACCACAAAGTGGTTCGTGGGACCAGACGGTCAACAAAAAAAAAAAAAAAAAAAACGGTAACAGTTACCGTTTTTCGGTAACTTTCACAATTGTTTGGATACATAAATATGGTAAACTTTATTTCGGATTAGTTTTCAGATATTTGACAAAAAATTCAGCCACATATTCTGTATGCTGTCAACCTGGCGGACTGTTATTTAATTCAATACGTTAAACGGGACATTTCTTTAATTACTGTTACATTAATACAATGAAACATTTTAAATCATACAGGATTCAATTACTAGGGAAACATTAATACCAAATTGTGTTATTTTAATTAAATGCTGACTAATGAATCATGATTATCTCAAAATTTTATTTTGTATGCTTAGGTTATTTCGTTCGGAGTTTTTAAAAATTTTTATATTTTTCCAAATAAGCCATATAAAATACTACATTTCCCATAAACATTTTAATGCACTTAGATTGCAGTGTCTAAAAAGATAATTCATATTTTAATTATACTTATAGTTAGCAAAATATGTAAACTTTTACTCTGTATGCTTAGGTTTTTTTCGTGCACTGTATTTCTTAGTTTGTCCATATTTCTCTAAGTGAAAAAATTTTATTTCCATTCCAGAATTTAACTTTAATTTTCTTTCTATTTAGTTCCATTATGACCAACAAAAATCGCTATCTCACTGGTATCTCTCAATTGGATATAGCAGCACAACAAGTAGGTGTCATGCAAGAACAATTGGTAGCCCTGGAACCGAAATTGAAAGCAGCATCTGAAACCGTAGCCATACAAGTAGCCAAAGTAACTGAGGATAGTAAGGCTGCCGAAGAACAACGTGAAATGGTTAAAAAGGATGAAGCCCTAGCAACTGAACAAGCTAATATAGCTCAAGCCATCAAAGAAGAATGCGATGCTAAACTAGGTGAAGCCTTACCCATATTAAATGACGCTTTGGCAGCCTTAAATACTCTAACCACAGCTGATATAGCTGTAGTTAAGACTATGAAAAGTCCTCCCATAGGTGTACGTATTGTTATGGAAGCTGTGTGTATTTTAAAAGAAGTAAAACCTGAACGTGTGGCCAATCCCAGTGGTGTGGGTATGATTGAAGATTATTGGGGCCCTTCGAAAAGAGTTCTAAGTGACATTAAGTTCTTGGATAGTTTATTAAACTTTGACAAGGATAATATTCCACCAGTAGTAATGAAGAAATTGCAAGAACGCGTGTTAAGTAATGAAGCTTTTGATCCCGATAAAATACGTTCAGCTTCAACTGCTTGTGAGGGTTTGTGCAGATGGGTTATAGCTTTAACTAAATACGATGTGGTGGCTAAAGTCGTGGCACCCAAGAAAATTGCTTTGGCTGAAGCTGAAGCTACTTTTGCGGTAAGTTAAAGTTTAAGGATAAGTTAAAGTAGTTATATGTTTTTAAAGGTTAAATTTTTTAGGCGGCCAAAAAAACTTTGGATGAGAAATTGGCACAATTGGAGCGTGTAGAAGCTAATTTGGCCGCCATACAAAAAGTGTTGGATAAGCAGCTAAAAGAATATGGGTAAGTTAAGTTTCTTTTTCTTAATAATTTTCTTAAAAATTATAAAATTTGTCGTCCTATTAAGGGTGCTACAATCTGAGCATGAAGCCTGCACCAAAAAATTACAAAGAGCTCAGGAATTAATCTCCGGCTTGGGTGGCGAACGCACAAGATGGTCTGAAACAGCCAAACAACTAGGACGCACATACAATACTCTTACCGGTGATGTATTAATCTCCTCCGGTGTAGTAGCCTATCTGGGTCCCTTTACCATAGACTATCGTGTCGATCAAATACGTAAATGGTCCGAAAAATGTGCTTCGTTTGGTATAGTATGCAGTCAAGATTTTCAATTAGTCAATGTTTTGGGTGAACCAGTAGAAATACGCAATTGGAATATTTGTGGTCTGCCTACAGATTCATTTTCCATTGAAAGTGCCATAATGATGCAGTAAGTATTCATTTTTATTTTCTCTTTATTTCGCCAACTATTAAGTATACACATATACACTGAAGTGTATTATAAATAATTAAATTAAAATGACAAAAACGTTTGATTACAACGATATTATATTGTATTTTTATGTGAAACTATTAGCAGCATACAAAAGCTGCTTAAATGGGGGGTGTAATTCACTTAATTAAAAGCAAAGAGTTCCTTTTTCCGTAAGCACGTTTTTTTTTTTTTTATATATTTTTTTATGCTCTTGTTTTTTTTTCTGTTAAATGAAATTAATTACATTTACATTACAAGATATTTTAATTACAAAGCTTCTTTATAATAACATGAAACTTCAAAACCTTTTTTTTACTTACAACGCATCAGTTTATGTTGGTGATGCTTTTGCTCATTCTTCTGTCGTTTTTGTTGCTGTTGTTGGTGTGTTTATTCCCTTTATTCCTTTTTTAAAACCTCTTAAGAGAAAAGAAAGAAAACCATGTAAAAATATCAGAATTAAGTATAAAAAACAAATAATATTCTAAACAAGTTGCAGAAATTACAGTGGAAGAGGAATAAAACAAAATTTTAAATATAACGTCCTCGATTTCCTTTTTCATATAAAATCGATTTTTAAATTTAAAAATTAAAGAAAAAATATCCCCTCCTGTTTGGCTTTAAAATAGATTATCATTTCTTTGGCTTCAACCGTTTGGCACTATCTTATCTGGTTTAGCTTTAAAATCGATATAAATTTTGATTTTTAGTATGAAATATGAGTGAGCACAGATTTTGGTCCTTTTGCTTCTATCTCTTCTGGTTTAGCTTTAAAATCGATTTTTAGTTTTGTCATATAAAAATCGATTTCTAGAATGAAATATGAGTGATCATAGATTTTAGTCCTTTTGCTTCTATCTCCTCTGGTTTGGCTTTAAAATCGATTTTTAGTTTTGTCATATAAAAATCGATTTTTGGTATGAAATATGAGTGATCACAGATTCTAGTATGAAATATGAGTGATCACAGATTTTGATCCTTTTGCTTCTATCTCCTCTGGTTTAGCTTAGTCCTTTTGCTTCCATCTCCTCTGGTTTAGCTTTAAAATCGATTTTTAGTTTTGTCATATAAAAATCGATTTTTGGAATGAAATATGAGTGATCACAGATTTTGGTCCTTTGGCTTCTATCTCCATTGGTTTAGCTTTAAAATCGATTTTAAATTTTGTCATATAAAAATCGATTTCTGGAATGAAATATGAGTGATCACAGATTTTGGTCCTTTTGCTTCTATCTCCTCTGGCTTAGCTTTAAAATCGATTTTTAGTTTTGTCATATAAAAATCGATTTTTAGTATGAAATATGAGTGATCACAGATTCTGGTCCTTTGGCATCTATCTCCCCTGATTTAGCTTTAAAATCAATTTTTAGTTTTGTCATATAAAAATCGATTTTTGGTATGAAATATGAGTGATCACAGATTTTGGTCCTTTTGCTTCTATCTCCTCTGGTTTAGCTTTAAAATCGATTTTTAGTTTTGTTATATAAAAATCGATTTTTAGTATGAAATATGAGTGATCACAGATTTTGGTCCTTTTTGCTTCTATCTCCATTGGTTTAGCTTTAAAATCGATTTTTAGTTTTGTCATATAAAAATCGATTTTTGGTATGAAATATAAGTGATCACAGATTTTGGTCCTTTTGCTACTATCTCCTCTGGTTTAGCTTTAAAATCAATTTTTAGTTTTGTCATATAAAAATCGATTTTTAGTATGAAATGTGAGTGATCACAGATTTTGGTCCTTTTGCTTCTATCTTCTCTGGTTCAGCTTTAAAATCGAATTTTAGCTTTGTCATATAAAAATCGATTTTTGGTATGAAATATGAGTGATCACAGATTTTGGTCCTTTGGCTTCTATCTCCTCTGGTTTAGCTTTAAAATCAATTTTTAGTTTTGTCATATAAAAATCGATTTTTGGTATGAAATATGAGTGATCACAGATTTTGGTCCTTTGGCATCTATCTCCATTGGTTTAGCTTTAAAATCGATTTTAAATTTTGTCATATAAAAATCGATTTCTGGAATGAAATATGAGTGATCACAGATTTTGGTTCTTTTGCTTCTATCTCCTCTGGCTTAGCTTTAAAATCGATTTTTAGTTTTGTCATATAAAAATCGATTTTTAGTATGAAATATGAGTGATCACAGATTCTGGTCCTTTGGCATCTCTCTCCCCTGATTTAGCTTTAAAATCAATTTTTAGTTTTGTCATATAAAAATCGATTTTTGGTATGAAATATGAGTGATCACAGATTTTGGTCCTTTTGCTTCTATCTCCTCTGGTTTAGCTTTAAAATCGATTTTTAGTTTTGTTATATAAAAATCGATTTTTAGTATGAAATATGAGTGATCACAGATTTTGGTCCTTTTTGCTTCTATCTCCATTGGTTTAGCTTTAAAATCGATTTTTAGTTTTGTCATATAAAAATCGATTTTTGGTATGAAATATAAGTGATCACAGATTTTGGTCCTTTTGCTACTATCTCCTCTGGTTTAGCTTTAAAATCAATTTTTAGTTTTGTCATATAAAAATCGATTTTTAGTATGAAATGTGAGTGATCACAGATTTTGGTCCTTTTGCTTCTATCTTCTCTGGTTCAGCTTTAAAATCGAATTTTAGCTTTGTCATATAAAAATCGATTTTTGGTATGAAATATGAGTGATCACAGATTTTGGTCCTTTTGCTTCTATCTCCTCTGGTTTAGCTTTAAAATCGATTTTTAGTTTTGTTATATAAAAATCGATTTTTAGTATGAAATATGAGTGATCACAGATTTTGGTCCTTTTTGCTTCTATCTCCATTGGTTTAGCTTTAAAATCGATTTTAAATTTTGTCATATAAAAATCGATTTTTGGTATGAAATATGAGTGATCACAGATTTTGGTCCTTTTGCTGCTATCTCCTCTGGCTTAGCTTTAAAATCGATTTTTAGTTTTGTCATATAAAAATCGATTTTTAGTATGAAATATGAGTGATCACAGATTCTGGTCCTTTGGCATCTATCTCCCCTGATTTAGCTTTAAAATCAATTTTTAGTTTTGTTATATAAAAATCGATTTTTAGTATGAAATATGAGTGATCACAGATTTTGGTCCTTTTGCTTCTATCTTCTCTGGTTCAGCTTTAAAATCGAATTTTAGTTTTGTCATATAAAAATCGATTTTTGGTATGAAATATGAGTGATCACAGATTTTGGTCCTTTGGCTTCTATCTCCTCTGGTTTAGCTTTAAAATCAATTTTTAGTTTTGTCATATAAAAATCGATTTTTGGTATGAAATATGAGTGATCACAGATTTTGGTCCTTTTGCTTCTATCTCCTCTGGTTTAGCTTTAAAATCGATTTTTAGTTTTGTTATATAAAAATCGATTTTTAGTATGAAATATGAGTGATCACAGATTTTGGTCCTTTTGCTTCTATCTCCTCTGGTTTAGCTTTAAAATCAATTTTTAGTTTTGTCATATAAAAATCGATTTTTGGTATGAAATATGAGTGATCACAGATTTTGGTCCTTTTGCTTCTATCTCCTCTGGTTTAGCTTTAAAATCAATTTTTAGTTTTGTCATATAAAAATCGATTTTTGGTATGAAATATGAGTGATCACAGATTTTGGTCCTTTTGCTTCTATCTCCTCTGGTTTAGCTTTAAAATCGATTTTTAGTTTTGTCATATAAAAATCGGTTTTTGGTATGAAATATGAGTGATCACAGATTTTGGTCCTTTTACTACTATCTCCTCTGGTTTGCTTTAAAATCAATTTTTAGTTTTGTCATATAAAAATCGATTTTTGGTATGAAATATGAGTGATCACAGATTTTAGTTTTTTTGCTTCTATCTCCTCTGGTTTCCTTTAAAATCAATTTTTAGTTTTGTCATATAAAAATCGATTTTTGGTATGAAATATGAGTGATCACAGATTTTGGTCCTTTGGCATCTGTCTCCTCTGGTTTAGCTTTGAAATCGATTTTTAGTTTTGTCATATAAAAATCGGTTTTTAGTATGAAATATGAGTGATCACAGATATTGGTCCTTTTGCTTCTATCTCCTCTGGTTTAGCTTTAAAATCAATTTTTAGTTTTGTCATATAAAAATCGATTTTTAGTATGAAATATGAGTGATCACAGATTTTGGTCCTTTTGCTTCTATCTCCTCTGGTTTAGCTTTAAAATCAATTTTTAGTTTTGTCATATAAAAATCTATTTTTAGTATGAAATATGAGTGATCACAGATTTTGGTCCTTTTGCTTCTATCTCCTCTGGTTTAGCTTTAAAATCAATTTTTATTTTTGTCATATAAAAATCGATTTTTAGTATGAAATATGAGTGATCACAGATTTTGGTCCTTTTGCTTCTATCTCCTCTGGTTTAGCTTTAAAATCAATTTTTAGTTTTGTCATATAAAAATCGATTTTTGGTATGAAATGTGAGTGATCACAGATTTTGGTCCTTTTGCTTCTATCTCCTCTGGTTTAGCTTTAAAATCAATTTTTAGTTTTGTCATATAAAAATCGATTTTTGGTATGAAATATGAGTGATCACAGATTTTGGTCCTTTTGCTTCTATCTCCTCTGGTTTAGCTTTAAAATCGATTTTTAGTTTTGTCATATAAAAATCGGTTTTTGGTATGAAATATGAGTGATCACAGATTTTGGTCCTTTTGCTTCTATCTCCTCTGGTTTAGCTTTAAAATCAATTTTTAGTTTTGTCATATAAAAATCTATTTTTAGTATGAAATATGAGTGATCACAGATTTTGGTCCTTTTGCTTCTATCTCCTCTGGTTTAGCTTTAAAATCAATTTTTAGTTTTGTCATATAAAAATCGATTTTTGGTATGAAATATGAGTGATCACAGATTTTGGTCCTTTTGCTTCTATCTCCTCTGGTTTAGCTTTAAAATCGATTTTTAGTTTTGTTATATAAAAATCGGTTTTTGGTATGAAATATGAGTAATCACAGATTTTAGTCCTTTTGCTTCTATCTCCTCTGGTTTGCTTTAAAATTAATTTTTAGTTTTGTCATATAAAAATCGATTTTTGGTATGAAGTATGAGTGATCACAGATTTTGGTCCTTTTACTTCTATCTCCTCTGGTTTGCTTTAAAATCAATTTTTAGTTTTGTCATATAAAAATCGATTTTTGGTATGAAATATGAGTGATCACAGATTTTAGTCCTTTTTGTCATATAAAAATCGATTTTTAGTATGAAATATGAGTGATCACAGATTTTGGTCCTTTTGCTTCTATCTCCTCTGGTTTAGCTTTAAAATCAATTTTTAGTTTTGTCATATAAAAATCGATTTTTAGTATGAAATATGAGTGATCACAGATTTTGGTCCTTTTGCTTCTATCTCCTCTGGTTTAGCTTTAAAATCAATTTTTAGTTTTGTCATATAAAAATCTATTTTTAGTATGAAATATGAGTGATCACAGATTTTGGTCCTTTTGCTTCTATCTCTTCTGGTTTAGCTTTAAAATCGATTTTTATTTTTCTCATATAAAAATCGATTTTTGGTATGAAATATGAGTGATCACAGATTTTGGTCCTTTTGCTTCTATCTCCTCTGGTGATCACAGATTTTGGTCCTTTTGCTTCTATCTCCTCTGGTTTAGCTTTAAAATCAATTTTTAGTATGAAATATGAGTGATCACAGATATTGATCCTTTTGCTTCTATCTCCTCTGGTTTAGCTTTAAAATCAATTTTTAGTTTTGTCATATAAAAATCGATTTTTAGTATGAAATATGAGTGATCACAGATTTTGGTCCTTTTGCTTCTATCTCCTCTGGTTTAGCTTTAAAATCGATTTTTAGTTTTCTCATATAAAAATCGATTTTTGGTATGAAATATGAGTGGTCACAGATTTTGGTCCTTTTGCTTCTATCTCCTTTGGTTTAGCTTTAAAATCAATTTTTAGTTTTGTCATATAAAAATCGATTTTTAGTATGAAATATGAGTGATCACAGAATTTGGTCGTTTTGCTTCTATCTCCTCTGGTTTAGCTTTAAAATCAATTTTTAGTTTTGTCATATAAAAATCGATTTTTAGTATGAAATATGAGTGATCACAGATTTTGGTCCTTTTGCTTCCATCTCCTCTGGTTTAGCTTTAAAATCTATTTTTAGTTTTGTCAAATAAAAATCGATTTTTGGTATGAAATATGAGTGGTCACAGATTTTGGTCCTTTTGCTTCTATCTCCTTTGGTTTAGCTTTAAAATCAATTTTTAGTTTTGTCATATAAAAATCGATTTTTAGTATGAAATATGAGTGATCACAGAATTTGGTCGTTTTGCTTCTATCTCCTCTGGTTTAGCTTTAAAATCAATTTTTAGTTTTGTCATATAAAAATCGATTTTTAGTATGAAATATGAGTGATCACAGATTTTGGTCCTTTTGCTTCTATCTCCTCTGGTTTAGCTTTAAAATCGATTTTTAGTTTTCTCATATAAAAATCGATTTTTGGTATGAAATATGAGTGGTCACAGATTTTGGTCCTTTTGCTTCTATCTCCTTTGGTTTAGCTTTAAAATCAATTTTTAGTTTTGTCATATAAAAATCGATTTTTAGTATGAAATATGAGTGATCACAGAATTTGGTCGTTTTGCTTCTATCTCCTCTGGTTTAGCTTTAAAATCAATTTTTAGTTTTGTCATATAAAAATCGATTTTTAGTATGAAATATGAGTGATCACAGATTTTGGTCCTTTTGCTTCTATCTCCTTTGGTTTAGCTTTAAAATCAATTTTTAGTTTTGTCATATAAAAATCGATTTTTAGTATGAAATATGAGTGATCACAGATTTTGGTCCTTTTCTTCTATCTCTTCTGGTTTAGCTTTAAAATAAATTTTTAGTTTTGTCATATAAAAATCGATTTTTAGTATGAAATATGAGTGATAACAGATTTTGGTCCTTTTGCTTCTATCTCCTCTGGTTCAGCTTTAAAATCAATTTTTAGTTTTGTCATATAAAAATCGATTTTTAGTATGAAATATGAGTGATAACAGATTTTGGTCCTTTTGCTTCTATCTCCTCTGGTTCAGCTTTAAAATCAGTTTTTAGTTTTGTCATATAAAAATCGATTTTTGGTATGAAATATGAGTGATCACAGATTTTGGTCCTTTTGCTTCTATCTCTACTGGTTTAGCTTTAAAATCGATTTTTAGTTTTGTCATATAAAAATCGATTTTTGGTATGAAATATGAGTGATCACAGATTTTGGTCCTTTTGCTTCTATCTCCTCTGGTTTAGCTTTAAATTCGATTTTTAGTTTTGTCATATAAAAATCGATATTTATTATGAAATATGAGTGATCACAGATTTTGGTCCTTTTGCTTCTATCTCCTCTGGTTTAGCTTTAAAATCGATTTTTAATTTTGTCATATAAAAATCGATTTTTGGTATGAAATATGAGTGATCACAGATTTTGGTCCTTTTGCTTCTATCTCCTCTGGTTTAGCTTTAAAATCAATTTTTAGTTTTGTCACATAAAAATCGATTTTTGGTATGAAATATGAGTGATCACAGATTTTGGTCCTTTTGCTTCTATCTCTACTGGTTTAGCTTTAAAATCGATTTTTAGTTTTGTCATATAAAAATCGATTTTTAGTATGAAATATGAGTGATCACAGATTTAGGTCCTTTTGCTTCTATCTCCTCTGGTTTAGCTTTAAAATCAATTTTTAGTTTTGTCATATAAAAATCGATTTTTGGTATGAAATATGAGTAATCACAGATTTTGGTACTTTTGCTTCTATTTCTTCTGGTTTAGCTTTAAAATAAATTTTTAGTTTTGTCATATAAAAATCGATTTTTAGTATGAAATATGAGTGATCACAGATTTTGGTCCTTTTGCTTCTATCTCCTCTGGTTTAGCTTTAAAATCGGTTTTTATTTTTGTCATATAAAAATCGATTTTTAGTATGAAATATGAGTGATAACAGATTTTGGTCCTTTTGCTTCTATCTCCTCTGGTTTAGCTTTAAAATCTATTTTTAGTTTTCTCATAAAAAAATCGATTTTTAGTATGAAATATGAGTGATCACAGATTTTGGTCCTTTTGCTTCTATCTCCTCTGGTTTAGCTTTAAACTCGATTTTTAGTTTTCTCATATAAAAGTCGATTTTTAGTACGAAATATGAGTGATCACAGATTTTGGTCCTTTTGCTTCTATCTCCTCTGGTTTAGCTTTAAAATCTATTTTTAGTTTTGTCAAATAAAAATCGATTTTTAGTATGAAATATGAGTGATCACAGATTTTGGTCCTTTTGCTTCTATCTCCTCTGGTTTAGCTTTAAAATCAATTTTTAGTTTTGTCACATAAAAATCGATTTTTGGTATGAAATATGAGTGATCACAGATTTTGGTCCTTTTGCTTCTATCTCTACTGGTTTAGCTTTAAAATCGATTTTTAGTTTTGTCATATAAAAATCGATTTTTAGTATGAAATATGAGTGATCACAGATTTAGGTCCTTTTGCTTCTATCTCCTCTGGTTTAGCTTTAAAATCAATTTTTAGTTTTGTCATATAAAAATCGATTTTTGGTATGAAATATGAGTAATCACAGATTTTGGTACTTTTGCTTCTATTTCTTCTGGTTTAGCTTTAAAATAAATTTTTAGTTTTGTCATATAAAAATCGATTTTTAGTATGAAATATGAGTGATCACAGATTTTGGTCCTTTTGCTTCTATCTCCTCTGGTTTAGCTTTAAAATCGGTTTTTATTTTTGTCATATAAAAATCGATTTTTAGTATGAAATATGAGTGATAACAGATTTTGGTCCTTTTGCTTCTATCTCCTCTGGTTTAGCTTTAAAATCTATTTTTAGTTTTCTCATAAAAAAATCGATTTTTAGTATGAAATATGAGTGATCACAGATTTTGGTCCTTTTGCTTCTATCTCCTCTGGTTTAGCTTTAAACTCGATTTTTAGTTTTCTCATATAAAAGTCGATTTTTAGTACGAAATATGAGTGATCACAGATTTTGGTCCTTTTGCTTCTATCTCCTCTGGTTTAGCTTTAAAATCTATTTTTAGTTTTGTCAAATAAAAATCGATTTTTAGTATGAAATATGAGTGATCACAGATTTTGGTCCTTTTGCTTCCATCTCCTCTGGTTTAGCTTTAAAATCAATTTTTAGTTTTGTCACATAAAAATCGATTTTTGGTATGAAATATGAGTGATCACAGATTTTGGTCCTTTTGCTTCTATCTCTACTGGTTTAGCTTTAAAATCGATTTTTAGTTTTGTCATATAAAAATCGATTTTTGGTATGAAATATGAGTGATCACAGATTTTGGTCCTTTTGCTTCTATCTCCTCTGGTTTAGCTTTAAAATCGATTTTTAGTTTTGTTATATAAAAATCGATTTTTAGTATGAAATATGAGTGATCACAGATTTTGGTCCTTTTTGCTTCTATCTCCATTGGTTTAGCTTTAAAATCGATTTTTAGTTTTGTCATATAAAAATCGATTTTTGGTATGAAATATAAGTGATCACAGATTTTGGTCCTTTTGCTACTATCTCCTCTGGTTTAGCTTTAAAATCAATTTTTAGTTTTGTCATATAAAAATCGATTTTTAGTATGAAATATGAGTGATCACAGATTTTGGTCCTTTTTGCTTCTATCTCCATTGGTTTAGCTTTAAAATCGATTTTAAATTTTGTCATATAAAAATCGATTTTTGGTATGAAATATGAGTGATCACAGATTTTGGTCCTTTTGCTGCTATCTCCTCTGGCTTAGCTTTAAAATCGATTTTTAGTTTTGTCATATAAAAATCGATTTTTAGTATGAAATATGAGTGATCACAGATTCTGGTCCTTTGGCATCTATCTCCCCTGATTTAGCTTTAAAATCAATTTTTAGTTTTGTTATATAAAAATCGATTTTTAGTATGAAATATGAGTGATCACAGATTTTGGTCCTTTTGCTTCTATCTTCTCTGGTTCAGCTTTAAAATCGAATTTTAGTTTTGTCATATAAAAATCGATTTTTGGTATGAAATATGAGTGATCACAGATTTTGGTCCTTTGGCTTCTATCTCCTCTGGTTTAGCTTTAAAATCAATTTTTAGTTTTGTCATATAAAAATCGATTTTTGGTATGAAATATGAGTGATCACAGATTTTGGTCCTTTTGCTTCTATCTCCTCTGGTTTAGCTTTAAAATCGATTTTTAGTTTTGTTATATAAAAATCGATTTTTAGTATGAAATATGAGTGATCACAGATTTTGGTCCTTTTGCTTCTATCTCCTCTGGTTTAGCTTTAAAATCAACTTTTAGTTTTGTCATATAAAAATCGATTTTTGGTATGAAATATGAGTGATCACAGATTTTGGTCCTTTTGCTTCTATCTCCTCTGGTTTAGCTTTAAAATCAATTTTTAGTTTTGTCATATAAAAATCGATTTTTGGTATGAAATATGAGTGATCACAGATTTTGGTCCTTTTGCTTCTATCTCCTCTGGTTTAGCTTTAAAATCGATTTTTAGTTTTGTCATATAAAAATCGGTTTTTGGTATGAAATATGAGTAATCACAGATTTTAGTCCTTTTGCTTCTATCTCCTCTGGTTTGCTTTAAAATTAATTTTTAGTTTTGTCATATAAAAATCGGTTTTTGGTATGAAATATGAGTAATCACAGATTTTAGTCCTTTTGCTTCTATCTCCTCTGGTTTGCTTTAAAATCAATTTTTAGTTTTGTCATATAAAAATCGATTTTTGGTATGAAATATGAGTGATCACAGATTTTAGTCCTTTTGCTTCTATCTCCTCTGGTTTCCTTTAAAATCAATTTTTAGTTTTGTCATATAAAAATCGATTTTTGGTATGAAATATGAGTGATCACAGATTTTGGTCCTTTGGCATCTGTCTCCTCTGGTTTAGCTTTGAAATCGATTTTTAGTTTTGTCATATAAAAATCGGTTTTTAGTATGAAATATGAGTGATCACAGATTTTGGTCCTTTTGCTTCTATCTCCTCTGGTTTAGCTTTAAAATCAATTTTTATTTTTGTCATATAAAAATCGATTTTTAGTATGAAATATGAGTGATCACAGATTTTGGTCCTTTTGCTTCTATCTCCTCTGGTTTAGCTTTAAAATCAATTTTTAGTTTTGTCATATAAAAATCGAATTTTGGTATGAAATATGAGTGATCACAGATTTTGGTCCTTTTGCTTCTATCTCCTCTGGTTTAGCTTTAAAATCAATTTTTAGTTTTGTCATATAAAAATCGATTTTTGGTATGAAATATGAGTGATCACAGATTTTGGTCCTTTTGCTTCTATCTCCTCTGGTTTAGCTTTAAAATCGATTTTTAGTTTTGTCATATAAAAATCGGTTTTTGGTATGAAATATGAGTGATCACAGATTTTGGTCCTTTTGCTTCTATCTCCTCTGGTTTAGCTTTAAAATCAATTTTTAGTTTTGTCATATAAAAATCTATTTTTAGTATGAAATATGAGTGATCACAGATTTTGGTCCTTTTGCTTCTATCTCCTCTGGTTTAGCTTTAAAATCAATTTTTAGTTTTGTCATATAAAAATCGATTTTTGGTATGAAATATGAGTGATCACAGATTTTGGTCCTTTTGCTTCTATCTCCTCTGGTTTAGCTTTAAAATCGATTTTTAGTTTTGTTATATAAAAATCGGTTTTTGGTATGAAATATGAGTAATCACAGATTTTAGTCCTTTTGCTTCTATCTCCTCTGGTTTGCTTTAAAATTAATTTTTAGTTTTGTCATATAAAAATCGATTTTTGGTATGAAATATGAGTGATCACAGATTTTGGTCCTTTTACTTCTATCTCCTCTGGTTTGCTTTAAAATCAATTTTTAGTTTTGTCATATAAAAATCGATTTTTGGTATGAAATATGAGTGATCACAGATTTTAGTCCTTTTTGTCATATAAAAATCGATTTTTAGTATGAAATATGAGTGATCACAGATTTTGGTCCTTTTGCTTCTATCTCCTCTGGTTTAGCTTTAAAATCAATTTTTAGTTTTGTCATATAAAAATCGATTTTTAGTATGAAATATGAGTGATCACAGATTTTGGTCCTTTTGCTTCTATCTCCTCTGGTTTAGCTTTAAAATCAATTTTTAGTTTTGTCATATAAAAATCGATTTTTAGTATGAAATATGAGTGATCACAGATTTTGGTCCTTTTGCTTCTATCTCCTCTGGTTTAGCTTTAAAATCAATTTTTAGTTTTGTCATATAAAAATCTATTTTTAGTATGAAATATGAGTGATCACAGATTTTGGTCCTTTTGCTTCTATCTCTTCTGGTTTAGCTTTAAAATCGATTTTTATTTTTCTCATATAAAAATCGATTTTTGGTATGTGATCACAGATTTTGGTCCTTTTGCTTCTATCTCCTCTGGTGATCACAGATTTTGGTCCTTTTGCTTCTATCTCCTCTGGTTTAGCTTTAAAATCAATTTTTAGTATGAAATATGAGTGATCACAGATATTGATCCTTTTGCTTCTATCTCCTCTGGTTTAGCTTTAAAATCAATTTTTAGTTTTGTCATATAAAAATCGATTTTTAGTATGAAATATGAGTGATCACAGATTTTGGTCCTTTTGCTTCTATCTCCTCTGGTTTAGCTTTAAAATCGATTTTTAGTTTTCTCATATAAAAATCGATTTTTGGTATGAAATATGAGTGGTCACAGATTTTGGTCCTTTTGCTTCTATCTCCTCTGGTTTAGCTTTAAAATCAATTTTTAGTTTTGTCATATAAAAATCTATTTTTAGTATGAAATATGATTGATCACAGATTTTGGTCGTTTTGCTTCTATCTCCTCTGGTTTAGCTTTAAAATCAATTTTTAGTTTTGTCATATAAAAATCGATTTTTAGTATGAAATATGAGTGATCACAGAATTTGGTCGTTTTGCTTCTATCTCCTCTGGTTTAGCTTTAAAATCAATTTTTAGTTTTGTCATATAAAAATCGATTTTTAGTATGAAATATGAGTGATCACAGATTTTGGTCCTTTTGCTTCCATCTCCTCTGGTTTAGCTTTAAAATCTATTTTTAGTTTTGTCAAATAAAAACCGATTTTTAGTATGAAATATGAGTGATCACAGATTTTGGTCCTTTTGCTTCTATCTCTTCTGGTTTAGCTTTAAAATCAATTTTTAGTTTTGTCACATAAAAATCGATTTTTGGTATGAAATATGAGTGATCACAGATTTTGGTCCTTTTCTTCTATCTCTTCTGGTTTAGCTTTAAAATAAATTTTTAGTTTTGTCATATAAAAATCGATTTTTAGTATGAAATATGAGTGATAACAGATTTTGGTCCTTTTGCTTCTATCTCCTCTGGTTCAGCTTTAAAATCAATTTTTAGTTTTGTCATTTAAAAATCGATTTTTAGTATGAAATATGAGTGATAACAGATTTTGGTCCTTTTGCTTCTATCTCCTCTGGTTCAGCTTTAAAATCAGTTTTTAGTTTTGTCATATAAAAATCGATTTTTGGTATGAAATATGAGTGATCACAGATTTTGGTCCTTTTGCTTCTATCTCTACTGGTTTAGCTTTAAAATCGATTTTTAGTTTTGTCATATAAAAATCGATTTTTAGTATGAAATATGAGTAATCACAGATTTTGGTCCTTTTCTTCTATCTCTTCTGGTTTAGCTTTAAAATAAATTTTTAGTTTTGTCATATAAAAATCGATTTTTAGTATGAAATATGAGTGATAACAGATTTTGGTCCTTTTGCTTCTATCTCCTCTGGTTCAGCTTTAAAATCAATTTTTAGTTTTGTCATATAAAAATCGATTTTTAGTATGAAATATGAGTGATAACAGATTTTGGTCCTTTTGCTTCTATCTCCTCTGGTTCAGCTTTAAAATCAGTTTTTAGTTTTGTCATATAAAAATCGATTTTTAGTATGAAATATGAGTGATCACAGATTTTGGTCCTTTTTGCTTCTATCTCCATTGGTTTAGCTTTAAAATCGATTTTTAGTTTTGTCATATAAAAATCGATTTTTGGTATGAAATATAAGTGATCACAGATTTTGGTCCTTTTGCTACTATCTCCTCTGGTTTAGCTTTAAAATCAATTTTTAGTTTTGTCATATAAAAATCGATTTTTAGTATGAAATGTGAGTGATCACAGATTTTGGTCCTTTTGCTTCTATCTTCTCTGGTTCAGCTTTAAAATCGAATTTTAGCTTTGTCATATAAAAATCGATTTTTGGTATGAAATATGAGTGATCACAGATTTTGGTCCTTTTGCTTCTATCTCCTCTGGTTTAGCTTTAAAATCGATTTTTAGTTTTGTTATATAAAAATCGATTTTTAGTATGAAATATGAGTGATCACAGATTTTGGTCCTTTTTGCTTCTATCTCCATTGGTTTAGCTTTAAAATCGATTTTAAATTTTGTCATATAAAAATCGATTTTTGGTATGAAATATGAGTGATCACAGATTTTGGTCCTTTTGCTGCTATCTCCTCTGGCTTAGCTTTAAAATCGATTTTTAGTTTTGTCATATAAAAATCGATTTTTAGTATGAAATATGAGTGATCACAGATTCTGGTCCTTTGGCATCTATCTCCCCTGATTTAGCTTTAAAATCAATTTTTAGTTTTGTTATATAAAAATCGATTTTTAGTATGAAATATGAGTGATCACAGATTTTGGTCCTTTTGCTTCTATCTTCTCTGGTTCAGCTTTAAAATCGAATTTTAGTTTTGTCATATAAAAATCGATTTTTGGTATGAAATATGAGTGATCACAGATTTTGGTCCTTTGGCTTCTATCTCCTCTGGTTTAGCTTTAAAATCAATTTTTAGTTTTGTCATATAAAAATCGATTTTTGGTATGAAATATGAGTGATCACAGATTTTGGTCCTTTTGCTTCTATCTCCTCTGGTTTAGCTTTAAAATCGATTTTTAGTTTTGTTATATAAAAATCGATTTTTAGTATGAAATATGAGTGATCACAGATTTTGGTCCTTTTGCTTCTATCTCCTCTGGTTTAGCTTTAAAATCAACTTTTAGTTTTGTCATATAAAAATCGATTTTTGGTATGAAATATGAGTGATCACAGATTTTGGTCCTTTTGCTTCTATCTCCTCTGGTTTAGCTTTAAAATCAATTTTTAGTTTTGTCATATAAAAATCGATTTTTGGTATGAAATATGAGTGATCACAGATTTTGGTCCTTTTGCTTCTATCTCCTCTGGTTTAGCTTTAAAATCGATTTTTAGTTTTGTCATATAAAAATCGGTTTTTGGTATGAAATATGAGTAATCACAGATTTTAGTCCTTTTGCTTCTATCTCCTCTGGTTTGCTTTAAAATTAATTTTTAGTTTTGTCATATAAAAATCGGTTTTTGGTATGAAATATGAGTAATCACAGATTTTAGTCCTTTTGCTTCTATCTCCTCTGGTTTGCTTTAAAATCAATTTTTAGTTTTGTCATATAAAAATCGATTTTTGGTATGAAATATGAGTGATCACAGATTTTAGTCCTTTTGCTTCTATCTCCTCTGGTTTCCTTTAAAATCAATTTTTAGTTTTGTCATATAAAAATCGATTTTTGGTATGAAATATGAGTGATCACAGATTTTGGTCCTTTGGCATCTGTCTCCTCTGGTTTAGCTTTGAAATCGATTTTTAGTTTTGTCATATAAAAATCGGTTTTTAGTATGAAATATGAGTGATCACAGATTTTGGTCCTTTTGCTTCTATCTCCTCTGGTTTAGCTTTAAAATCAATTTTTATTTTTGTCATATAATAATCGATTTTTAGTATGAAATATGAGTGATCACAGATTTTGGTCCTTTTGCTTCTATCTCCTCTGGTTTAGCTTTAAAATCAATTTTTAGTTTTGTCATATAAAAATCGATTTTTGGTATGAAATATGAGTGATCACAGATTTTGGTCCTTTTGCTTCTATCTCCTCTGGTTTAGCTTTAAAATCAATTTTTAGTTTTGTCATATAAAAATCGATTTTTGGTATGAAATATGAGTGATCACAGATTTTGGTCCTTTTGCTTCTATCTCCTCTGGTTTAGCTTTAAAATCGATTTTTAGTTTTGTCATATAAAAATCGGTTTTTGGTATGAAATATGAGTGATCACAGATTTTGGTCCTTTTGCTTCTATCTCCTCTGGTTTAGCTTTAAAATCAATTTTTAGTTTTGTCATATAAAAATCTATTTTTAGTATGAAATATGAGTGATCACAGATTTTGGTCCTTTTGCTTCTATCTCCTCTGGTTTAGCTTTAAAATCAATTTTTAGTTTTGTCATATAAAAATCGATTTTTGGTATGAAATATGAGTGATCACAGATTTTGGTCCTTTTGCTTCTATCTCCTCTGGTTTAGCTTTAAAATCGATTTTTAGTTTTGTTATATAAAAATCGGTTTTTGGTATGAAATATGAGTAATCACAGATTTTAGTCCTTTTGCTTCTATCTCCTCTGGTTTGCTTTAAAATTAATTTTTAGTTTTGTCATATAAAAATCGATTTTTGGTATGAAATATGAGTGATCACAGATTTTAGTCCTTTTTGTCATATAAAAATCGATTTTTAGTATGAAATATGAGTGATCACAGATTTTGGTCCTTTTGCTTCTATCTCCTCTGGTTTAGCTTTAAAATCAATTTTTAGTTTTGTCATATAAAAATCGATTTTTAGTATGAAATATGAGTGATCACAGATTTTGGTCCTTTTGCTTCTATCTCCTCTGGTTTAGCTTTAAAATCAATTTTTAGTTTTGTCATATAAAAATCGATTTTTAGTATGAAATATGAGTGATCACAGATTTTGGTCCTTTTGCTTCTATCTCCTCTGGTTTAGCTTTAAAATCAATTTTTAGTTTTGTCATATAAAAATCTATTTTTAGTATGAAATATGAGTGATCACAGATTTTGGTCCTTTTGCTTCTATCTCTTCTGGTTTAGCTTTAAAATCGATTTTTATTTTTCTCATATAAAAATCGATTTTTGGTATGAAATATGAGTGATCACAGATTTTGGTCCTTTTGCTTCTATCTCCTCTGGTGATCACAGATTTTGGTCCTTTTGCTTCTATCTCCTCTGGTTTAGCTTTAAAATCAATTTTTAGTATGAAATATGAGTGATCACAGATATTGATCCTTTTGCTTCTATCTCCTCTGGTTTAGCTTTAAAATCAATTTTTAGTTTTGTCATATAAAAATCGATTTTTAGTATGAAATATGAGTGATCACAGATTTTGGTCCTTTTGCTTCTATCTCCTCTGGTTTAGCTTTAAAATCGATTTTTAGTTTTCTCATATAAAAATCGATTTTTGGTATGAAATATGAGTGGTCACAGATTTTGGTCCTTTTGCTTCTATCTCCTCTGGTTTAGCTTTAAAATCAATTTTTAGTTTTGTCATATAAAAATCTATTTTTAGTATGAAATATGATTGATCACAGATTTTGGTCGTTTTGCTTCTATCTCCTCTGGTTTAGCTTTAAAATCAATTTTTAGTTTTGTCATATAAAAATCGATTTTTAGTATGAAATATGAGTGATCACAGAATTTGGTCGTTTTGCTTCTATCTCCTCTGGTTTAGCTTTAAAATCAATTTTTAGTTTTGTCATATAAAAATCGATTTTTAGTATGAAATATGAGTGATCACAGACTTTGGTCCTTTTGCTTCCATCTCCTCTGGTTTAGCTTTAAAATCTATTTTTAGTTTTGTCAAATAAAAACCGATTTTTAGTATGAAATATGAGTGATCACAGATTTTGGTCCTTTTGCTTCTATCTCTTCTGGTTTAGCTTTAAAATCAATTTTTAGTTTTGTCACATAAAAATAGATTTTTGGTA
Source organism: Protophormia terraenovae (assembly GCA_951394005.1). NCBI lineage: Eukaryota > Metazoa > Arthropoda > Insecta > Diptera > Calliphoridae > Protophormia > Protophormia terraenovae. The sequence continues at coordinate 140,954,561 of OX596074.1, forward strand.
TGAAATATGAGTGATCACAGATTTTGGTCCTTTTGCTTCTATCTCTACTGGTTTAGCTTTAAAATCGATTTTTAGTTTTGTCATATAAAAATCGATTTTTAGTATGAAATATGAGTAATCACAGATTTTGGTCCTTTTCTTCTATCTCTTCTGGTTTAGCTTTAAAATAAATTTTTAGTTTTGTCATATAAAAATCGATTTTTAGTATGAAATATGAGTGATAACAGATTTTGGTCCTTTTGCTTCTATCTCCTCTGGTTCAGCTTTAAAATCAATTTTTAGTTTTGTCATATAAAAATCGATTTTTAGTATGAAATATGAGTGATAACAGATTTTGGTCCTTTTGCTTCTATCTCCTCTGGTTCAGCTTTAAAATCAGTTTTTAGTTTTGTCATATAAAAATCGATTTTTGGTATGAAATATGAGTGATCACAGATTTTGGTCCTTTTGCTTCTATCTCTACTGGTTTAGCTTTAAAATCGATTTTTAGTTTTGTCATATAAAAATCGATTTTTAGTATGAAATATGAGTAATCACAGATTTTGGTCCTTTTCTTCTATCTCTTCTGGTTTAGCTTTAAAATAAATTTTTAGTTTTGTCATATAAAAATCGATTTTTAGTATGAAATATGAGTGATAACAGATTTTGGTCCTTTTGCTTCTATCTCCTCTGGTTCAGCTTTAAAATCAATTTTTAGTTTTGTCATATAAAAATCGATTTTTATTATGAAATATGAGTGATAACAGATTTTGGTCCTTTTGCTTCTATCTCCTCTGGTTCAGCTTTAAAATCAGTTTTTAGTTTTGTCATATAAAAATCGATTTTTGGTATGAAATATGAGTGATCACAGATTTTGGTCCTTTTGCTTCTATCTCTACTGGTTTAGCTTTAAAATCGATTTTTAGTTTTGTCATATAAAAATCGATTTTTAGTATGAAATATGAGTAATCACAGATTTTGGTCCTTTTCTTCTATCTCTTCTGGTTTAGCTTTAAAATAAATTTTTAGTTTTGTCATATAAAAATCGATTTTTAGTATGAAATATGAGTGATAACAGATTTTGGTCCTTTTGCTTCTATCTCCTCTGGTTCAGCTTTAAAATCAATTTTTAGTTTTGTCATATAAAAATCGATTTTTAGTATGAAATATGAGTGATAACAGATTTTGGTCCTTTTGCTTCTATCTCCTCTGGTTCAGCTTTAAAATCAGTTTTTAGTTTTGTCATATAAAAATCGATTTTTGGTATGAAATATGAGTGATCACAGATTTTGGTCCTTTTGCTTCTATCTCCTCTGGTTTAGCTTTAAATTCGATTTTTAGTTTTGTCATATAAAAATCGATATTTATTATGAAATATGAGTGATCACAGATTTTGGTCCTTTTGCTTCTATCTCCTCTGGTTTAGCTTTAAAATCGATTTTTAATTTTGTCATATAAAAATCGATTTTTGGTATGAAATATGAGTGATCACAGATTTTGGTCCTTTTGCTTCTATCTCATCTGGTTTAGCTTTAAAATCAATTTTTAGTTTTGTCACATAAAAATCGATTTTTGGTATGAAATATGAGTGATCACAGATTTTGGTACTTTTGCTTCTATTTCTTCTGGTTTAGCTTTAAAATCGATTTTTAGTTTTGTCATATAAAAATCGATTTTTAGTATGAAATATGAGTGATCACAGATTTAGGTCCTTTTGCTTCTATCTCCTCTGGTTTAGCTTTAAAATCAATTTTTAGTTTTGTCATATAAAAATCGATTTTTGGTATGAAATATGAGTAATCACAGATTTTGGTACTTTTGCTTCTATTTCTTCTGGTTTAGCTTTAAAATAAATTTTTAGTTTTGTCATATAAAAATCGATTTTTAGTATGAAATATGAGTGATCACAGATTTTGGTCCTTTTGCTTCTATCTCCTCTGGTTTAGCTTTAAAATCGGTTTTTATTTTTGTCATATAAAAATCGATTTTTAGTATGAAATATGAGTGATAACAGATTTTGGTCCTTTTGCTTCTATCTCCTCTGGTTTAGCTTTAAAATCTATTTTTAGTTTTCTCATAAAAAAATCGATTTTTAGTATGAAATATGAGTGATCACAGATTTTGGTCCTTTTGCTTCTATCTCCTCTGGTTTAGCTTTAAACTCGATTTTTAGTTTTCTCATATAAAAGTCGATTTTTAGTACGAAATATGAGTGATCACAGATTTTGGTCCTTTTGCTTCTATCTCCTCTGGTTTAGCTTTAAAATCTATTTTTAGTTTTGTCAAATAAAAATCGATTTTTAGTATGAAATATGAGTGATCACAGATTTTGGTCCTTTTGCTTCCATCTCCTCTGGTTTAGCTTTAAAATCAATTTTTAGTTTTGTCACATAAAAATCGATTTTTGGTATGAAATATGAGTGATCACAGATTTTGGTCCTTTTGCTTCTATCTCTACTGGTTTAGCTTTAAAATCGATTTTTAGTTTTGTCATATAAAAATCGATTTTTAGTATGAAATATGAGTGATCACAGATTTTGGTCCTTTTGCTTCTATCTCCTCTGGTTTAGCTTTAAAATCGATTTTTAGTTTTGTCATATAAAAATCTATTTTTAGTATGAAATATGAGTGATCACAGATTTTGGTCCTTTTGCTTCTTTCTCCTCTGGTTTAGCTTTAAAATCGATTTTTAGTTTTCTCATATAAAAGTCTATTTTTAGTACGAAATATGAGTGATCACAGATTTTGATCCTTTTGCTTCTATCTCCTCTGGTTTAGCTTTAAAATCGATTTTTAGTTTTGTCATATAATCTAAAAATCTATTTTTAGTATGAAATATGAGTGATCACAGATTTTGGTCCTTTCCTTCTGGTTTAGCTTTAAAATCAATTTTTAGTTTTGTCATATAAAAATCGATTTTTAGTATGAAATATGAGTGATCACAGATTTTGGTCCTTTTGCTTCTATTTCCTCTGGTTTAGCTTTAAAATCAATTTTTAGTTTTGTCATATAAAGATCGATTTTTAGTATGAAATATGAGTGATCACAGATTTTGGTCCTTTTGCTTCTATCTCCTCTGGTTTAGCTTTAAAATCAATTTTTAATTTTGTCATATAAAAATCTATTTATAGTATGAAATATGAGTGATCATAGATTTTGGTCCTTTTGCTTCTATCTCTTCTGGTTTAGCTTTAAAATCGATTTTTTGTTTTCTCATATAAAAATCGATTTTTGGTATGAAATATGAGTGATCACAGATTTTGGTCCTTTTGCTTCTATCTCCTCTGGTTTAGCTTTAAAATCAATTTTTAGTTTTCTCATAAAAAATCGATTTTTAGTTTTCTCATATAAAAATCGATTTTTGGTATGAAATATGAGTGATCACATATTTTGGTCCTTTTGCTTCCACCTCCTCTGGTTTAGCTTTAAAATCGATTTTTAGTTTTGTCATATAAAAATCGATTTTTAGTATGAAATATGGGTGATCACAGATTTTGGTCCTTTTGCTTCTATCTCCTCTGGTTTAGCTTTAAAATCAATTTTTAGTTTTCTCATAAAAAATCGATTTTTAGTTTTCTCATATAAAAATCGATTTTTGGTATGAAATATGAGTGATCACAGATTTTGGTCCTTTTGCTTCCACCTCCTCTGGTTTAGCTTTAAAATCGATTTTTAGTTTTGTCATATAAAAATCGATTTTTAGTATGAAATATGAGTGATCACAGATTTTGGTCCTTTTGCTTCTATCTCCTCTGGTCTAGCTTTAAAATCGATTTTTAGTTTTCTCATATAAAAGTCTATTTTTAGTACGAAATATGAGTGATCACAGATTTTGGTCCTTTTGCTTCTATCTCCTCTGGTTTAGCTTTAAAATCGATTTTTAGTTTTCTCATAAAAAAATCGATTTTTAGTATGAAATATGAGTGATCACAGATTTTGGTCCTTTTGCTTCTATCTCCTCTGGTTTAGCTTTAAACTCGATTTTTAGTTTTCTCATATAAAAGTAGATTTTTAGTACGAAATATGAGTGATCACAGATTTTGGTCCTTTTGCTTCTATCTCCTCTGGTTTAGCTTTAAAATCGATTTTTATTTTTGTCATATAAAAATCGATTTTTAGTATGAAATATGAGTGATAACAGATTTTGGTCCTTTTGCTTCTATCTCCTCTGGTTTAGCTTTAAAATATATTTTTAGTTTTCTCATAAAAAAATCGATTTTTAGTATGAAATATGAGTGATCACAGATTTTGGTCCTTTTGCTTCCACCTCCTCTGGTTTAGCTTTAAAATCGATTTTTAGTTTTGTCATATAAAAATCGATTTTTAGTATGAAATATGAGTGATCACAGATTTTGGTCCTTTTGCTTCTATCTCCTCTGGTCTAGCTTTAAAATCGATTTTTAGTTTTCTCATATAAAAGTCTATTTTTAGTACGAAATATGAGTGATCACAGATTTTGGTCCTTTTGCTTCTATCTCCTCTGGTTTAGCTTTAAAATCGATTTTTAGTTTTCTCATAAAAAAATCGATTTTTAGTATGAAATATGAGTGATCACAGATTTTGGTCCTTTTGCTTCTATCTCCTCTGGTTTAGCTTTAAACTCGATTTTTAGTTTTCTCATATAAAAGTAGATTTTTAGTACGAAATATGAGTGATCACAGATTTTGGTCCTTTTGCTTCTATCTCCTCTGGTTTAGCTTTAAAATCGATTTTTATTTTTGTCATATAAAAATCGATTTTTAGTATGAAATATGAGTGATAACAGATTTTGGTCCTTTTGCTTCTATCTCCTCTGGTTTAGCTTTAAAATATATTTTTAGTTTTCTCATAAAAAAATCGATTTTTAGTATGAAATATGAGTGATCACAGATTTTGGTCCTTTTGCTTCTTTCTCCTCTGGTTTAGCTTTAAAATCAATTTTTAGTTTTGTCATATAAATATCGATTTTTAGTATGAAATATGAGTGATCACAGATTTTGGTCCTTCTGCTTCTATCTCCTCTGGTTTAGCTTTAAAATCAATTTTTAATTTTGTCATATAAAAATCGATTTTTAGTATGAAATATGGGTGATCACAGATTTTGGTCCTTTTGCTTCTATCTCCTCTGGTTTAGCTTTAAAATCAATTTTTAGTTTTCTCATAAAAAATCGATTTTTAGTTTTCTCATATAAAAATCGATTTTTGGTATGAAATATGAGTGATCACAGATTTTGGTCCTTTTGCTTCCATCTCCTCTGGTTTAGCTTTAAAATCTATTTTTAGTTTGGCAAATAAAAATCGATTTTTAGTATGAAATATGAGTGATCACAGATTTTGGTCCTTTTGCTTCCATCTCCTCTGGTTTAGCTTTAAGATCTATTTTTAGTTTTGTCAAATAAAAATCGATTTTTAGTATGAAATATGAGTGATCACAGATTTTGGTCCTTTTGCTTCCATCTCCTCTGGTTTAGCTTTAAAATCAATTTTTAGTTTTGTCACATAAAAATCAATTTTTGGTATGAAATATGAGTGATCACAGATTTTGGTCCTTTTGCTTCTATCTCTACTGGTTTAGCTTTAAAATCGATTTTTAGTTTTGTCATATAAAAATCGATTTTTAGTATGAAATATGAGTGATCACAGATTTTGGTCCTTTTGCTTCTATCTCCTCTGGTTTAGCTTTAAAATCGATTTTTAGTTTTCTCATAAAAAAATCGATTTTTAGTATGAAATATGAGTGATCACAGATTTTGGTCCTTTTGCTTCTATCTCCTCTGGTTTAGCTTTAAACTCGATTTTTAGTTTTCTCATATAAAAGTCGATTTTTAGTACGAAATATAAGTGATCACAGATTTTGGTCCTTTTGCTTCTATCTCCTCTGGTTTAGCTTTAAAATCGATTTTTATTTTTGTCATATAAAAATCGATTTTTAGTATGAAATATGAGTGATCACAGATTTTGGTCCTTTTGCTTCTATCTCCTCTGGTTTATCTTTAAAATCGATTTTTAGTTTTGTCATATAAAAAACGATTTTTAGTATGAAATATGAGTGATCACAGATTTTGGTCCTTTTGCTTCTATCTCTTCTGGTTTAGCTTTAAAATCGATTTTTAGTTTTCTCATAAAAAATCGATTTTTAGTTTTCTCATATAAAAATCGATTTTATTTTTGGTATGAAATATGAGTGATCACAGATTTTGGTCCTTTTGCTTCTGTCTCCTCTGGTTTATCTTTAAAATCGATTTTTAGTTTTGTCATATAAAAATCGATTTTTAGTATGAAATATGAGTGATCACAGATTTTGGTCCTTTTGCTTCTATCTCCTCTGGTTTATCTTTAAAATCGATTTTTAGTTTTGTCATATAAAAATCTATTTATAGTATGAAATATGAGTGATCATAGATTTTGGTCCTTTTGCTTCCACCTCTTCTGGTTTAGCTTTAAAATCGATTTTTAGTTTTCTCATATAAAAATCGATTTTTGGTATGAAATATGAGTGATCACAGATTTTGGTCCTTTTGCTTCTATCTCCTCTGGTTTATCTTTAAAATCGATTTTTAGTTTTGTCATATAAAAATCTATTTATAGTATGAAATATGAGTGATCATAGATTTTGGTCCTTTTGCTTCTATCTCCTCTGGTCTAGCTTTAAAATCGATTTTTAGTTTTCTCATATAAAAGTCTATTTTTAGTACGAAATATGAGTGATCACAGATTTTGGTCCTTTTGCTTCTATCTCCTCTGGTTTAGCTTTAAAATCGATTTTTAGTTTTGTCATATAAAAGTCTATTTTTAGTACGAAATATGAGTGATCACAGATTTTGATCCTTTTGCTTCTATCTCCTCTGGTTTAGCTTTAAAATCGATTTTTAGTTTTGTCATATAATCTAAAAATCTATTTTTAGTATGAAATATGAGTGATCACAGATTTTGGTCCTTTCCTTCTGGTTTAGCTTTAAAATCGATTTTTAGTTTTGTCATATAAAAATCGATTTTTAGTATGAAATATGAGTGATCACAGATTTTGGTCCTTTTGCTTCTATCTCCTCTGGTTTATCTTTAAAATCGATTTTTAGTTTTGTCATATAAAAATCTATTTATAGTATGAAATATGAGTGATCATAGATTTTGGTCCTTTTGCTTCTATCTCCTCTGGTTTAGCTTTAAAATCAATTTTTAGTTTTGTCACATAAAAATCTATTTATAGTATGAAATATGAGTGATCATAGATTTTGGTCCTTTTGCTTCTATCTCCTCTGGTTTAGCTTTAAAATCAATTTTTAGTTTTGTCATATAAAAATCTATTTATAGTATGAAATATGAGTGATCATAGATTTTGGTCCTTTTGCTTCTTTCTCCTCTGGTTTAGCTTTAAAATCGATTTTTAGTTTTGTCATATAAAAGTCTATTTTTAGTACGAAATATGAGTGATCACAGATTTTGATCCTTTTGCTTCTATCTCCTCTGGTTTAGCTTTAAAATCGATTTTTAGTTTTGTCATATAATCTAAAAATCTATTTTTAGTATGAAATATGAGTGATCACAGATTTTGGTCCTTTCCTTCTGGTTTAGCTTTAAAATCAATTTTTAGTTTTGTCATATAAAAATCGATTTTTAGTATGAAATATGAGTGATCACAGATTTTGGTCCTTTTGCTTCTATTTCCTCTGGTTTAGCTTTAAAATCAATTTTTAGTTTTGTCATATAAAGATCGATTTTTAGTATGAAATATGAGTGATCACAGATTTTGGTCCTTTTGCTTCTATCTCCTCTGGTTTAGCTTTAAAATCAATTTTTAATTTTGTCATATAAAAATCTATTTATAGTATGAAATATGAGTGATCATAGATTTTGGTCCTTTTGCTTCTATCTCTTCTGGTTTAGCTTTAAAATCGATTTTTTGTTTTCTCATATAAAAATCGATTTTTGGTATGAAATATGAGTGATCACAGATTTTGGTCCTTTTGCTTCTATTTCCTATGGTTTAGCTTTAAAATAAATTTTTAGTTTTGTCATATAAAAATCGATTTTTAGTATGAAATATGGGTGATCACAGATTTTGGTCCTTTTGCTTCTATCTCCTCTGGTTTAGCTTTAAAATCAATTTTTAGTTTTCTCATAAAAAATCGATTTTTAGTTTTCTCATATAAAAATCGATTTTTGGTATGAAATATGAGTGATCACAGATTTTGGTCCTTTTGCTTCCACCTCCTCTGGTTTAGCTTTAAAATCGATTTTTAGTTTTGTCATATAAAAATCGATTTTTAGTATGAAATATGAGTGATCACAGATTTTGGTCCTTTTGCTTCTATCTCCTCTGGTCTAGCTTTAAAATCGATTTTTAGTTTTCTCATATAAAAGTCTATTTTTAGTACGAAATATGAGTGATCACAGATTTTGGTCCTTTTGCTTCTATCTCCTCTGGTTTAGCTTTAAAATCGATTTTAAGTTTTTTCATATAAAAGTAATTTTTAGTACGAAATATGAGTGATCACAGATTTTGGTCCTTTTGCTTCTATCTCCTCTGGTTTAGCTTTAAAATCGATTTTTAGTTTTCTCATAAAAAAATCGATTTTTAGTATGAAATATGAGTGATCACAGATTTTGGTCCTTTTGCTTCTATCTCCTCTGGTTTAGCTTTAAACTCGATTTTTAGTTTTCTCATATAAAAGTCGATTTTTAGTACGAAATATGAGTGATCACAGATTTTGGTCCTTTTGCTTCTATCTCCTCTGGTTTAGCTTTAAAATCGATTTTTATTTTTGTCATATAAAAATCGATTTTTAGTATGAAATATGAGTGGTCACAGATTTTGGTCCTTTTGCTTCCATCTCCTCTGGTTTAGCTTTAAAATCTATTTTTAGTTTGGCAAATAAAAATCGATTTTTAGTATGAAATATGAGTGATCACAGATTTTGGTCCTTTTGCTTCCATCTCCTCTGGTTTAGCTTTAAGATCTATTTTTAGTTTTGTCAAATAAAAATCGATTTTTAGTATGAAATATGAGTGATCACAGATTTTGGTCCTTTTGCTTCCATCTCCTCTGGTTTAGCTTTAAAATCAATTTTTAGTTTTGTCACATAAAAATCAATTTTTGGTATGAAATATGAGTGATCACAGATTTTGGTCCTTTTGCTTCTATCTCTACTGGTTTAGCTTTAAAATCGATTTTTAGTTTTGTCATATAAAAATCGATTTTTAGTATGAAATATGAGTGATCACAGATTTTGGTCCTTTTGCTTCTATCTCCTCTGGTTTAGCTTTAAAATCGATTTTTAGTTTTCTCATAAAAAAATCGATTTTTAGTATGAAATATGAGTGATCACAGATTTTGGTCCTTTTGCTTCTATCTCCTCTGGTTTAGCTTTAAACTCGATTTTTAGTTTTCTCATATAAAAGTCGATTTTTAGTACGAAATATAAGTGATCACAGATTTTGGTCCTTTTGCTTCTATCTCCTCTGGTTTAGCTTTAAAATCGATTTTTATTTTTGTCATATAAAAATCGATTTTTAGTATGAAATATGAGTGATCACAGATTTTGGTCCTTTTGCTTCTATCTCCTCTGGTTTATCTTTAAAATCGATTTTTAGTTTTGTCATATAAAAAACGATTTTTAGTATGAAATATGAGTGATCACAGATTTTGGTCCTTTTGCTTCTATCTCTTCTGGTTTAGCTTTAAAATCGATTTTTAGTTTTCTCATAAAAAATCGATTGTTAGTTTTCTCATATAAAAATCGATTTTTGGTATGAAATATGAGTGATCACAGATTTTGGTCCTTTTGCTTCTGTCTCCTCTGGTTTATCTTTAAAATCGATTTTTAGTTTTGTCATATAAAAATCGATTTTTAGTATGAAATATGAGTGATCACAGATTTTGGTCCTTTTGCTTCTATCTCCTCTGGTTTATCTTTAAAATCGATTTTTAGTTTTGTCATATAAAAAACGATTTTTAGTATGAAATATGAGTGATCACAGATTTTGGTCCTTTTGCTTCTATCTCTTCTGGTTTAGCTTTAAAATCGATTTTTAGTTTTCTCATAAAAAATCGATTTTTAGTTTTCTCATATAAAAATCGATTTTTAGTATGAAATATGAGTGATCACAGATTTTGGTCCTTTTGCTTCTATCTCCTCTGGTTTAGCTTTAAAATCGATTTTTAGTTTTCTCATATAAAAGTCTATTTTTAGTACGAAATATGAGTGATCACAGATTTTGGTCCTTTTGCTTCTATCTCCTCTGGTTTAGCTTTAAAATCGATTTTTAGTTTTCTCATAAAAAAATCGATTATTAGTATGAAACATGAGTGATCACAGATTTTAGTCTTTTTGCTTCTATCTCCTCTGGTTTAGCTTTAAAATCAATTTTTAGTTTTCTCATATAAAAGTCTATTTTTAGTACGAAATATGAGTGATCACAGATTTTGGTCCTTTTGCTTCTATCTCCTCTGGTTTAGCTTTAAAATCGATTTTTAGTTTTGTCATATAAAAATCGATTTTTAGTATGAAATATGGGTGATCACAGATTTTGGTCCTTTTGCTTCTATCTCCTCTGGTTTAGCTTTAAAATCGTTTTTTAGTTTTCTCATATAAAAGTCGATTTTTAGTATGAAATATGAGTGATCACAGATTTTGGTCCTTTTGCTTCTATCTCCTCTGGATTGGCTTTAAAATCGATTTTTAGTTTTGTCTTATAAAAATCGATTTTTAGTATGAAATATGGGTGATCACAGATTTTAGTTTTTTTGCTTCTATCTCCTCTGGTTTAGCTTTAAAATCGTTTTTTAGTTTTCTCATATAAAAGTCGATTTTTAGTATGAAATATGAGTGATCACAGATTTTGGTCCTTTTGCTTCTATCTCCTCTGGATTGGCTTTAAAATCGATTTTTAGTTTTGTCTTATAAAAATCGATTTTTAGTATGAAATATGGGTGATCACAGATTTTGGTCCTTTTGCTTCTATCTCCTCTGGTTTAGCTTTAAAATCGTTTTTTAGTTTTCTCATATAAAAGTCGATTTTTAGTATGAAATATGAGTGATCACAGATTTTGGTCCTTTTGCTTCTATCTCCTCTGGTTTAGCTTTAAAATCAATTTTTAGTTTTGTCATATAAAAATCGATTTTTAGTATGAAACATGAGTGATCACAGATTTTAGTCTTTTTGCTTCTATCTCCTCTGGTTTAGCTTTAAAATCAATTTTTAGTTTTCTCATATAAAAGTCGATTTTTGGTATGAAATATGAGTGATCACAGATTTTGGTCCTTTTGCTTCTATCTCCTCTGGTTTAGCTTTAAAATCAATTTTTAGTTTTGTCATATAAAAATCGATTTTTAGTATGAAACATGAGTGATCACAGATTTTAGTCTTTTTGCTTCTATCTCCTCTGGTTTAGCTTTAAAATCAATTTTTAGTTTTGTCATATAAAAATCGATTTTTAGTATAAAATATGAGTGATCACAGATTTTGGTCCTTTTGCTTCTATCTCCTCTGGTTTAGCTTTAAAATCGTTTTTTAGTTTTCTCATATAAAAGTCGATTTTTGGTATGAAATATGAGTGATCACAGATTTTGGTCCTTTTGCTTTAGTTTTGTCATATAAAAATCGATTTTTAGTATGAAATATGAGTGATCACAGATTTTGGTCCTTTGGCATCTATCTCCCCTGATTTAGCTTTAAAATCAATTTTATAGTTTTGTCATATAAAAATCTATTTTTAGTGTGAAATATGAGTGATCACAGATTTTGGTCCTTTTGCTTCTATCTCCTCTGGTTTAGCTTTAAAATCGATTTTTAGTTTTGTCATATAAAAATCGATTTTTGGTATGAAATATGAGTGATCACAGATTTTGGTCCTTTTGCTTTAGTTTTGTCATATAAAAATCGATTTTTAGTATGAAATATGAGTGATCACAGATTTTGGTCCTTTTGCTTCTATCTCCTCTGGTTTAGCTTTAAAATCGATTTTTAGTTTTGTCATATAAAAATCGATTTTTGGTATGAAATATGAGTGATCACAGATTTTGGTCCTTTTGCTTTAGTTTTGTCATATAAAAATCGATTTTTAGTATGAAATATGAGTGATCACAGATTTTGGTCCTTTGGCATCTATCTCCCCTGATTTAGCTTTAAAATCGATTTTTAATTTTGTCATATAAAAATCGATTTCTGGTATGAAATATGAGTGATCTCAGATTTTAGTCCTTTTGCTTCTATCTCCTCTGGTTTAGCTTTAAAATCAATTTTTAGTTTTGTCACATAAAAATCGATTTTTGGTATGAAATATGAGTGATCACAGATTTTGGTCCTTTTGCTTCTATCTCCTCTGGTTTAGCTTTAAAATCGATTTTTAGTTTTGTCATATAAAAATCGATTTTTGGTATGAAATATGAGTGATCACAGATTTTGGTCCTTTTGCTTCTATCTCCTCTGGTTTAGCTTTAAAATCGTTTTTTAGTTTTCTCATATAAAAGTCGATTTTTGGTATGAAAAATGAGTGATCACAGATTTTGGTCCTTTTGCTTTAGTTTTGTCATATAAAAATCGATTTTTAGTATGAAATATGAGTGATCACAGATTTTGGTCCTTTGGCATCTATCTCCCCTGATTTAGCTTTAAAATCAACTTTATAGTTTTGTCATATAAAAATCTATTTTTAGTGTGAAATATGAGTGATCACAGATTTTGGTCCTTTTGCTTCTATCTCCTCTGGTTTAGCTTTAAAATCGATTTTTAGTTTTGTCATATAAAAATCGATTTTTGGTATGAAATATGAGTGATCACAGATTTTGGTCCTTTTGCTTTAGTTTTGTCATATAAAAATCGATTTTTAGTATGAAATATGAGTGATCACAGATTTTGGTCCTTTTGCTTCTATCTCCTCTGGTTTAGCTTTAAAATCGATTTTTAGTTTTGTCATATAAAAATCGATTTTTGGTATGAAATATGAGTGATCACAGATTTTGGTCCTTTTGCTTCTATCTCCTCTGGTTTAGCTTTAAAATCGTTTTTTAGTTTTCTCATATAAAAGTCGATTTTTGGTATGAAAAATGAGTGATCACAGATTTTGGTCCTTTTGCTTTAGTTTTGTCATATAAAAATCGATTTTTAGTATGAAATATGAGTGATCACAGATTTTGGTCCTTTGGCATCTATCTCCCCTGATTTAGCTTTAAAATCAATTTTATAGTTTTGTCATATAAAAATCTATTTTTAGTGTGAAATATGAGTGATCACAGATTTTGGTCCTTTTGCTTCTATCTCCTCTGGTTTAGCTTTAAAATCGATTTTTAGTTTTGTCATATAAAAATCGATTTTTGGTATGAAATATGAGTGATCACAGATTTTGGTCCTTTTGCTTTAGTTTTGTCATATAAAAATCGATTTTTAGTATGAAATATGAGTGATCACAGATTTTGGTCCTTTTGCTTCTATCTCCTCTGGTTTAGCTTTAAAATCGATTTTTAGTTTTGTCATATAAAAATCGATTTTTGGTATGAAATATGAGTGATCACAGATTTTGGTCCTTTTGCTTTAGTTTTGTCATATAAAAATCTATTTTTAGTATGAAATATGAGTGATCACAGATTTTGGTCCTTTTGCTTCTATCTCCTCTGGTTTAGCTTTAAAATCGATTTTTAATTTTGTCATATAAAAATCGATTTCTGGTATGAAATATGAGTGATCTCAGATTTTAGTCCTTTTGCTTCTATCTCCTCTGGTTTAGCTTTAAAATCAATTTTTAGTTTTGTCACATAAAAATCGATTTTTGGTATGAAATATGAGTGATCACAGATTTTGGTCCTTTTGCTTCTATCTCTACTGGTTTAGCTTTAAAATTGATTTTTAGTTTTGTCATATAAAAATCGATTTTTGTTATGAAATATGAGTGATCACAGATTTTGGTCCTTTTGCTTCTATCTCTACTGGTTTAGCTTTAAAATCGATTTTTAGTTTTGTCATATAAAAATCGATTTTTGGTATGAAATATGAGTGATCACAGATTTTGGTCCTTTTGCTTCTATCTCTACTGGTTTAGCTTTTAAATCGATTTTTAATTTTGTCATATAAAAATCGATTTTTGGTATGAAATATGAGTGATCACAGATTTTGGTCCTTTTGCTTTAGTTTTGTCATATAAAAATCGATTTTTAGTATGAAATATGAGTGATCACAGATTTTGGTCCTTTTGCTTTAGTTTTGTCATATAAAAATCGATTTTTAGTATGAAATATGAGTGATCACAGATTTTGGTCCTTTGGCATCTATCTCCCCTGATTTAGCTTTAAAATCAATTTTATAGTTTTGTCATATAAAAATCTATTTTTAGTGTGAAATATGAGTGATCACAGATTTTGGTCCTTTTGCTTCTATCTCCTCTGGTTTAGCTTTAAAATCGATTTTTAGTTTTGTCATATAAAAATCGATTTTTAGTATGAAATATGAGTGATCACAGATTTTGGTCCCTTTGCTTCTATCTCCTCTGGTTTAGCTTTAAAATCGATTTTTAGTTTTGTCATATAAAAATAGATTTTTGGTATGAAATATGAGTGATCACAGATTTTGGTCCTTTTGCTTCTATCTCTACTGGTTTAGCTTTAAAATCGATTTTTAGTTTTGTCATATAAAAATCGATTTTTAGTATGAAATATGGGTGATCACAGATTTTAGTTTTTTTGCTTCTATCTCCTCTGGTTTAGCTTTAGAATCAATTTTTAGTTTTGTCATATAAAAATCGATTTTTAGTATAAAATATGAGTGATCACAGATTTTGGTCCTTTTGCTTCTATCTCCTCTGGTTTAGCTTTAAAATCGTTTTTTAGTTTTCTCATATAAAAATCGATTTTTAGTATGAAATATGAGTGATCACAGATTTTGGTCCTTTTGCTTCTATCTCCTCTGGATTAGCTTTAAAATCGATTTTTAGTTTTGTCATATAAAAATCGATTTTTAGTATGAAATATGAGTGATCACAGATTTTGGTCCTTTTGCTTCTATCTCCTCTGGTTTAGCTTTAAAATCAATTTTTAGTTTTGTCATATAAAAATCGATTTTTAGTATGAAACATGAGTGATCACAGATTTTAGTCTTTTTGCTTCTATCTCCTCTGGTTTAGCTTTAAAATCAATTTTTAGTTTTGTCATATAAAAATCGATTTTTAGTATAAAATATGAGTGATCACAGATTTTGGTCCTTTTGCTTCTATCTCCTCTGGTTTAGCTTTAAAATCGTTTTTTAGTTTTCTCATATAAAAGTCGATTTTTAGTATGAAATATGAGTGATCACAGATTTTGGTCCTTTTGCTTCTATCTCCTCTGGATTAGCTTTAAAATCGATTTTTAGTTTTGTCTTATAAAAATCGATTTTTAGTATAAAATATGGGTGATCACAGATTTTAGTTTTTTTGCTTCTATATCCTCTGGTTTAGCTTTAAAATCGTTTTTTAGTTTTCTCATATAAAAGTCGATTTTTAGTATGAAATATGAGTGATCACAGATTTTGGTCCTTTTGCTTCTATCTCCTCTGGATTAGCTTTAAAATCGATTTTTAGTTTTGTCATATAAAAATCGATTTTTAGTATGAAATATGAGTGATCACAGATTTTAGTCTTTTTGCTTCTATCTCCTCTGGTTTAGCTTTAAAATCGTTTTTTAGTTTTCTCATATAAAAGTCGATTTTTGGTATGAAATATGAGTGATCACAGATTTTGGTCCTTTTGCTTCTATCTCCTCTGGTTTAGCTTTAAAATCAATTTTTAGTTTTGTCATATAAAAATCGATTTTTAGTATGAAACATGAGTGATCACAGATTTTAGTCTTTTTGCTTCTATCTCCTCTGGTTTAGCTTTAAAATCAATTTTTAGTTTTGTCATATAAAAATCGATTTTTAGTATAAAATATGAGTGATCACAGATTTTGGTCCTTTTGCTTCTATCTCCTCTGGTTTAGCTTTAAAATCAATTTTTAGTTTTGTCATATAAAAATCGATTTTTAGTATGAAACATGAGTGATCACAGATTTTAGTCTTTTTGCTTCTATCTCCTCTGGTTTAGCTTTAAAATCAATTTTTAGTTTTGTCATATAAAAATCGATTTTTAGTATAAAATATGAGTGATCACAGATTTTGGTCCTTTTGCTTCTATCTCCTCTGGTTTAGCTTTAAAATCAATTTTTAGTTTTGTCATATAAAAATCGATTTTTAGTATGAAACATGAGTGATCACAGATTTTAGTCTTTTTGCTTCTATCTCCTCTGGTTTAGCTTTAAAATCAATTTTTAGTTTTGTCATATAAAAATCGATTTTTAGTATAAAATATGAGTGATCACAGATTTTGGTCCTTTTGCTTCTATCTCCTCTGGTTTAGCTTTAAAATCGTTTTTTAGTTTTCTCATATAAAAGTCGATTTTTGGTATGAAATATGAGTGATCACAGATTTTGGTCCTTTTGCTTCTATCTCCTCTGGTTTAGCTTTAAAATCGTTTTTTAGTTTTCTCATATAAAAGTCGATTTTTGGTATGAAATATGAGTGATCACAGATTTTGGTCCTTTTGCTTCTATCTCCTCTGGTTTAGCTTTAAAATCAATTTTTAGTTTTGTCATATAAAAATCGATTTTTAGTATGAAACATGAGTGATCACAGATTTTAGTCTTTTTGCTTCTATCTCCTCTGGTTTAGCTTTAAAATCAATTTTTAGTTTTCTCATATAAAAGTCGATTTTTGGTATGAAATATGAGTGATCACAGATTTTGGTCCTTTTGCTTCTATCTCCTCTGGTTTAGCTTTAAAATCAATTTTTAGTTTTGTCATATAAAAATCGATTTTTAGTATGAAACATGAGTGATCACAGATTTTAGTCTTTTTGCTTCTATCTCCTCTGGTTTAGCTTTAAAATCAATTTTTAGTTTTGTCATATAAAAATCGATTTTTAGTATAAAATATGAGTGATCACAGATTTTGGTCCTTTTGCTTCTATCTCCTCTGGTTTAGCTTTAAAATCGTTTTTTAGTTTTCTCATATAAAAGTCGATTTTTGGTATGAAATATGAGTGATCACAGATTTTGGTCCTTTTGCTTTAGTTTTGTCATATAAAAATCGATTTTTAGTATGAAATATGAGTGATCACAGATTTTGGTCCTTTGGCATCTATCTCCCCTGATTTAGCTTTAAAATCAATTTTATAGTTTTGTCATATAAAAATCTATTTTTAGTGTGAAATATGAGTGATCACAGATTTTGGTCCTTTTGCTTCTATCTCCTCTGGTTTAGCTTTAAAATCGATTTTTAGTTTTGTCATATAAAAATCGATTTTTGGTATGAAATATGAGTGATCACAGATTTTGGTCCTTTTGCTTTAGTTTTGTCATATAAAAATCGATTTTTAGTATGAAATATGAGTGATCACAGATTTTGGTCCTTTTGCTTCTATCTCCTCTGGTTTAGCTTTAAAATCGATTTTTAGTTTTGTCATATAAAAATCGATTTTTGGTATGAAATATGAGTGATCACAGATTTTGGTCCTTTTGCTTTAGTTTTGTCATATAAAAATCGATTTTTAGTATGAAATATGAGTGATCACAGATTTTGGTCCTTTTGCTTCTATCTCTACTGGTTTAGCTTTTAAATCGATTTTTAATTTTGTCATATAAAAATCGATTTTTGGTATGAAATATGAGTGATCACAGATTTTGGTCCTTTTGCTTTAGTTTTGTCATATAAAAATCGATTTTTAATATGAAATATGAGTGATCACAGATTTTGGTCCTTTTGCTTTAGTTTTGTCATATAAAAATCGATTTTTAGTATGAAATATGAGTGATCACAGATTTTGGTCCTTTGGCATCTATCTCCCCTGATTTAGCTTTAAAATCAATTTTATAGTTTTGTCATATAAAAATCTATTTTTAGTGTGAAATATGAGTGATCACAGATTTTGGTCCTTTTGCTTCTATCTCCTCTGGTTTAGCTTTAAAATCGATTTTTAGTTTTGTCATATAAAAATCGATTTTTGGTATGAAATATGAGTGATCACAGATTTTGGTCCTTTTGCTTTAGTTTTGTCATATAAAAATCGATTTTTAGTATGAAATATGAGTGATCACAGATTTTGGTCCTTTTGCTTCTATCTCTACTGGTTTAGCTTTTAAATCGATTTTTAATTTTGTCATATAAAAATCGATTTTTGGTATGAAATATGAGTGATCACAGATTTTGGTCTTTTTGCTTTAGTTTTGTCATATAAAAATCGATTTTTAGTATGAAATATGAGTGATCACAGATTTTGGTCCTTTTGCTTCTATCTCCTCTGGTTTAGCTTTAAAATCGATTTTTAGTTTTGTCATATAAAAATAGATTTTTGGTATGAAATATGAGTGATCACAGATTTTGGTCCTTTTGCTTCTATCTCTACTGGTTTAGCTTTAAAATCGATTTTTAGTTTTGTCATATAAAAATCGATTTTTAGTATGAAATATGAGTGATCACAGATTTTGGTCCTTTTGCTTCTATCTCCTCTGGTTTAGCTTTAAAATCGATTTTTAGTTTTGTCATATAAAAATCGATTTTTAGTATGAAATATGGGTGATCACAGATTTTAGTTTTTTTGCTTCTATCTCCTCTGGTTTAGCGTTAAAATCGTTTTTTAGTTTTCTCATATAAAAGTCGATTTTTAGTATGAAACATGATCACAGATTTTAGTCTTTTTGCTTCTATCTCCTCTGGTTTAGCTTTAAAATCAATTTTTAGTTTTGTCATATAAAAATCGATTTTTAGTATAAAATATGAGTGATCACAGATTTTGGTCCTTTTGCTTCTATCTCCTCTGGTTTAGCTTTAAAATCGTTTTTTAGTTTTCTCATATAAAAGTCGATTTTTAGTATGAAATATGAGTGATCACAGATTTTGGTCCTTTTGCTTCTATCTCCTCTGGATTAGCTTTAAAATCGATTTTTAGTTTTGTCTTATAAAAATCGATTTTTAGTATGAAATATGAGTGATCACAGATTTTAGTTTTTTTGCTTCTATCTCCTCTGGATTAGCTTTAAAATCGATTTTTAGTTTTGTCATATAAAAATCGATTTTTAGTATGAAATATGAGTGATCACAGATTTTGGTCCTTTTGCTTCTATCTCCTCTGGTTTAGCTTTAAAATCAATTTTTAGTTTTGTCATATAAAAATCGATTTTTAGTATGAAACATGAGTGATCACAGATTTTAGTCTTTTTGCTTCTATCTCCTCTGGTTTAGCTTTAAAATCAATTTTTAGTTTTGTCATATAAAAATCGATTTTTAGTATAAAATATGAGTGATCACAGATTTTGGTCCTTTTGCTTCTATCTCCTCTGGTTTAGCTTTAAAATCGTTTTTTAGTTTTCTCATATAAAAGTCGATTTTTGGTATGAAATATGAGTGATCACAGATTTTGGTCCTTTTGCTTCTATCTCCTCTGGTTTAGCTTTAAAATCAATTTTTAGTTTTGTCATATAAAAATCGATTTTTAGTATGAAACATGAGTGATCACAGATTTTAGTCTTTTTGCTTCTATCTCCTCTGGTTTAGCTTTAAAATCAATTTTTAGTTTTGTCATATAAAAATCGATTTTTAGTATAAAATATGAGTGATCACAGATTTTGGTCCTTTTGCTTCTATCTCCTCTGGTTTAGCTTTAAAATCGTTTTTTAGTTTTCTCATATAAAAGTCGATTTTTGGTATGAAATATGAGTGATCACAGATTTTGGTCCTTTTGCTTTAGTTTTGTCATATAAAAATCGATTTTTAGTATGAAATATGAGTGATCACAGATTTTGGTCCTTTGGCATCTATCTCCCCTGATTTAGCTTTAAAATCAATTTTATAGTTTTGTCATATAAAAATCTATTTTTAGTGTGAAATATGAGTGATCACAGATTTTGGTCCTTTTGCTTCTATCTCCTCTGGTTTAGCTTTAAAATCGATTTTTAGTTTTGTCATATAAAAATCGATTTTTGGTATGAAATATGAGTGATCACAGATTTTGGTCCTTTTGCTTTAGTTTTGTCATATAAAAATCGATTTTTAGTATGAAATATGAGTGATCACAGATTTTGGTCCTTTTGCTTCTATCTCCTCTGGTTTAGCTTTAAAATCGATTTTTAGTTTTGTCATATAAAAATCGATTTTTGGTATGAAATATGAGTGATCACAGATTTTGGTCCTTTTGCTTTAGTTTTGTCATATAAAAATCGATTTTTAGTATGAAATATGAGTGATCACAGATTTTGGTCCTTTTGCTTCTATCTCTACTGGTTTAGCTTTTAAATCGATTTTTAATTTTGTCATATAAAAATCGATTTTTGGTATGAAATATGAGTGATCACAGATTTTGGTCCTTTTGCTTTAGTTTTGTCATATAAAAATCGATTTTTAGTATGAAATATGAGTGATCACAGATTTTGGTCCTTTTGCTTTAGTTTTGTCATATAAAAATCGATTTTTAGTATGAAATATGAGTGATCACAGATTTTGGTCCTTTGGCATCTATCTCCCCTGATTTAGCTTTAAAATCAATTTTATAGTTTTGTCATATAAAAATCTATTTTTAGTGTGAAATATGAGTGATCACAGATTTTGGTCCTTTTGCTTCTATCTCCTCTGGTTTAGCTTTAAAATCGATTTTTAGTTTTGTCATATAAAAATCGATTTTTGGTATGAAATATGAGTGATCACAGATTTTGGTCCTTTTGCTTTAGTTTTGTCATATAAAAATCGATTTTTAGTATGAAATATGAGTGATCACAGATTTTGGTCCTTTTGCTTCTATCTCTACTGGTTTAGCTTTTAAATCGATTTTTAATTTTGTCATATAAAAATCGATTTTTGGTATGAAATATGAGTGATCACAGATTTTGGTCCTTTTGCTTTAGTTTTGTCATATAAAAATCGATTTTTAGTATGAAATATGAGTGATCACAGATTTTGGTCCTTTTGCTTCTATCTCCTCTGGTTTAGCTTTAAAATCGATTTTTAGTTTTGTCATATAAAAATAGATTTTTGGTATGAAATATGAGTGATCACAGATTTTGGTCCTTTTGCTTCTATCTCTACTGGTTTAGCTTTAAAATCGATTTTTAGTTTTGTCATATAAAAATCGATTTTTAGTATGAAATATGGGTGATCACAGATTTTAGTTTTTTTGCTTCTATCTCCTCTGGTTTAGCTTTAAAATCGTTTTTTAGTTTTCTCATATAAAAGTCGATTTTTAGTATGAAACATGATCACAGATTTTAGTCTTTTTGCTTCTATCTCCTCTGGTTTAGCTTTAAAATCAATTTTTAGTTTTGTCATATAAAAATCGATTTTTAGTATAAAATATGAGTGATCACAGATTTTGGTCCTTTTGCTTCTATCTCCTCTGGTTTAGCTTTAAAATCGTTTTTTAGTTTTCTCATATAAAAGTCGATTTTTAGTATGAAATATGAGTGATCACAGATTTTGGTCCTTTTGCTTCTATCTCCTCTGGATTAGCTTTAAAATCGATTTTTAGTTTTGTCTTATAAAAATCGATTTTTAGTATAAAATATGGGTGATCACAGATTTTAGTTTTTTTGCTTCTATCTCCTCTGGATTAGCTTTAAAATCGATTTTTAGTTTTGTCATATAAAAATCGATTTTTAGTATGAAATATGAGTGATCACAGATTTTGGTCCTTTTGCTTCTATCTCCTCTGGTTTAGCTTTAAAATCAATTTTTAGTTTTGTCATATAAAAATCGATTTTTAGTATGAAACATGAGTGATCACAGATTTTAGTCTTTTTGCTTCTATCTCCTCTGGTTTAGCTTTAAAATCAATTTTTAGTTTTGTCATATAAAAATCGATTTTTAGTATAAAATATGAGTGATCACAGATTTTGGTCCTTTTGCTTCTATCTCCTCTGGTTTAGCTTTAAAATCGATTTTTAGTTTTGTCATACAAAAATCGATTTTTAGTATGAAATATGGGTGATCACAGATTTTAGTTTTTTTTGCTTCTATCTCCTCTGGTTTAGCTTTAAAATCGTTTTTTAGTTTTCTCATATAAAAGTCGATTTTTAGTATGAAACATGATCACAGATTTTAGTCTTTTTGCTTCTATCTCCTCTGGTTTAGCTTTAAAATCAATTTTTAGTTTTGTCATATAAAAATCGATTTTTAGTATAAAATATGAGTGATCACAGATTTTGGTCCTTTTGCTTCTATCTCCTCTGGTTTAGCTTTAAAATCGTTTTTTAGTTTTCTCATATAAAAGTCGATTTTTAGTATGAAATATGAGTGATCACAGATTTTGGTCCTTTTGCTTCTATCTCCTCTGGATTAGCTTTAAAATCGATTTTTAGTTTTGTCTTATAAAAATCGATTTTTAGTATAAAATATGGGTGATCACAGATTTTAGTTTTTTTGCTTCTATCTCCTCTGGTTTAGCTTTAAAATCGTTTTTTAGTTTTCTCATATAAAAGTCGATTTTTAGTATGAAATATGAGTGATCACAGATTTTGGTCCTTTTGCTTCTATCTCCTCTGGATTAGCTTTAAAATCGATTTTTAGTTTTGTCATATAAAAATCGATTTTTAGTATGAAATATGAGTGATCACAGATTTTGGTCCTTTTGCTTCTATCTCCTCTGGTTTAGCTTTAAAATCAATTTTTAGTTTTGTCATATAAAAATCGATTTTTAGTATGAAACATGAGTGATCACAGATTTTAGTCTTTTTGCTTCTATCTCCTCTGGTTTAGCTTTAAAATCAATTTTTAGTTTTGTCATATAAAAATCGATTTTTAGTATAAAATATGAGTGATCACAGATTTTGGTCCTTTTGCTTCTATCTCCTCTGGTTTAGCTTTAAAATCGTTTTTTAGTTTTCTCATATAAAAGTCGATTTTTGGTATGAAATATGAGTGATCACAGATTTTGGTCCTTTTGCTTCTATCTCCTCTGGTTTAGCTTTAAAATCAATTTTTAGTTTTGTCATATAAAAATCGATTTTTAGTATGAAACATGGGTGATCACAGATTTTAGTCTTTTTGCTTCTATCTCCTCTGGTTTAGCTTTAAAATCAATTTTTAGTTTTGTCATATAAAAATCGATTTTTAGTATAAAATATGAGTGATCACAGATTTTGGTCCTTTTGCTTCTATCTCCTCTGGTTTAGCTTTAAAATCGTTTTTTAGTTTTCTCATATAAAAGTCGATTTTTGGTATGAAATATGAGTGATCACAGATTTTGGTCCTTTTGCTTTAGTTTTGTCATATAAAAATCGATTTTTAGTATGAAATATGAGTGATCACAGATTTTGGTCCTTTGGCATCTATCTCCCCTGATTTAGCTTTAAAATCAATTTTATAGTTTTGTCATATAAAAATCTATTTTTAGTGTGAAATATGAGTGATCACAGATTTTGGTCCTTTTGCTTCTATCTCCTCTGGTTTAGTTTTAAAATCGATTTTTAGTTTTGTCATATAAAAATCGATTTTTGGTATGAGATATGAGTGATCACAGATTTTGGTCCTTTTGCTTTAGTTTTGTCATATAAAAATCGATTTTTAGTATGAAATATGAGTGATCACAGATTTTGGTCCTTTTGCTTCTATCTCCTCTGGTTTAGCTTTAAAATCGATTTTTAGTTTTGTCATATAAAAATAGATTTTTGGTATGAAATATGAGTGATCACAGATTTTGGTCCTTTTGCTTCTATCTCTACTGGTTTAGCTTTAAAATCGATTTTTAGTTTTGTCATATAAAAATCGATTTTTAGTATGAAATATGGGTGATCACAGATTTTAGTTTTTTTGCTTCTATCTCCTCTGGTTTAGCTTTAAAATCGTTTTTTAGTTTTCTCATATAAAAGTCGATTTTTAGTATGAAACATGATCACAGATTTTAGTCTTTTTGCTTCTATCTCCTCTGGTTTAGCTTTAAAATCGATTTTTAGTTTTGTCATATAAAAATCGATTTTTAGTATGAAATATGAGTGATCACAGATTTTGGTCCTTTTGCTTCTATCTCCTCTGGTTTAGCTTTAAAATCAATTTTTAGTTTTGTCATATAAAAATCGATTTTTAGTATGAAACATGAGTGATCACAGATTTTAGTCTTTTTGCTTCTATCTCCTCTGGTTTAGCTTTAAAATCAATTTTTAGTTTTGTCATATAAAAATCGATTTTTAGTATAAAATATGAGTGATCACAGATTTTGGTCCTTTTGCTTCTATCTCCTCTGGATTAGCTTTAAAATCGATTAAAATATGGGTGATCACAGATTTTAGTTTTTTTGCTTCTATCTCCTCTGGTTTAGCTTTAAAATCGTTTTTTAGTTTTCTCATATAAAAGTCGATTTTTAGTATGAAACATGATCACAGATTTTAGTCTTTTTGCTTCTATCTCCTCTGGTTTAGCTTTAAAATCGATTTTTAGTTTTGTCATATAAAAATCGATTTTTAGTATGAAATATGAGTGATCACAGATTTTGGTCCTTTTGCTTCTATCTCCTCTGGTTTAGCTTTAAAATCAATTTTTAGTTTTGTCATATAAAAATCGATTTTTAGTATGAAACATGAGTGATCACAGATTTTAGTCTTTTTGCTTCTATCTCCTCTGGTTTAGCTTTAAAATCAATTTTTAGTTTTGTCATATAAAAATCGATTTTTAGTATAAAATATGAGTGATCACAGATTTTGGTCCTTTTGCTTCTATCTCCTCTGGATTAGCTTTAAAATCGATTAAAATATGGGTGATCACAGATTTTAGTCTTTTTGCTTCTATCTCCTCTGGTTTAGCTTTAAAATCAATTTTTAGTTTTGTCATATAAAAATCTATTTTTAGTATAAAATATGAGTGATCACAGATTTTGGTCCTTTTGCTTCTATCTCCTCTGGATTAGCTTTAAAATCGATTAAAATATGAGTGATCACAGATTTTAGTCTTTTTGCTTCTATCTCCTCTGGTTTAGCTTTAAAATCAATTTTTAGTTTTGTCATATAAAAATCGATTTTTAGTATGAAACATGAGTGATCACAGATTTTAGTCTTTTTGCTTCTATCTCCTCTGGTTTAGCTTTAAAATCAATTTTTAGTTTTGTCATATAAAAATCGATTTTTAGTATAAAATATGAGTGATCACAGATTTTGGTCCTTTTGCTTCTATCTCCTCTGGATTAGCTTTAAAATCGATTAAAATATGAGTGATCACAGATTTTGGTCCTTTTGCTTCTATCTCCTCTGGATTAGCTTTAAAATCGATTTTTAGTTTTGTCATATAAAAATCGATTTTTAGTATGAAATATGAGTGATCACAGATTTTGGTCCTTTGGCATCTATCTCCCCTGATTTAGCTTTAAAATCAATTTTATAGTTTTGTCATATAAAAATCTATTTTTAGTGTGAAATATGAGTGATCACAGATTTTGGTCCTTTTGCTTCTATCTCCTCTGGTTTAGCTTTAAAATCGATTTTTAGTTTTGTCATATAAAAATCGATTTTTGGTATGAAATATGAGTGATCACAGATTTTGGTCCTTTTGCTTCTATCTCTACTGGTTTAGCTTTTAAATCGATTTTCAATTTTGTCATATAAAAATCGATTTTTGGTATGAAATATGAGTGATCACAGATTTTGGTCCTTTTGCTTCTATCTCTACTGGTTTAGCTTTTAAATCGATTTTCAATTTTGTCATATAAAAATCGATTTTTGGTATGAAATATGAGTGATCACAGATTTTGGTCCTTTGGCATCTATCTCCCCTGATTTAGCTTTAAAATCAATTTTATAGTTTTGTCATATAAAAATCTATTTTTAGTGTGAAATATGAGTGATCACAGATTTTGGTCCTTTTGCTTCTATCTCTACTGGTTTAGCTTTAAAATCGATTTTTAGTTTTGTCATATAAAAATCGATTTTTAGTATGAAATATGAGTGATCACAGATTTTGGTCCTTTTGCTTCTATCTCCTCTGGTTTAGCTTTAAAATCGATTTTTAGTTTTGTCATATAAAAATAGATTTTTATTATAAAATATGAGTGATCACAGATTTTAGTCCTTTTGCTTTAGTTTTCTCATATAAAAATCGATTTTTAGTATGAAATATGAGTGATCACAGATTTTGGTCCTTTTGCCTCTATCTACTCTGGTTTAGCTTTAAATGAAATATGAGTGATCACAGACTTTGGTGCTTTTGTTTCTATCTCCTCCGGTCGAAAAAAATCGACTTTTAGTATGAAATATCTCCTCTGGTTTAGCTTTAAAATCGATTTTTAGTTTTGTCATATAAAAATAGATTTTTAGTATGAAATATGAGTGATCACAGACTTTGGTCCTTTTGTTTCTATCTCCTCTGGTTTAGCTTTAAAATTGATTTTTAGTTTTCTATCTCTTCTGGTATAGCTTTAAAATCGATTTTTAGTTTTGTCATATAAAAATCGATTTTTATTATAAAATATGAGTGATCACAGATTTTAGTCCTTTTGCTTTAATTTTGTCATGTAAAAACCGATTTTTGGTATGAAATATGAGTGATCACATATTTTGGTCCTTTTGCTTCTATCTCCTCTGGTTTAGCTTTAAAATTGATTTTTAGTTTTCTATCTCCTCTGGTTTAGCTTTAAAATCGATTTTTAGTTTTGTCATATAAAAATCGATTTTTGGTATGAAATATGAGTGATCACAGATGTTGGTCCTTTTGCTTTAGTTTTGTCATATAAAAATCGATTTTTGGTATGAAATATGAGTGATCACAGATTTTGGTCCTTTTGCCTCTATCTACTCTGGTTTAGCTTTAAATGAAATATGAGTGATCACAGACTTTGGTGCTTTTGTTTCTATCTCCTCCGGTCGAAAAAAATCGACTTTTAGTATGAAATATGAGTGATCACGGATTTTAGTCCCTTTGCTTCTATCTCCTCTGGTTTAGCTTTAAAATCAGTTTTTAGTTTTGTCATATAAAAATAGATTTTTATTATAAAATATGAGTGATCACAGATTTTAGTCCTTTTGCTTTAGTTTTCTCATATAAAAATCGATTTTTGGTATGAAATATGAGTGATCACAGATTTTGGTCCTTTTGCCTCTATCTACTCTGGTTTAGCTTTAAATAAAATATGAGTGATCACAGACTTTGGTGCTTTTGTTTCTATCTCCTCCGGTCGAAAAAAATCGACTTTTAGTATGAAATATGAGTGATCACGGATTTTAGTCCTTTTGCTTCTATCTCCTCTGGTTTAGCTTTAAAATCGATTTTTAGTTTTGTCATATAAAAATCGATTTTTAGTATAAAATATGAGTGATCACAGATTTTGGTCCTTTTGCTTCTATCTCCTCTAATTTAGCTTTCAAATTAATTTTTAGTTTTGTCATATAAAAATCGATTTTTAGTATGAAATATGAGTGATCACAGACTTTGGTCCTTTTGTTTCTATCTCCTCTGGTTTAGTTTTAAAATTGATTTTTAGTTTTCTATCTCTTCTGGTATAGCTTTAAAATCGATTTTTAGTTTTTTTATTTAAATTTCGTTTTTTAGTATGAAATATAAGTGATCACAGAATTTGGTCCTTTTGCTTCTATCGTCTCTGGTTTAGTTTTAAAATCGATTTTTAGTTTTGTCGTATAAAAATCGATTTTTAGTATAAAATATGAGTGATCACAGATTTTAGTCCTTTTGCTTCTATCTCCTCTGGTTTAGCTTTAAAATCGATTTTTAGTTTTGTCATATAAAAATCTATTTTTGGTATGAAATATGAGTGATCACAGATTTTGGTCCTTTTGCTTTAGTTTTGTCATATAAAAATCGATTTTTGGTATGAAATATGAGTGATCACAGATTTTGGTCTTTTTGCTTCTATATCTTCTGGTTTATTTTTAAAATCGATTTTAATTTTGTCATGTAAAAATCGATTTTTGGTATGAGATATGAGTGATCACAGATTTTGGTCCTTTTGCTTCTATCTCCTCTGGTTTAGCTTTAAAATCGATTTTAAGGTTTGTCATATAAATTTCGATTTTCAGTATGAAATATGAGTGGTCACGGATTTGTCTTTAAAATTATTTTATTTTAATATAAAAATCAATTTTTGTATTGAAAATAAATAGGAGTGATTATTTGTTATTAATTCGGTATACCTTTGTTCCACTTTAAACACGTAGCATTAGACGGATATAAAATAACACTTAAATTAAACGCGTAGCAGTAATTAAGGATAAAAAACATTGAAAAAAAAAAAAAAAAAAAATATGTTTTAAAGCAACAAGGTTTTGGACGATTGTTTAGAAGAGAGGGAGTTTTTTACTTTTTTTTGCTTTTGGCTTAATGTTACCAACAACAAAATAAGAAAATTTATATTTGTCGAAAATTTCATTTAATTACAAAAATTACAAAATGAAAGAAAAGTAAAAACATTTATATTAACAATAGAACTTATATTGTTACATTTGTAAGGATGTTATGTACTATGTACGTATGTATGTGCACTAGCAGTAGCATTCATTGTATGAGTATTAAAAATGAAAATTACAACTCATTCTTTGTACTTTAGTATTAAATGTCACTTTTATGTGTTACATAAACATACACGTTAATAAAAAAGAGGGGGTTGGTGATGGAAAGAGGAGGGTGTAAAATGTAGTTTTTTTTTTGCTAAATACCAAATATATTTTGGAAATTTTATACATCTGATGTTGATGTTCGTTTGATATTGAATTGAACACACAGGAAGAAAAGATGAAAATGAAAGAAAAAAAAAAAAAAAAAAATTAAAGAACGGATGCTGCGTGTAGAAGTTGATGCCTGTTAGTGAAATGCGTTTAATGGAAGGGCGACTTTAACATTTTGTATTGTACGTTTATTTATATGAGCACAAATACACACACACCCACAATAAATTGAACGATTATAGTTTGAAAACACAATAAAGCGTTAAGGCGATGAATCTTTTAAAAAATGTTTGA
The DNA here is from genome assembly GCA_951394005.1 of Protophormia terraenovae. NCBI lineage: Eukaryota > Metazoa > Arthropoda > Insecta > Diptera > Calliphoridae > Protophormia > Protophormia terraenovae. The sequence continues at coordinate 140,983,457 of OX596074.1, forward strand.
TATTAAATTTTATAACATTTATTTCTTATTGCACCCTATACATTATAATTTTAATCAAAATTTATTTTTAGAAATGATAAAAGTTTTCGATTTCATACATTCAATTTGATATTTTAAAATTATATTGGAATTATTATAATGGGTAAATTACCATTATATGAGGATTGAAATATTATTAGAATTTTCAAAACTGCTTCGAAAAATATATGTATATATCCATATTCAAAAGCATTTAATTATTCGAACAATCGCTGTTATGTTAAGTTAAATATTAAGTTTTTTAACTTTAATTTCTTTTATTTAGCTTTAAGGTAAAACCTTTAGAAGCGTTAGTGCGTACTGGGATGAGCATAATACATATGACTCATACAATCAGTGAATCGCTAGAAGCCTTAAAATGTGTTTGTAATGCCCACGTACCATTCATGTCATAGTTACGAGCAAAAACCATACGCACATTATAAATTCTCCCTCACATGCCAAATCGCTATGAAACGCGCACAATATAACCCAACAAACAGTTTTGAAATGGATAAATAAAATAACTCCAAACATTTCCCAATGAAATAAATCCCAAAAATAAAAAATTGTCAATTTAAAATGATCAAATAATAAATATTTTATTTGGGTTTGCAGATTCGGTGTTGAAAGAAACTGTATTTAAAGAAGCTGGTGTATTAATCATCACATAAGACTAAGCTCTTTTGCTAAGTATATTTTTTCTGAATAGCTGGCCGGATGAAAAACTTTCTCCCCTTTAGTATTAAAAACACCGCACAGTGGTGACAAACGAAATTTTTTTCGTAGTAAATCTGTATCTCCTTAACTACTCTTCGGATCAAATTAAAATGTATGGAAGAGTTGTTGAGGAGGAACCAAGCTTTCAGAAAAATTATCTTGTAGTCACCTTGTAAGAACACGAGATCATCTACAGCGTGTTAAAGTTGACTACCTCGAGTATGAAAAAGTTTTAAAAAGTCGTAACTTCTACAAATTAAGTCCGATTTCATAGATTTCTGTAAAATGCTTGACAATTTCAGCATTCTGAAATTAGTATGAAAAATGGCTATTTTTTTAAACTAAAATATAGTGCTATTCTTTCATTTTTTCAAAATATGAATTATTTATTAAATTTTAGTTTGTGACATTCTCCACTCAATGTTAGAAGATGGAAATAAAACCAGAATTGCGGTTAAGTTGTAAAGGCCATTAGACCCAAGTCCCAATCTATGTCACAAACCATTCCGAGCGCTTAATAAAGTGCAATATTAGCTTAGCACCATCAATACAATCGAAAAAGGGTTCACGTTTCCTTTTCACCGACGAAACTTGTCGTAACAGCTCATGCAGAAAACCTCCAACGAGAGAGAATTGACGTTCAGCAGCGGTATGATACCGTTTTTGCTTCATAAAGCGAAGAACAATCTGGTAGTCGTATTCAAAAGCCTTTTTTACGTAGTAGGTCCCGCAAGGATATACTATTTATAGGATAAGGTGTGAGACAACCTCGGGTATATTGCGTTTTGCATGTGTGGAGAGCATACCAAAACATGTATAAGAGTTCAGAGAAATACCGTCAAAAGGCTAACTGATGTAACCTTTTAATTATTCAACTAAGTCCTTCGATACTACGTAGTATTTCCTAGGGTATTCACTCGAATATTGTTTGTTCGATTAATCGACAAAATAAAATCAAACAACTGTCCGATTAAATTAAAATCAAGAATTTCGAGTAACAATTTATTCGAGCAATTTATGCCGATTAATCGAATAATTCGAGTAAAAAATATTTTAAATATTTTCTTTCTTAACTAGTTTTAGGATGTTTTGATTTTAGTTTTCTAAAAAATTTAGCTTAAAAACAATGTTTCAAATTTTGTAAAGAATGTTTCAAATATAAAAGTAGTGCCACAAATTGGAAATTTATTAAAAAACATGTATTTAGTAAAAAGAACCGAATATATGCCTAATATATAATACATAGTTAAAGGTCGTTTTTTAATTACAAAAATTAAATAAAAATATAAACGCCACTTTAAAAAATGATAAAGTAAAATTCAAATAATTTTAATAGTTCGAATGAAACTTCTTATATAGAAGGAATTTGGACTTAAAATTAAGTTTAGCATAAAAACTTGTTCTTTATGTTAAGAATAGCTGAACTACTTTATCTAAAAAAAGGATATTCCAAAGGGTTTTTTGTCATTTTCAAAATGCAATAACTCAGAAACTAATAAATATATTTTCACAATTCTTTCACAGCCTAACGGACAAAAATCCATATAATATTTGTGTAAAATATTATGCTGAGTCGGTTTTACTAAATTATAACAAAAATAGGAAGAAATGAGAATTAAAATATTTTACATTTTGACAGAAATTGTGGTTTAATTCAAAATAGAGCAATTTTTACGCGTACATTTGGGAGAAAGAATTATTTATTTTAAATTTACAGTAAATGTGTCCATTAAATGGAGAAATTAAAGTAGTTCTAACTAATTGTATATTTTACTAATTTATTACACAATTTTATAGAATTTCGTATATTTGTACACTGATATTGTTAGAAAATTAAAAGTTGCGAAACATTTTTCAGTAAAATTGAACTAAAACATAATCACGAGATCACTATAATACAAATAAGAGTAAATTATCTTAAAAACTGTATACATTTGTATAATTTTAAATGAACAATGAATTATAAAACATTCTAAAAATAAATCTGGGTTTAGTAGATCTCCGATACTTAAAAATATTGTACAAACATTTTGAATATAACTGAAAACCTCTGTTGTGCAAAGGTTAGTGTGTCCAAATTAAAAAGTGAAGTTAAGAGACAAAATCGCACTTCGGACTTCCCTTAATATAAAATTTGGTTCAAATAGATAGATCAAATTTGTTAGACCTATTTATTTAACTATCAATGAATATATTAATATATATTAGAAATATATTAGAGAAACAACGGCATTGTCAAAGCAAAAAAGACAAATATTCATAAATATTTACGCAAATTTTAATTATATATTATCTTAGAAAGACTATTTCTTATTTTAAGCTATATTTTTGTATCCTTTTTTGATAAGCATTGGAAAATCGAGCAAAATTTTAAGGTATACATTAATCGAATAACTCGAGTGACTTAAAAGATTTACTCGATTATTCGAGTAATTTAAAAACTCCATTTTCGAGTTATTTGATTATTCGAACAATGAAAAAGTCGAGTAAATTGAATACCCTAGTATTTCCATATTCCAGCAAAGTTTTTAAGTTTTTCAAACCGTGATAAAACCAGGACATTTTGTTTTATCCAAAACTACGACTTAGCGACAAGAGCAAAAAGATAAAATCCAGTACAATCTTGATTATGGTATTACATAAGTATCTCATGTTAAACCATCGCATAGCCTCCCTGCATACAAAGACAACCATTTGATCATAACGCAATTGCACATCGAAATAGCGACTTATAGTTTGGACCAATAGGTTTGAAAACTATAACTATAACAAGGCAGTTAAAAACCAGCCAAAAATTAAACCTGTGGCCAATTGTAGACCAAAACTTTTACTAAATGTAAAATAAATTATACAAATACAGCACAATGCATTGATACTAACATCTATATGATTTTATGCTCTTTAGGGTGATTTCCGGAAGAGGGTTTTTATGGGAGCTATGGTAAATTATGGACCGATTCTCATAAATTTTGGGAGTGTTGTTCTTACTTATATAAAACTTATTTGTGTCGAATATTAACCTGATACTATCATTCGTATGGGATTTATGCACGTTAAAGTGATTTTCGGAAGAGGGGATTTATATGGGAGCTATGGTCAATTATGGACCGATCTTGATGAAATTTGGTAAGATTGACACTTATCCAGAACTCCTTTGTACCGAGTTTCATTGAAATATTTTTATATTTAAGGCATTTATGATCGTTAAACCCCTATTCCGGGAGGACATTTGTATGGGGGCTAGGTGAAATAATAGACCGATCATAACCAATTTCAATAGGCTTTTTCAATATAATGTCAATATAATTATTCGTGCCAAATTTCATCAAGATATCTTTAAAATTGTGACCTGTACTTTGCCCACAAGACAGCCGACGGTCGGACAACGTTAAATCGACTCAGAAAGTAATTCTAAGTCGAACGGTATACTTTAAAGTGAAGGTTTTATAATTTTTTTTGTTACAAACATCAGCACAAACGCATAATACCTATGGTGGTGTAGGGTATAAAAACACTAACTCTAAAATTCGTCTAAAAATAATATGAGTAATGTGATAATGAAATATTTTTAGCTTATTTGCGAATTAAGCTATGTTCACATTTGTCAAATATTTGACCAAATTTGCGTGACCACTAATTTTACAAAAAAAAAATTTTGCCGTTGTTTGACCTTCCAAATTTTTTATAAGAGAAAGCAGTGTCAAGAAATATTCGGTAAATATCAGCTATGATTAATGTTTAGTTAAAAATAGTGTAGCATTAAAATGTGGGAATTAGAAAATATTTTATATGGTGGTTACCTCATTTTGGTAAAATATTTGACTAGCCAGAATATACTTTTAATTAAAAAACTAACCATAAAATGCGAAAAAAATAAAACGAGGAGCGAATTGAGTTGTCTGCATTAATTGGGATCTGTTTCACACATTATAGTAAAATTAAAATAATTCGTTGTATTTTTTTTTTGGTTTTTATAAATAAATCTAGGTGTATTTGACACATTTTCTTGACACTCGTACCGTTAAATTTCTTTAAATGGGAATTAAATAATTTAAGTGTGGATACATTTGAGCCTAATTTTATGAAAACTTGGCATCAAACTTTAGTATTTGATTGAAATATGGTGATTTGAGCATAGCGTTTTTATTATTTTTGCGGATGTTAAATTTCTTACTATATTAGCCCTTATTTGTTCGCTTGGTTACTCCACAATAATTCTTGCAAACAAAAAGGAAATGGAAAAAATAAAAAATTGAAATAAATGAAGAGAACGCATCTGTTGTGCTGTACCAATTTTCCCGTAAGGTGGTAAATACTGTTATTTGTATGTTTTAGTTCCACATCAACCTCAACGTCAACAATGACTACTTCTGCCACTACCACACACTACTATACTATTGCCATCACAAATGGTAACAACTACCTTCTATAAAACAGTCATTAGTCGCAGCAGCCTTAAAACATTTTATACATATGAACAAATACAGCATCCCACAAACACACGCACATAAACAGGAATGAATAACAAAAAATTGATTAATGTGCTCTATGCTAGATTAAAGCACATTTGCTATTAAAACATACATCCCATTTCATATCATATACATATATAAACCTTGATTCATTCATTTATAGGAGGAAAACAATAAAAACAACAACGTGTAATAAGAAGCAACGTCAACATCAACTACTTCCACTTTTATTTCTTTACAATTTATATAATACACAGTCATACATACATATATACATATTCAGAATGGTTTATTTTTGTTGCTGTTTTCGAATGCAAGTGGTTTTGGTGAAACTATAATTCCTTTGAATTACATACGTAATGGTATCGTAGTCTTACGTATATGTATGTATTATGCGATATATGGCATAACTTAAAGGGATTTTGTTTTATTAAAAATTCCTCATTTTTCATCGAACACATTCACATGTAATGAACGGACAGATTGTGTAGAATATAATAACAGAGAAAATTGATAAAATTTTATAATTACACTTCAAGAAAATGTTAACGTAATGCAATAATGTTTAATGAAATTTTTCTTTGGGTGAATATAACCCATATAGGATATATTTTAAATTTTATGCTTCTAAATTAATTATAAAAAAGTACCACAAAATCTTTTCATGTAGATTCTCACTCACGTATCTCTAAGTTTGTGTTCCTAGAAAACTCCCATTTTGTAAGATTTTATTCACTCACGACGGTTATGTTTAATTTCATGTCTCTGCGTTAAATTTAAAAAAAATTAGAAGAACGAAAATGTTTCACATCATATATGTATCTTTTCTAGGTTCAATATTATAGAAAATTCGAAAAGTTTCATTAGAAGAACGATAAAGTACCAAAAAGTTCCTTAATATTTGTTTCATTTCATATACAAAATACAGAAAATACCACTAATCGGATGAAAAAGTACCTATCAATACCACTTTTAAGGATTCGTACTCAAAAATATATAAAAAAGTATCATTAGACTTTCCTCTTTGGTGTCATTATTGGAAAAAATCTAAATTTTCTTTGATTCCTAATTCACTCTGAAGCATATTAGCTAATTTTAATACCGGGTAGTTTATTTATTTAAAAGTTTATTAAAAGTACCATTATGAGTCAAATAGTATCAAGTTCCATTTTCCGCCCTAGAACTTGAATTTTCTAAATGATCACTGTGTTTAAATTTGCATGCCACATATATGTCTCAAACGAAACAAGTCAACTTTCAATAAGCTTTAAAAATAACTATGTTTAAAAGAGAGGACCAAACTATTTATAAAAATTTAGTCCTATTTACTTCTTGTTATCCTAGTTCCAAATAACGTTCAATTAGCTTATTTTGTCTAACTAAATGAACCAATTAATCCTTAAAATGTTACCAAGATTGGTTCAATGAGTTTAAATTAAATGTAATTTATTATTTTGACACCCCCCCTTTTTTTTGGTACTTTTTTCCCCATGGATGTAGCAAAAATTTTATTTCAATAAATTTTAAAATTGTAGTAGGGTCATATAATAAAAAATGTATATGTGTCTTAAGTCAATAAATATAAACAAACGAGAATATTATATTCGACTTGGCTGAATCTATATATCCACCATCAACTTTTCAAATTTTTATTTTAAATGGGTGGTGGGCTGTAAAGTGAGTGACCTCGCCCATTTTTTGTTTCCGAGTTTACATTGATCCTAGAACAATTTGTAAAAAATTTCGTTGAAGTTTCACCTTATGGAGAAGGTGGGCGGTAACGTAGGCGGATCACGCCTATTTTTGTTTACCAAGTTTATATCGACCCTAGAACTATCTGTACAAAATTTCTTTGTCGTATATGCTTTTGTTTAAGAGATATCAGCAGAAAAGTATGAAATGAAGCTACCCTGGCACCCTGTGTTTCTAGTATTTAGCCCATAAATATTTGAGCCAAATTTCATTTATCATTTAATAATTCCATTTTATATATATAATCTGATTTTATCATATAAACGGAAGGCATTTACCAACTCATTAAATACTCTATAATCCGGATTGATTGCAACTCTGTAATCCGGATTTAATATAAAAAGTAATATTTTTATTTAAATTTAAGTGTCGCTTGAAAAATATAATAAAAAGTATGATGTAAGAATTGATTGGAGTTGAATTCATTTATTTTCAGTTAAGTAGATTTTTTCAGTGGAAGAAGTTTACTTTTTTTTAGCAAAATAAAAAATCTATGAGAAACTTAAAATATGGAATGTTAGTAGAGGAAAAATTTTGACTTAATGGTTTAAATGTTTCTTATATGAAATAAAAAATATATTTTAGTACTTTTTTTTAAACAAAAGTGTACCAAGAAAAACCTCGATAATCCTGATAATTCGATAATACGGATTGGTCTCTGCAATTAATTATCCGAATTATCGAGTTTATACTGTATTATAATTTAATTTTATCATAAATATGTATAATGCCATTTTATCATAAGTATAATCCCATGTTTTCATATTTATTTTCTTTTATACCACGACATGTGGTACATTCACCATAATGAATATAAGCAATCCTTGTCAATTTAAATTTTTATGAGAATTAATATACTAAAAAACTACTGAACTGATACACAAAAATGTGTATTCAATAGTTATTAAAAGCAAATAGCAATATTAGCTTAAGGGTTGTAGAATTAACCAAATTTGTAAAATTAGCTGAATGGTTATAGAATTAACTAAATATTTGTAGAATTGACTAAATGATTTTTCATAAATATGGTTTCATATAAAAATACTTAAATACGTATTATAATTTCAGGCAACCATATTAAAATTTTGATTGTGGATAATCATTAAATAATCAAACATAAACGTTGCTATCATGAACACAGTATTATTCAAATCAATGAAAAATAGCTATACAAACATTGAATAGTGTATTCAACTATATTTTTTTTCTGCGTGTATAAACTCAAAATTACAGCAAGTAAAATTGCTGTATGTGAGCCCCGCCTTACGTTGCACTTTTATGTACATAATATGGATTTTGGAAAGCTTAAAGTCCTTTTGTTTCTTTAAAAGATATGTCTTACGAATGTACTTTTTATTCGTTTTAGATTTCTTGTCTAGCTAAATATGATGAAACTAGTTATAATCTTGGAATTGAAAATTTATTACCCACCTCATATAACAGACATAGAATGGGTAATAGATTACCCATAAAATGTATGGATTTTACAAAAGTTTTGATTTTGCTTGCTCCACCGGCAGTTTCTGGTAGATGGGCCTAAAATAATAATATGTGTGCAAAAATTGGGTCGATCGGTCGTAAACCCGCCAGTCGACTTTGACCTTTGTCCTAAAACAAGGCTTAAAAGTAACTAATTTATTTATTGCGCTATAACTCTTTATTTTAACGTTTTGCGAAAAAAATCTTTATAAGCTTTTTTAATCAGAATAAAATGCAGAAATTTTTGACATATAATTTTTTAGCCTACTATGATTTGTTGTGATGTTATCAGCAATTACAGTAAAAAATTTTACATGGACTTTTTTTAAAAAGGCTTTAAAATCAAGTTCGTTTAAAACTGTTATAAAAGTATTATTAAGAGTTCGTGCCATTAACATTTTATTAAAACATAAAAAATTGTATTCTCAGAAGAAAAATATATACAAATAACAAAAAGTAATTTAGATTTGTGTGGAAGCTTAAGACAGATTTAGGGATTCTGTAAATCTCAATATTTAACATTTTTAATATGCATAGCTGGTCATGTAATAAAGCGATGATCGTACCGACCACAGCTTATCCCTGAAAAGTCGGTCCATAATAATATTTTCGTTGTTTCGTCGACGGTTTTTTAAAAACATGTTAGATTCCTCCTATTATACTGTAAATTCCCATACGGTTTTACAAATTAAAATTTTAAAGTTTCAGGATGTAGTTACCATAAAAGAGAAATTAGCTTAACACTACACAAGAAAATAATTGCGCTTGCATAATTTCTTAAATTTAAAAACGGCTCAATAGTACCGTTTAAGAGGAACTTAAAAAGAGAGCTTAAAAATAAAACTTCACTAGTAAAAGATTTGTTGTTCATTTTTAAATTTTAATTATCACGGCATCAATTATCGGAAGTACCACGGACTTGAATCACCATAAATATGTTATCCTTTAATAAATTGTCACAATGATTATCCTGTGTATTGTTCGGAATCAAGAGTTGTCTCTTCTGTGGCAGACTCATCCAAAAACTTTCAGACTTTTTGTCCATTATTTTTTTACGTTTATATTTAAATATATTTTATATGAATATAAAATAAATTGTGCTAGAATAAAGTAAATACAATTTTATTTTATTTATTTTTAATTTATAAAAAAACTAATTTCAAAATAAATTTGTTTTTATTTGACAAGATACATGAAGAACAGAAACAAAAATTGGAAAATGAAATCGATCGAAATTCATCACAACCTGATCGATTTGAAAACTCGATTTACTTTTTAAATCGATCGAATTTCATCACATACCTGAATATGTTAGGGAAGATGGACTAAAATCTGAGTTTGGGGTATCGATTTTTTACTTATTTTACAAATATTGGTACTAAATGCATGGTGTAGCATGAAATTTTGAGTCATTACAGAGAGTATTTTTAAATTGCTATCGATTTAAATAGTCACTCGAAATTTAGGTGTTGCCGATTAACCAAAAATTATAAAAGTTGACATGTTAATATTTTTACATATAAACAACTTTTTATCTCTTCTACCTAAAAAATCGGTATATATATATAAGTAAAAATATATTTTCAAAAAAACTAGTAAATTCATTTATAAGAGTTAGATTCATAGAATAACGGAATTTAGTTTTGTTTCGATTCCATCAGAAATATCTTTTGTCTGCTGTTGTTTAGTTTTCTTTCAAAAAGGAACAATTTGCAATTAATTTTATAATTTACCACTATTGAGGGTACATGACATAATAAAGGTTAATTAAAAGTAAACTATTTTATTTCCGTAATGCAATGTCTTGGACACTTAAATTGCAATTTTTCATCTCAGTTTCAATGCCTTTATCAAGACATACATATATGTATTTAAATATTTACTTAAATACATAGCTTTATGAACTAGTTACTTCCATTCTACATTTAGTAATTCTTCATCATCACTTTTTGTTTAAGTTTTAAATTTTTACGAAAAACAATGAAAATTATTATTACTATTACACATAATTATTTATCTATTTGCGAGCTGTTGTTAAAAAAGATTTATGTTTTCAATATATTTCGCCGATTTTTAAGGCAGAAGAAATAAAAAAGTGGTTTATGGGTAAAAAAAATTAACATGTCAACTTTTATAATTTTTGGTTACAAAAAGTATCGATTTATAAAAACTACAGATTCTGCTCCAAAAAATAGTAAAAACCGTTGCTAGCAGGCTAGGCCCATATTAAAACCAGGGCCTTTTTAAAAAAGTCCATTTAAAATTTTTTACTTTGATTGCTTATAACATCACAACAAGTCATAGTAGGCTAAAAAATTATATGTCAAAATTTTCAGCATTTTATTCTAAATAAAAAAGAAATTAGTTACTTTTTTAAGTCTTGTTTTAGGACAAAGGTCGAAGTCGACTGGCCGGTTTACGACCGATTGACCCAATTTTTGTACACATATTATTTTTTTAGCCCCATCTACCAGAAACTGCCGGTGGAGCAAGAAAATTTTTGTATTCATGGGTAATCTAATGGGTAAAGTAAAAATCGTACATTACCTCCCTAAAAATTTAAGGCTTTAATTTCTCTGCGTGTTTCTATTTAGTATGTGTCAATATGATGGATATATGCGCGTGTAGAAAAAAAGAAAACAATAAATTAAAAACAAATAATAGAGTTTCAAAATGACCATGAATATAGAGCTGTAACTAAAAGTTTTTCTACTTGCTAAAGTAGCAGTTTTTCACAATGATAGTTCATATTTTGTTCAATTTCTCATTAAATATGAAACGCACACATTGTGAGCTAAGAGCATGTACTTACATACAAATTTATTCATCCATCAAAATTTTCAATTTATAAATATACAAATATTCGCACAAAAATTTACCGCACAGCATCATTTATTTTTCAGTCATTCAGACAGTCGGTTAGTCTATCATTTATTCGTATGTATATTTATGCATGCAGTCATGCATTGAGTCATTCATTTTCATCAGCAACATCAGTTGTTTTTGTTGTGTGAATGTAGATACGATTAAATTTATTTCAATTTCAATTTAATCAGGATTTTTTTTTTCATTTATTTTTGTGTTTGCTTGAGCGAGGATAAATTGAAAAGAACTTAGATTTAAATTGTAGTTAGGCTAACGACCAGATTATGAACTGGACTATAGACTTTTTTATTGGACGTAGCGATAGCTACTAGTGGTCCCACAATAATTCCATTAGCACCACCTCCGGACTTTTTATACTAATATTCTTTATTTTCTCTAGATAAAAAAGCTCGGAACTGCTTCTGTTATTATTTTTAATTAATCTGCACACATTTTCCATTTATTTGTAGAATGTTGGACTACGTTTACCACGTTTTCGGGTGTTAACATTACACCTTACTTGGTTTTGATAACACTATGCAAAGTATTTTGGGGACGGAATCATTCCGATTGCAATTGATAGCTCTTGATATGTGTAATAAACCCTCTAAAGGATTTTTTGCTTGTAGCCAAAATTTTTGTTTTATGACCACTTAAAATTTTCTATCTTTGTACTAAGGTAGTTACAGATAAATCGAAAAAAATAATATCAATATTGTTTGAAGCTAAAATAATTTTCCTTAAATGTTTAGAGCATTTAACGGGGAATATTTCATTAGAACTTTAAATTCATTTCTCATACTTTATTACACATATCAAGAGCTATCAATTGCAATCGGAATGAATTCGCCCCTACGCGGTGATTATCAATTTGTTGCATAGTGTAATTTGTCCTTGCTTCAGTAAATTTTCATATTCAGAAAGTATTTGTTTTGTATTTTTTTTTAATTTGGACATAAATATCGTAAAGCACATCTCGAAGGTCTGTTCGTCTAATCCAATTTGCATGTTTTGCTCAGCTAACAAGCAATGAAAAGAAGATAATTACGGTTAATAGCATATGCCCAGTTTTTAAGAAGGAACTTAGTCATGAAGTTAATACAGCCGTATCTAAACCTCTTTGCAGCGGCCCAAGATTTTCTTAACCTGACAATCTGGGAGGTGGGTATTGATGTTGTGATAACATGTATGTAAGCAGATGGGCATGAGGTTGAGTAATGTGGTCATGTGATAACATTACTTTCTAGAAGTCTCGGTGAAGGATTTCTTTATGTTGGAAGTACACAGAATTTTAGAAGCGGTGTAAATTAGATCTGTATTTGATTTAATTCTGTTAGTCTAGCTTCGGAAAGGAAGTGTCGACGAACACTATAACTATTAGCAACAATTTTAGAATCATCTCCTTGAATATAACCTTCGGAAAAGTATAAAATTATTATACTTTCTTAAAGAAAATTTTATTTTAGAGAAAAAAGAGTGTAGACACTTTTTCGAAATCAACTTCAAATTTCTTTTATTCGGTACATAACTTTGTTCTTTAGCTAACAAAATCGAAAATGAAAATATTGGGCTAAATATTTATTTAACCTCTTCGACCACAAAATTGCTTATAAGCAACGAATTAATTCAAATAGACATCGAATTAGTTAATTAAAAACTATAGAATAAAAAAATGCATTATTCAGTGCAGTCGATAAAATTCTAGGTGATAAAATTTTAATAAAATTAAAAAAAAAAACAAGTATGCAGTTTAATTAAAAAAACATAAAGTTAAAAATAGATTATTTATTTTTTTATTACTTTATAAAGTCCTTAATCGGCCTAAGTTTATCTATAAACTGGTTCCAATTTTCAAAAATTCTCAATTTGAGTATAAAAAAAAAATAATAAAAAAATAAATAAATAAACTGTTTGTTTGAGGACTGTTTGTTTACAAGCAGTCCTCAAATGATTAAAAAACTGGACCAAGATTTTGCAAAATTAGGATAGTTGAAATTTCAAACGTGAACAAGGTAGAAGTTAGAAGAGGTAAATAGCACATGAAAGCATATTTTTCATAGGCTTTACTGAGAGCTTTAAGTATATATTTAAGTATTTGAAATAGAATTAGGAAACAAATTTGGCGAGCGGTTAAAAATTTTTGATGTCGAAGGTACTCTATTTTTAGTGCGAACAGCTCCGCTCCTGATTGTTCTGTAAGGTCTACCTTCCAAATTTCAAATGAACATGCTGTATTCAAATGCCCCCAAATCGATTACAATGTGTGACAATTTCCCAAAAAAATAAAAGAAAAAAATAAAAACTTCACAAATGAACAAATTGATAAAAGTATGTATGAAACAAGAGCTTAAACATAATAAAACTGCGTATTAATTTTTTCTCCAGGTTGCACATTTTTTCTCAAAAGGTCTTCAAAATTTTATATTTTATGAAATTCAAAGAAAAAAAAATAATAATGTAGGTTTGATAACGAGTTACTAACTGTTTCTTATGGAAATTTACATACAAAAAGTTAGTAACTCGTTATCAAACATACATTATTTTTTTGTGAATACTGCTGAAAATGTTTACCAAAATTATATCAATCCAATATGGGTAATATAATAGCAATATATTGGAGACTGGGGCAGTTTCAGCACCTTTTTTTTAAAGGTCTGAATCTAAGAATGTATTCGATAGATTTAAAAATGTTATAGTTTGTTGTTGTCCCTAGATATTGAACAGTAATATATTGGTACACAATTTTATGAATACTTAGTATTGGTTACTTATTTTTGTGAATTAGTAGAAAAAGTCATTTTTGCTGAATATGCCCCACGCCGGGGTAGCTGCGGCATTTGACGGGGCATGTTCTTAAAGATAATTGGATGGAAAAAAAAATAATTTAAAGTTAGAATAACGTGTTGGTTATGAGCCAACAAAGTATTCATTTATTAGCTGGATAAAAATAATGACAAATAAACTTATTTCTTTTACCCTTAAAACAAAACACAAAAATATTGCTTATTAAATAACTATCTCGTTTTTTATGTGCGATTCAATTGTTTGGCGTTTAATATTGTAATTTCTTTCGGTGGACGTTGGAGTCTTAATACCACGCAAAACATCAGATATTTAACAGATGTCCGAATGTTCCCCGATTTAAGACGCTGAATCTACCCAGAAAGCACTACTTACACTCTTTTCTTTTTTCTTTTAATCTCCAACAAAGATTTGGCTTTCACTTATTTTTTTAGGAAAATAGCACAATTCTTAATGTTACTTTGTAAACTCTGTTTTAAATATTGAAAAATTTCAAATACAAAATACTTAAAAATTAGAGTCAAAATATTACAAAAACACTTGCAAAAATACTAAAACACCTGCATCTAAGTCAGTTGGTAAGCTAGAGATGACAATTTTCGTGTGAGTTATTTATTATAAATTTACATAAATAGCTAGTGATGCACAATGGTTGCTTCATATCGAAATCGTTATTGCCGAAGCTACCTCAAAGCCGAAGCTATCCCAGTCTCCCCTATCAAACCAATGAAAAGTTTTTATTTCAATGTTGCCGATTAAAATGTTAAGAAAAAATCCTTTATATAAATTGTGTTATTATGTAATAAATATAATACGAGGGCGGATCAATATTTCCGTGACTTTTCGAACTTCCCTCGTAGTTATATGAAATGCAACACTGTTCCCATCAAGTACCACCTTTTAATAGACTACTGTCAAATTGTGAGCGTTTAACAGCTGTTCAAAACATACAACCTCGTGTATTTTTCTAAAAATGGAAAAAAGTGAATTTCGAGTGCTCATTAAACATTATTTTTTGCGAAAAAAAAAACTGTCAATCAAACCAAGGAAAAGCTGGATAAATACTATGAAGACTCTGCACCATCGATTTCAATGGAAAGTTTACTGACTTTCGTTGTGGTCGCACAAGTACAAATGACGCTGAACGTTCTGGACGGCCAATTGAGATCAGTACACCCGAAAATGTCGAAAAATCCACGATATGGTGTTGGCCGACCGAAGAGTAAAAGTGCGTGAGATTGTTGATGCCATAGGCATTTCATATGGCAGTGTGGTTTCGATTTTAAATGATCAGCTGGGTTTAAGAAAGTTCTCTGCAAGATGGGTGCCGCGTTTGCTCTCAACTGACCATAAACGTGTGACAACTTCAAAGGATTGTTTGGAGTTGTTTAACCACAATCCGAATGGGTTTTTGCGGCGTTTTGTAACTGTGGATGAAACATGGATCCATAACTGTACTAAACAATGGGTTTCTCTGGGTGAACCTGCTCCGAAAAAGGCCAAGGTAAGTTTGTCGGCCAATAAGGTGATGGCAGCAGTTCTTTTTCATCAAGATAATGCACGGGTGCATACGTGTGCAGTCTCAATGGCAAAACTCTATGAATTGGTTTACGAATTGGTACCTCATCCACCATATTCTCGGGATTTAGCCCCTAGTGACTACTTCCTATTTCCAAACCTAAAGAAATGGCTCAGTGGAAAGAGATTCAGCTCCAACGATGAAATTATTTACCAAACAAATGCCTCGAAAAATCTTATTTTTTGGAAGGGATACAAAAACTGGAGAAACGTTGGACTAAGTGTATTGAGTTAAAAGGAGATTATGTTGAAAAATAAATTTTTGTTTTGCAAAAAACACTGTGTTTCATTCAAAAAGTCACAGAATTATTCATCCGCCCTCGTATTTTAGGATAAAATTTTCAAAAAGATATTTTTTTATAACTTTTAACCGGAATATTTAAATAAAAAATATTATTATGTTGCAGGGACTTGTAGCTCTTATTTAACACTAGCTTAACCGGGTGCACTTTCCTACCCCTTTTGATGCTGTATTAGATATTAACTTTAAATAGGGCTAATACTTCCCTCCAAAATTTTAAATACACATTTTTCTACAATAGTTTTTTATACTTTCAATAAATGAAAACTTTAGATATATGAAAACTTCCTTTGTATAGGGGATACTCTTTCTCCCGACCCTATCTGTTCTGTTCTTATTTTATGTAATCAAAATATTAAGAAAATAGTTCTCACAAAATTTGAGGGCTTTCTTAATTGTTCTTTTGATATACTATTAATATTACCTTTGTATGGGGGCTACCATTCCCCCAAGTCCTGTCCGTCTCGTTTTCATTTCAAATATGTAGGTTTATAAGAAAGTTATGCCAAAAGATATGCGGATAATTAGTATTTGCTTCCACTTCCCCCCGCTCTTTTATGCCACTAAGAATATTTGCTTTGTATGGGGGGTGCCATTTCCCCAGGTCCTACCTATCGTCTTTGCATCTGAACTTGTGGAGGTTTTTGAGAAAGTTGTTTTAACAAAATGTTAAAAATTTGGCTGTAATAGTTTCTAAGATATACGATATTTAATATTTTCGATGTATGAGGATATAATTTCCCCTGGTCCTATCCGTTCCATTTTCATCTTAAAGGCTCCGTTACTCTACCGTAAGTGTAAATATAAACGGAACGTATGTGGATAGTTACTCAAAATCCGTAAATGTAGCCAGTACTTTGTTGTCAGAGCTTCGAAAGAATGAATTCAATTTAGAATTAATTCACGTATAATCTTAATTCAGCTTATAAAAATTTAGTTTAGCATTCTTTAAAATCATTCATCAGAAAATAATTCCTAGACTTAATTCTTTAGGCTTAACTTTGTATTGAATTAATTCCCTAGAGAATTAATTCCTTGAAGAATTACAATTCAATTTGAATAATTAAATTTTTTCAGCTAAACTGTACAAAGAATGGAAGATGATTCTGTACAAAGATGCTGAACTTTACAGTTTAAAAGAAAAAAAAAAAAAAAAATAATACTCGTAATACGTTCTCCGTGAAATCTAGTTATAAATCCTATCATTCATAATAACCTAAGTACATATAACAGATGAAATTTAATATACGTTCAATACAGAGCTAATAAAAATACTCGATATCTGAAAGTACTCGTCACGAAATATGTGTGTACGTAAATATGGCTTACCATACATCGTTTTTGCAATTATATAAACTTGTTCAAAATATAAAGAATTAAAAAATAAAACTTTCATTCAATCTAGTACAAATTGAATGGTTAAACATTTTTATAATTCAATTTGTAATAGTTTGAATTTAAACAAATTTGAATGAAATCAAAAGAATTAAGCATTCCCAAAGAATTTATTCACAAATGAATTAATTCCATTTTAACAAAAGCTTTAGGAATTAAGCTTCAGAATTAAATACAATGAATTTATTTGAAAGAATTAATAATTCTTTATAATTAAATTCCATTTTAAAAAGTGAATTAAAGAATTCATTCTTTCGAACCTTTGTTTGTTGTTGCTTTGTACACATGAACATCAGTGATGCCAATTACACATATTTCCAGTAGATCAAATTCAAATTGAAAGTAGCTAGATTTAGTGGTTTGTATAGAAAACGAAATTTGTACTTTTATGACAAAAATTTTAAACTTTAAATTAATGATTCGACTCAACGTCTTATTTAAATTATTTTTACAATTTTTTTAGTGAAGAAAACAGCAAAACAAATTGTCCAATTGATAAACCTTTTACAGCGATTTTTTACGCAGATTTAGTATATTGAAATTAAAAGCTGTCAACACTGTTCCTACAGCTGTCATGTAAAAACGTAGAGCGACCTAATTTGATTGGGTTTAGTTTACGTTTTTGGGTACACATACACATATAACTCTCATAAGGAAAACGTGTCAGCTGATTCGCTACATTTACATGTACGGTAGAGTAACGGAGCCTTAAGTTTGGTGGTTGATGATTAAGATATTCCCGCCAAATTTAAGTTATCAGATACTCGTAATTAGTATTTTCTTTGTATGGGGGCTATCACTTTTCCTAAACCTATGTAGATTGATAATAATATTATTTCCATAGGATCCTAGGATTTTATCAGTAATAGTTCGAGAGATATGTAATAATTAATAAAAAACAAAATGATACTGTAAAACTTTCAAGAAAATCAGTCCAGTGGTTTAGCTGTCTATAAAGCCTAAACAAACACAGTTTCATTTTTATATATATAGATATATACTGAGTCTAGCGCGGATCCACGGGGAGGGAAAAACGGAAATTTCTCTCCTCAAAATGAAAATACTTGATAAAAAATCTCAATTAAATCATAAAATTTAAGGAAATATTTAAATAAATCCTACTAGTTTCCTCCCCCAAAAGTTTTTTCTGGATCCGCGCCTGTACTGGGTCCATCTAATCTTCGTATTCTTAAAATTTGTGCGTTTTCTTTTTAAATTTGAAAACCTTCCGAGAGGAAAATAATGACGTCCTGGAGCAAAACTCATTACACAGTCTTCTCATGCATAGTCTAGAGTTATCCATATAACGAATTTTTCACATGTGAGAATGATTTTTTTCAGGTAAAATTTTTATATTGTAGGAATTCTTAGTTTTATTTTAATACCCATATTGCGTTGATATAATATTCGTAAATATTTTATAAATTTAAAAAAGAAAATAAAAAACTTTGAAGTTCTTTTTAGAGGAAATTTAACGTCAGGTAGAAAAACTGAGTATGTAGTTTTACTGCGTATGGTCTCTAGTTTCGTGTGTATATACATTTATTTCATGTGTGAAAATGACTGTCACACAGTTTTATATTAGAGGAGAACTGGAAAGTCCAATTATCTAAATGCAGTATCATGGAGGAAGTGGTAGAAAGAAGAGAACTCACCTTAAAGAGTAGGCGATTTTATTATAAATTGCAGACATTATATTCTATTCTATTACAAAGCTTTCTTCCCAATTTCGTATTCCTTAAAAAAAAGAAAAAAAAAAAAAAAAAATATGAATTAGTCCAAAAATAAATTTACATAATTCTTATTCCACCCTCGAATATTTGTTTGTTTAAATATGTATATGTGTGTAGAAAATTTGTTTGAGAATTTTATCATATGGTAGGTTTAATCCAATACACTCTCATACTCATTTATAGAATTCCATGCCTTCATATTTCGAATTGATAATGGAATTTGTAACTGCGGGTATATGAATGTATGATGGTGTAAGCAATCCATGTTTGTGTGTGTAAAGGTAACATGTGCGTTATTTTCTTTGGATTATATCGAGTAAATTAGTTCCTTTTTAATAACATTTTTATATGTATGATTTTTTTTCATCTTCATTTTTGCCCCAGTAATCTCCTCATTGCCGAAAGGACTTTGCCATGAACCATGAAAATATATGTATATACGATTGTGTATGTGTTGTGCGTAATGTTGTATAGGAGAGAAATACGCAGTGCTGAGCAAGCACATCATATAATTTATTATTACTTTGGTTTCGCCATTACTAATGCATGCGGAACAAATTATATTTTTGTCGAAACAAATTACCGTAATCGTTTTTTATATTGATTGGAATTATTGTACTACTATTACTGATGTTGCTATTGCTACTGCTTATTGCAAGTTTTATTTATGCCATTTACCATCAAAATATGTTGAAACCATTTCTGGCTGTTGTAATAATAATAAGCATTCTCGAACGGTTTTATTTTATTTTTCTATTGATTGTTTAAATGAAACTAATTTAAATTGGCTGTTTGATTTATAACTTATGCTTTTCCTTTTCTGTGGTGTTTGTTTGCTGTAATTCAATTCTTTACGCAGTGTAATGTTGTTAACTTAGGAAACATTTGTTAGGGAGATAAAAAAAGTTCAATTAAATTTCTAGGAATCTATAGAATATAAATGCCAATGCTTTAAAAGACATTTTTTATATTTGTTATATTTCTTTAAAATATTTATTTTAATTTCAGAAACGCTCGCCGCTGGCCTCTTATGATTGATCCACAAGGACAGGCCAATAAATGGATTAAAAATCTTGAAAAGAATAATCGTCTTTGTGTGATACGTTTAAATCAACCCGATTATACTAGAGTTTTAGAAAATGCCATACAATTTGGTCTACCAGTTCTATTAGAAAATATTGGCGAAGAATTGGATCCGTTGTTAGAATCAATTTTACTTAAGCAACTATTTAAACAAGGTGGTACATTATGCATTAAACTAGGAGACTCAGTTATAGAATATAATCATAGTTTTAAGTAAGTCTAAACCAATCTATATTAATAAAATAGTAAATAATGAATTTAAAAATTTTAGATTTTATATGACCACAAAATTACGAAATCCCCACTATTTGCCCGAAGTTGCTGTAAAGGTAACACTTTTAAATTTCATGATAACCACGCA
This sequence comes from Protophormia terraenovae, assembly GCA_951394005.1. Classification (NCBI taxonomy): domain Eukaryota; kingdom Metazoa; phylum Arthropoda; class Insecta; order Diptera; family Calliphoridae; genus Protophormia; species Protophormia terraenovae. The sequence continues at coordinate 141,004,016 of OX596074.1, forward strand.
GGGTTTACAAGATCAGCTACTAGGCATTACAGTGGCTAGAGAACGTCCTGATTTGGAGGCTGAAAAGAATACTCTCATCGTACAGGGTGCTGAAAACAAACGAATGCTAAAAGAAACTGAAGATAAAATATTGGAAGTTCTTTCGTCAGCTGAAAATATTTTAGAAGATGAAACTGCTGTACAAATTTTAAGTTCATCGAAGGCTTTGGCCAATGACATCAACGAGAAACAGGTGATCACTGAGGCCACTGAAAAGCAAATAGATATAGCACGTTTGAGTTATGTGCCCATTGCAGAACATTCAACAATATTATTTTTCACTATTGGTAAGTAAATTTAAAAATTTAAAATGTACATAATTAATGGATTAGAGGGATTATTGGAGGGGAGAGAAAGTTATTTCAAGGTTGCTTGCAAATTTAATAAAGAAAAAACTGTATTAATATCTAGTATTTTTAAAATAAGCTTTTAGCACAAATATATATTTTTCCTTAATTAATATTGTAATTGATTTTAAACTTTCTTTCTATTAAAAGTTTTGTACAAATTTATTGTTTAAATCGCAACTTAAAATATAAAAGTATGAACTATAAACTTTAAATAAACCATATACTTTTTAAGGCTTTAATGTTCCTAATTAAATTAAGAACTCAATGAAAAATTTAATTGTTTCAATGAAATTTAATTTAAATAAATATTACTTACACTTGTTCAAAATTAAGAAAATTTACTTAAAAAATTTTAAATCATGGGTCCCATACATTTTGGTCAAAAAAGTTTTGATTTTTTAATCGAAATGGGTATCAAAAAATTCGTAATTTTATGCTCGTTATGGAAAAAATATTTTAAAAATTTTTCCAATGGGATTTTCGTTCGCTATAAGACTTTTTAAGGTATTTTGATGAACAATTTTTTTTGAAAATCTGGAAAATTACATATTTTAAATAGTTCTTACTACAATGCAATTTTGTTAAATTTTAGCCTTAAAAGGAACAAAATTATAAAATTCTTATCTATTTTTTTAAGAAAAATATAGAAATTTTTTTTTTTGCATGATGTACTAAAATGACGGTTTATTTACCAAAATTTTTGCGAAAATTTTTTAAAATATTTTTTCTATAATTGGCTTAAAATTACGATTTTTTTGGTACCCATTTCAATACTAAATTCAATACTATTTTTTGGACGAAATGTTCTAGACCCGTGACATTCAATCGCTGCACTATGATTTCAATGACCACTTTTCTTGGCCAAAATTACCAAAATGGAAAAAACAGATTGTCTTGTTTTGTTGTGAAAATCAAAGCAATTTAATGTTTTTTTTTTTTTTATTTAAAAAATTTAATTAATATTTACACTTTTTATGTGTCAGAAGTAAAGTCATTAACAAAGAATACTAAGAATAGAAAATATTACTCTTTCCTACAACAACAACATTTCTCTCTTTCACATACAAGTTCTGTGTGAATTCAACACACTGGTGAGAGAGAGAAACAACACAAAATAAACAAATATTTTCCTTAAAATTTAAGGAAAATTACACATGCGACACATTTTTCCACTAACACACGATATTTTTATTATTTTTTGCACACATGTTTATTGTATTTTCACTCCCGTTGAACGAATAGTTTCCACAAACTGAAAAAAAATATTTTTTATTTTATTTTTTAAATTCCTTTTTTGTATGTTAAAATTTAAATTAAACGAATAATGTTGCTACTTTTGGTATTAAAAATAAAATAGAATTTAAAATAATTTTAAATTATTTTCATATTCATCAATAAAAAGCCAAAAAATGTAATTATATTACTATTTGTGGATGTAACCCGCATCAAAAGGTGAATATCTGCGAATATATTTGTAATGAATTATAATTAATAATTTGTTAATACTCTTTAGTGCAACTATGTATGATTATGATGTGTGGTGAAAGGGGTTTCAGCACAAATACATATAAATAAAATTTGACTAACATAATTTTAAAGTTAGGTTTTTTTTTGACAACAGAGTAAGGTTTCTTTGACAAACCTTCTTTTCTTAGTATTCTTTGGTCATTACAATGGAGATTTTAATATATTTCACTTATAACTCAACCCAAAGGCGTGCATTTTGCTTTAGCAGCATTAATTTTGATATACAACTATATTTTAGCAATATCTGCTATTTTATTTATTAATATTGTCATTTTTATTCATACGTCAGACCTTTGTAAATGATAAGAATTTCCAACTTAACTTATACGGGAAAAATGGATTTTCTCGAAAATCGCAAAAAATCGTAAAAACGAGACAACATGGAAATATAGCCCAGATATATGTTTATTTATTTCCGTTGAGTTTTTCTTTACCAATTTTCACCAAAAACTTGCAGGTCTAATGAAATGTAAAAATGTGTACGAATTCAATTTCATTTTAGGTTTTGTAAATCAAACTATATTTTTCTAAGATGACAACAAGTTCTAACTGATTTCCTATTCAATTATAAAAGTACTATTTTCATTAATAAACTTATTTAAAAAATTGTTGTATTCAATAATTATAAATTAATGAAAACCGTTGAAAAAAGTCACCTTTTTTATAAATATTTTAAATTTGCTTAAGAGACTCAACTTTGATCTATTGTATTATGGCGACAAATTAGTGAAAGTAAAAAAAACTCGATTTTTTGGCATTTGAAAGTGTTTGCTATAAAACTACAATAATTAAAACACAAAAAGAAGATGTTACCAAAAATAGTTTTGGCCAAGAAAAGTGGTCGGCGAAACCATAGTGCGCTGGTAGTTAACTGAAGATCAATTTAAAAAATTTTTTTAATATTTTTCCCATATTCAGCTAAATTTTACGCATCGTTTGAGGGGTGTTCCTACAAAATTTTTGTCTACGGGACACTCTATTCTACACCCAATATTACAAATTTAATTAAATCGTTATTAAAACAACACAAAATCAAATACTATTACAAACAGCTGCAAAAAAAAACTCTACAAAAAATATATTTATTGTATACATTGAATGAATAAACGACGAGTGCGTATAAACTTAAAAACTAATATCCGGATTTTGTGTGCTCTTATTTTTGGGTTATTTCAACTCAATATCATGCAAAAAGAAAAAAAAAAAAAAATACTACGTTGTGGAAAAGTTTATAGTTTTAATTTCCGGTTTATATTGTGGTCATGAAAAATTTAATTTTATTTTTACATTCTACACCATTGATTTAGAATGGTATACCATGTTGCTTATGTTTGTATATTTTAAAGAATTAGTTAAATGGTCTCTCAGAAAATTAGTAGCAGCATTTAGTTTAAATTAATATAAATGTTCCTAAGTGACAGTGTTGCATTAACGCTGGCACTAGAATGCTAGAATTTCAACATTGCTTGTAATTGTGACTAAAATAGTTATATAGAATTGATGAACCATCAGGGGCTCCGCAGAAGTACATATATAATTTTAGATCGACCAGAGGCTTATATGTAATCCTCCATGGTAGGAAAATCATTAATATAAAAACTTTCAGCCACTTTATTTTTTGCCGATTATGATATTTAACTTTAAGAGATGGTTCCGAAATTATTTTTTAATATTAAAAATAGACATAACGGGGACGGGTCCTAAGGGTTCAAAAGTTTGCCACCTTGGATATGACAAATATTAAAAGTGGTCCTGATTCGTTATATTTAAAGTGATTTTAAATATCTCATGTGTGGATTCTGCTGGATTCAACAAAAAATTATTTGTATCAAATAAAAAAAAAAATAAAAAAATTGAGAAATAAAGGTAAAAATTGTAAATTCTTGCAAATATAGGTCTAGTTCCATCAAACTATTTTATATAAAACTATATTTTAGAAAACAATAAACTACTTAGCAAAATTTTGGCAAAAAAAAGGAAAATTTACATTTGACTAAGATTTGAATTCCTTGGAGAATTTTTCCTTACGCGATTTTGTTATTTGTTGTTATTAAAATCAAGATTTTTCACAATAAATTGGGTGAAATTTAGACAAGTTATTTTCCTATAACTTCATCAAGGTAACGTTCAAAAGTAAACATTTAAATCTTTGATGCTCAATATGTCATAACAACTAAAAGATATAACCTGTACATTAAAGTGCCTCACGAAAAAAAGTTGCAAATGTACCCCTCTAGAAATTAAGACTAGTATGTTCTAATATGATTCCCAAAATTTCAATGTTAAGATTTACGCTGGACCATTTTTAAAACACCTCTGAAATTACGTATTTATTTCAATATTATCAAAATTTGAGTTATAAGAAAATTAAATACAAATTATAATAGAGGCATAGTACGAGCTTGATTGTACATTTAAATAATTGTTATGTCTCTTTTCAGTCGCGGAATATTAAGATTTTACTATAATTTTTTATCATATTTTCTTTTTTCAAACATGTAATTTTATATATTACGGACAACTTTTTTTGTCCCCATACAAATCAAGGCACTGTACTGTTCAAAAGATTTAAAGGCCTGCCGTCAAATTGTTTCCAATGTTATTAAACGATATCAGGAGTATTTGACTATTGATAGGAAACCTGGTTCGGGAAGAAAAAAGGTCTTGGGAAGGCCAAGAAAAATTAAAGCATATTGAAAATAGCTCTAAACACATCTAATAGGTAAGCAGACAGGTTAGCTAAGTGATCTGACTATTTTTTGCGAAAAGTTAAAGACAATGCAGACTTAAAAACATACAAAGTCCAAAAAGTTCCAGACATCAATGCGGTGAAAATTTTTGAAGTCAAGTATAGGACACGGAAATTAAAATCAAGTTTCATACAAAAATACTCATGTGGACGACGAAACTTATGTACTGGCAGATTTTTCGCAGCTTCTGGATCAAAATTTTTATGTTTGATAATGTTCGAGGAAATGTTGAAGGTAAGTTTAGGACCCAAAAGCTTACAAAATTTCCTACAAAATTCCTAGTATGGCAAGCTTTATGCAGTTGGGGCGACGAAGCAAGTCATTTCTTGCAGTGGACTCTATAAATACCGAAATATACATCAAAGAATGTTTGCAAAAAAGGCTTTTTACTTTCATAAGATGTGTCCACATATTTTTGGTAAGAAAGATAGGAAATCTCTGGAGTAGTACCAGACCAGTGGAGAGATATTAGGTTCTTGTAAAAAGAGAATTGAAGAACACAAAAAAGGTGCCCAAAAATATCTAAGATTTTAAAAGGAGATGACTGAAACAACATCAAATCTCCACTGGAAGGGTTACCAAAGAAGGTCCTCTAGTTCATAAGTAGTGGTTAGAACTACAAGAGATATATTTTTTTGCAATCTGTATTATAATATCAATTAAATAAAAACAAAAATCTAAGATCAACCATTTCCAAATGTATTTTTTATATATGGTATTAGTTTTAAAGCTAAAAGTTAAATCTAACATTCACTTATTGTTTTTGGGCTATCAACAGTATATTTTTGTATGGAAAAAAACGGACTATAAATAAGTTTTTGTTTGATTTTCAAAAGAGTAAAAGTAAAAACCCAGCAGTTTTTTCGGTGTCAATTTACCACCTAACTCATTCAAATGTGTAAATTTTTTTCTTTACCCCAACTTCGCTCATTTTGTGAGCAATAGTTAAACAAAATGATATTTTACTATTGCACACTTTATTGACTCTCTAGAAAGCGTGGAGGTGGCGATTGATACTTTACTGACTCTTTGGTAAGCGTAAAAGGTCAAAAATGTAAATGATTTATCCATTGTCAGTACAGGTTGGGCTACTTGACTAACGGCAATAAATACATGGTAGGACATTTGGCTCCGATGTATCTTTTTTGGACTTGGCGCTTATCAGAGTCTTAAGTATTTTAGTTTGTAAAAAAAAGTTATTTATTTTTTTATATTTTTTATATTTAAACATGTGCAACACATCAAATGGATAACCTCCTCGTTATTTTATGTAATAAAAAACACAGTATTGCTAATTAGAGTTTTCAATTTATTAAAGAAACCGATTCTTCTACATTTGTGGTTTTTTATTTAACAGCTTTATTAAAATGATTGGTTTTTAAATTTATCATAAATCGATGTTACAGGAATGATTGAATTTTAAATAATGAATGAATGACTCAATGTTGCCACTAAAAAGAACTCTTTCGAACTATCCACTTTTTGGTCCTGGGGTGCCAATAGGCTTCTTCCTAGGACATCCTCATGTTAAAGTGTCTAGTCACGAAGTAAGTAAAGTGACTAGTGGTACCCTACTGTAGTCAGTTAAGTAACTGGTTTCGGACAGTCACCATAGACTGCAGGAAATTGATAAATAATTAGAAGTTTTTTTGCGATTTAAACTTTTTTTTTAACATTTTAAATTATAATCCTAAAATATCTCATCAAATGTCTCAAATAATGCAGTCTGTAGAAAAAATCCATTATAGTTATGTTTTTAACCTTTTTTTTGGAAGTACATATATTATACGAGGGTACTCCCATCTAAATGGGAGGATTATACCTTAAGTGGGAGGATTACACCTTAGATTTAAAGACAGGATTGAAATAATTAAAATAAAATTCGTGATTACCAGGGAAACCACAATATGCAATTGCATGTTTTTTCTTGGACGTCGAATGAAGCCATCGATTAAATATTTATCCGTTTCAAAACAAATAAATCATTTTGGCATCGATTTGTTAGTGCATATTTTTGCATATTTTACTCTTAACGGCATATTATTGCATTGGGAGATTTTTAGTGCATATTTTTTTATTTTTAGGTCATATTTAACCCTTTTAGAGCATATTTTGATATTTAAAGGATCATTTTTTAAACCTCATGAAATATTTTTAAAATTTGATTTTATAAAAAAAAAAAAAAAAAATTATAATTAACTTTAATGGATACCATTTTATCGTTGAGAAGCTTGTCTTCTAGAAACAAGATTGAAGTTTATGTTGTAAAAACATTTTTTTTTTATTAAAGCATATCGAGCCCTTACCGCGAAAATGTCGTAAGTTCAGAAAACAAAACTACACATTATTGTTTACACATTGTTATATGTGTGAAAAATGTTACTTACGATAAAATCACTTTCGCTATAAATCTGAAATGACACTTGATACGTCGATAACATTATGACGAATAATTTTAAATTATAGATTTTCATCAAAACACGAAATTCGAAAATGTTGTCGGTTACTATATTTTGGCGGTCAGTAATCGATATTATAATTTTGAAAATTTCTGAACTGATAATAGTGTCTAGAACTAGATGGGTAAGAAAAAAAAAATAACGTTTTTATGAGATACAGTAAAAAATGGGGAATAAAAATTTCGACGCGGTTGAGAAATTTTAGTTTTGCCTTATTTTATAACGTTGAAATATTAATAAAACCCTTTGTTTTAATGAAAAACATAATTTTGTTAAAAAATTATACAAAATCTTTATTTTTTTAAGTGCATATTTCACGTTTTTTAGAGCATATTTTTCGTTTTTTACTGCATATTTAATGCGCATAAAACCCATTTTTTTAGAGCATATTGTGGTTTCCCTGGTGATTATAAAAAAAATATCTTAGATAACAAAAGCAGTTTCTTAAAAAATTATTTTTAAATAAAAAGTGCGATAAAATTGAAGATTGAAGATTTCAATCATAATTGAGTTGTTGGTAAGAAATTTAATACAATTTTAATTTTTCGCATGCAATTTTTTTCTAAATTTTTTTTATAATTTTAATTTTGAAAACATTTCTGTTTTTTTTAGTAAACATCCCTGTTATTTGACAGTTTTAACGTTTATTTTTCAGTGTGGGGTTTAGTTGAAGTAATTTTAATAACTCGTAGAAGTACTGATTACAACGTGATGAAAAATTAGTGAAATAAACAGTTTTTAAACTCTTCTAAAGAATTAGGGTTTTGTATATGGTCCTTTTTGAATATAAGCCTTCGATATTTTAAAATGTTTTCGATCTCATTTCTTACTTACATTATTTTTATGAAATCTCATTAGTTATGTAGATATTGAGCCTATTTTGTGAAAAAAAAAAAAAATTTTAAACAAAATGTCTTAAAAAATGCAAATTTTGATTTTTTGATCATAAGGATCAAATTAATGCATAAGTTTTATTCACAAACTAGTGAAAAAATTAAGTAAACTATAACAACTTGCTATTATATCTAAAACAATGTAAAAATTATCACTAAAACTAACCAAAAACTTTAAACTTTTAGTTATTTTCAATAAAATCGATTTTCTATAATCTATTTAACTTAAATTTTGTATAAAGTAAACAAATAACATATAATCTTTTATATACCGAAACATCTGTATATGTCTGTTGTTTTTATCATTTAAATAACATGTCAATGACATGATTGAAACCATATCCATCTATTCATTCATTTATGTCAGATTACAAAAACAAAACCAAAATTTATACTATACATATTTGCTTGAACAATCCTTTCACTAAATGAAAAATTTAAAATATGTACTTATTTATAGACAAAAAAATTATTTAAAAACAAACATAGAAAAAATATAAAAGCTAACAAAAATCTCATTAATTTTCATTACAGTTGAATTGGCCAATATTGATCCAATGTATCAATATAGTTTAGCCTGGTTTGTTTCACTGTTCACAGCCTCTATTGACAATACGGAAAAAGTTGATGACATAACAGAGCGTCTAAACGATTTACGGGCACATTTTACATACAGTCTTTATGTGAATATATGTCGCAGTTTGTTTGAGAGAGTAAGTATCAGAACAAATATAGATATTTTCCTACTTTATACTTCATTGATATTCTGTACGTGTAACGTTTGGGTAGAATGGTTTAAAGGGATTATACTAGAACAAGAATATTTTTTTCGTTTTTATTTATTTTTTTATTTCTTTAAATGATGTTAATTAACATTGAATTGATATTAATGATGGTTGTGTGATTGTGTTGGATTTGAAGTAAAGGGTTTTATTTTAGCTTAAAATGGAAGTTTCCAGGAATATTTGGTGATTCATTTATTTTTATATTTTGTGCAGTTGTACGATTTATAAATAAAGTTTTATATTTAAATTTATAGATTTTTACTTTGTGATAAAAACATTTTACTGTTATTTAATTAAAAACTTTATTACAGCATTTTGGTAAATTTAATCAAATGATTGATAATACAAAATATTGTTTTTAAAATATTTTATTCTATTAGAAATGTTTAAAAAATAGCATACAAATTATAACATTTTAGGAAAAAAAAAAATATTTAATTTAACAAAGTTAAAAATCCATTAAAAAAAATAAAACTTTTGTTTGAAATCACAACAATCTTATTCATGCTGTATTATGTGTTGTTGTATAAATATTGAAATTTCGAAAACAAAAATTCAATTTTCATCAATGTCAGCTAAACAAAAAGAAAAAAAAATATATAGAGAAGAGCGTGCTGTCGTGAATGATTTAAGTATAAATGGATTACAGTGGGACCGATCTCAAGATAAGTAATAACAAGCCATAAAGGAAAACTGTCAATTGTTGAACAACTTCTAGAACAACTGCTTTGTAATGCCTATAAGAAAGTAAAATGGATAAAATAAAAAATTTCAAAATAATTAGGTTCTTACTAAAATATTATAATATTATATAAATGAAATAAAACAAAAATATGTCTTCATCGTGGTAATTTTTTCAAAATTAAGCACTTAAGGCACAAATAAAATAACTCTCTTTAAATAATCCCACCATAAACGTATGAATGTGTCTACAGACAAAAATGTTGTTTGGTCGAAAATATCAATGTGGCTTTGACAGACAAACACATTCGTGCATTTAAAAATTGTTTATTTCATATTCAGCTTGTTTATAGAATTGTTTCGGAATCAGAAACAGTAACCAAACCAACCATCATCCTGCTATACGTTAAAAAAAATACACACATTTGTGTTGTCAATGTGGTAAATGTTGGAAAATTTATTTCTAGTTTTATTTTTAACACAAATACAAACATACATTTGATATACGTATAGGAGAGTTAATGCCATTCACATGTGTATGGGTACAGAGGTGGATCGTCTTTAAGTATTTGGGAGGATAGGAGTATATATATTCAATAATTTTAATTTCATATTAAATTAAGACTAACAAAAAGATAATTTGAAATTAAGGACTTCGCACGAAAAAATGCGTGCATGCTCTGGACTCATAACTTTTGATGTGGTGAAAAATAAATAATTCTGTTAACTGCTTTTCATTTGTCATTATGCTCACTTGCCATGTATTAAGTTTCATGGTTATACCGAAACTAATTTTTCTTAAAATTGAACCTTTAATTGAAAGAATTTTGGAAAATATCAGATATTTCCTTAAAAACCTACATGCTGGCTGTACGTCCATGTAAAACTTGCGCGCAAAGTACAGGTTACAATTTTTGACTTTTTATGCACAGGGACGAAGCCTATTGAATTTGGTTACGATCGGCCTATTATTTCACCTAGTCCCCATAAAAATGTACTCCCGGAATAGACTTTAAACACTCATAAATACCTTACAAATACAAGCAAAGACAAAATATTTCTGCATATGGTTGGCCCAACAATATTTTCATCGCAAATATATATTTTCATAGCAAACATCGTTATTGTTGAATATTTGTTGAAAATAGTATTGTTGTAGCAATTATACATTTGTTCTCAATTCACAATTGAATTGTTGGCACAACATGTTAAAATTTAAATTAGAAACACATTATTGTTGTTAAAATTCCATGTGCAAAAACATTATTTTCATTACCTGAATATAGTATTATGTTTGTAATTTTGAATTAACAACAAAATGATTGTTTTGTATTGGCTACAATATACATTATTAGTACTTTACAATAAGTATACTTGCTGATTATTCATTTTAGTGTACTTCTTGCATAGAGTTAGTTATCTGTCGGCGTGTTAAAAGTACATTAGAAAATATACTGAATGTATATTTAAAAAAAAGTGATTTTAATTAAAATTAAACTGGAAATAAATATTTTACATGTATTTCAGATTGTGAAAATATTTTAAATGGATAATAGTTAAAGAAAACTACACAATACGTTATACATAATACGAATATTTAAGAAATTTCTCAGATTTCATAATTCACCGGAGATGAATCTATCCATATTTTTATACCAAAGTGATTTATTTTACATAACTAAATTACACTTAATTTTAATAAAACTACCATACAATAAATTAATTGGCTTTTATTTTTATGCATAATAATTGTTTTTCGGGACATAAGTATTTTTATTGTGAATCAACCATATTATTGCTGTATACATGAATGAAGTACATATGCGACAAAAATATTATGGTGCTACATCCAACCATAATATAATTTACAGACAACCATAAAATCCAACCATAATATGACAGGATCCGATTATGGTTGCTATTCACCATATTTTTTCTTTGTGTATAGGAATATTTTAATGAAATTTGGCACAAACTTCGTGAAGATCCCAAGTTTTGGTACACATAGACAATGATGAAGGGTACACAAAAAAAAAAAAAAAAAATCATAGGTAATATTTCCTAAAAACTTTGTAAAAAAATAACTAAGTACAAGGCTAGAATAGCAGTTACAAATTTTTTTAGGTAATAAAACTTAAATTTTAGGTAATTTCTGTGTTCGAAAAATTACCTAAAACTTTTGAATTATTTATTTTGAACAATTTCCTTATTAAATTTAGTAGTTTTATATATTTATTTTGGTCTATTATACATTCATATTTTTTTTGACGTATTATCTAAATTAATTATGTAACATAAATTGATATTTTTATTTAATATTATTTTATTAATAAAGTAATCGTGAGTACATAAATACATAATTCAAATAATTGACAGATCCATCAACTAGAACACTAGATAAACCATGTTCATTATTAGACAAATTAACATTTTTTAAATATATAAAATAATGAGAGAAGAAGATATAATCGGTCAAGACCGACTATATGATACCCTACACCATTGCGTATGAGCACACAAATTCGAGAAGTGTATTTATATTAGAGCTGTAGACCAACACTTTTATTAAATCTAAAATAAAGTATACAAGTACAGAATAATGGGTTAATAATAATATATTATTGATTTTATGCATTATAGGGCGATTTCCGAAAGTGGGTTTATATGGGAGCTATGGTAAATTATGGACCGATTCTCATAAATTTTAGCAATAATGTTTCTACTTATATAAAACTTATTTGAGTCGAATATTAACTTGATACTATCTTTCGTATGTGATTTATGCACGTTAAAGTGATTTTCGGAAGGGGGGGTTTATATAAGAGCTATGGTCAATCGTGGACCGATTTTCAAAAAATTTGGTACAAAAGATTGGTACTTACACAAAACTTGTTTGGACCGAATTTCATTAAAATATTCCTAATATTAAGACATTTTTAAGTGTGAAAACTCTATTCCGTGGGGACATTTGTATGGGGGGTAGGTGAAATAATGGACCGATCATAACCAATTTCAATAAGCTTCGTCCTTGTATCATAAAAGTACCATCTGCCAAATTTCATTCAATTATCTTCAAAATTGCGACCTGTACTTTGTGCACAAGGTTTACATGGACAGCCAGCCGTCCAGCCGGACATCGTTAGATCGATTTAAAATGTGATTCTGAGTCGATTGGTATACTTTAAGGTGGGTGTTGGATAACTCATTATATGCGTTACAAACATCAGCACAAACACATAATATCCCAACCACCTATGGTGGTGTAGGATATAACAATATTGGATGATGTGATGTTTCAAGAAATAAGGCATCGTTTAAATTATCCTGCACCACAATAGTTATTCGACATTAACAATTTGGGTGTATGGTTTTCTGATGCAAAGGACTATAGAGGTCAAAGATACTGTATGATTTTCCATCATTAAACTCTTCTTCTTGTAAAGATTTTTGAATTCGCAAAAATATTCCAAACACCTTGTAAAGTACCATATTTCATGTGATTTCTCAAGTTCGGCCTGATATGCAAATGTATACACATATGTTGTAAATAAAACAAAAAAATTGTTATTACCTACATATGTATATTTTTATCATTTTTTTAAAACTCACCCGAACCAATTTTAATTTACGATTTATGCATCTAATGTTGTCATCTTTAGCCTTATTATTGCATAAAATTTAAAAATACAATTATTAAATTTTTTGGAGATATGTTTAAAGAATTTCACCACATTCCTTTTTACAAAAAAAAAATTTGAGTTGACATTTAAACAAAAATGTATGAAAATTATTTCGAAGTAGATACCTAACTATATTCGAAATATTACCCTAGATTTAAAGTAAAATATTTTGTATAAATTACCAAATGGCTTAGGTCATAGAATAGAACTAGAAGTTTATGTGAGAGCCACCCTATACTAAATTTTCAAAAAATTTACTCATTTTTTTGAAAATACAAAAACAAAATATATGTGACTACATGTATTTTGTTATTGTATGAATTAGGTTTTTGACAATTGAATTAGGTTTTTTTCTCTCACATAAATATCTAGTTGTTAATCTATGGCTTAGGTAATAAAACTTATTAATTTATTTTCATATGAAAAGAAATTACCTAAGTAGATTTTGGCAATATTACCATGACTATTTTTTTTTTCAAAATACTGGTATAAGATTAAAGCTGAACTGAACTTAAGTATTTTGTTTTTCCTCCACAAATATCCACGTCTATGTATGTTAAATTATAGGTAGATGTGTTCAAGTTCAGTTGTATAAACTAAGGTGCACAGTAGATCCAAATTAAAATATTTTGGTAATAAATCAAAATTTCACTGCATTTGTTCTAAATTTCTTAAAAGCTATTTTATATAATCCGACATCAATAAATTCTGGTAACTGGGGGAAATAAAAAAACTGAAATATATGATTTAAAAAAGCAGCCATTTAAATTAAAAAACATATAAATACAAAATTAAATTTAAAAGAAGCCTAATTGAAAATATGTTAGTGGTATGGTGCACTAAGCCTTACTACTAAACAGTCATCTTCAGAATCTTTTAAGAAAAAATTTAGAAACTATGTTAAACACTTTTTCCCACTGTACCCATTAATAATGATGTGTTTGTTTTTTTTCCTGGTACTTCTAGAGAATAAAGTGTATAGTACTAGTTTTGTTTTGTATCTATTTTTGTTATTTTATCGTGTTTTATTTTATATATTTTTTTGTTTTGTTGCCATATTCATCATCTCCATTTTCACATTAGTATGGGCGTTCAAAACGGATGTGCGCCATTTTATGCACTTTAAAGTCTTAATTGCAGCAAATGATGTTAACGGTTACTTTGGTATATAAGTGGTTTTAATGGAAACATTAAACATACAAATATGTAGTATATTCTATACAAGTACAGAAAATGAAAATGTGCAAGTTTTATTTTATTTTTAGCCACACAAATACATATAGAGGTAAACGTATGTGTATGAATATAAGTTTGTGTTAATATTAAATGTCGATGACTCTTTAAATTAGTTGCATGTTGTGAAAATTTTGAAACAAATTTGTGACAAATAGCTTCTTTATAAATAACTTTGAATTGAATTAATTTATTAAAGAAAAAGAGATTTACAAAGTTTTTTGACATAATAAAATAAGGAGTGAGATCGAAAAATTCTTAACATACATAATATTCAATAACTTGGAAACGGTTGATCTTAAAGTTTTCATTATTTTTTTAATCATTTGATAATTTAGCACAGATCACAGAAATATATAATTATTATGGTTCTAACCACTAATTATAAAATTGTGGATCATTTTTAAATCCTTTCTTTGGAGATTTGATAGTTGCTTCAGTCACTTTTTTAGAACAGTGTGCACATCTTCTGTTAAAATCTTCGGTATTTTGGGACACCTTTTTTTTGCTCTTGAATTCATTTTTCACAAGAGCTCAGTATCTCTCCACTGGTCTAAGCAATGGACAATTTTGAAAATTGACCTCTCTTGGTACTAAAACTATGTTATTGATTTGGTACCACTCCAGAGCTTTCTTACCGTAGTGACATGATACCAAATGGGTCCAAAAATATGTGGACACGCTGTGCTTTCTTAAGAAAAGAAGAAGTCTTTTTTGCAAATATTCCTTTATGCATATTTTGGTATTTATAGATCCGAATGTATCAAATGACTTTCCTGTTTTGCAGCAACTGCAAAAACTTATCTCCAACATTGCTTCGAGCATTAGCAATAAAAATTTTTGAGACACAAGCTGCGAAGATTCTTCCAGCACCTACGTTTCTTCGTCAACTATACAGCTTGAGTATTTTTGTATGAAATTTGGTTTTAAATTCCGAGTCCTATTTTTTGCTTGTAATTTTTTTTGCAGAATTCCAGTTTGGAATTTTTTGAACTTTATATGTTATTAACTTTCCCATTAGCTTTAAATTTTCGCACCAAATAGTCGAAGCACTGAGAAAACTGAGCTGATTTTCTACCAGATGTGTTTGGAGTTCCTTTCAATATGCCTTCAATTTTCTGACCTTCCCAATATCATATGGTCCTTTTTTCTCACCGAACTAGGTTTCACATCAATAGTCAAATTCTCCTGATACTGTTTAATAACATTAGAAACGGTTTTACAGACGACATTTAATTCTGTGGCCAATTATTTGTAGGATCTATTTGGATTTTTTGAAATTTTTTAATAACTTGTAAGACGTAAATCTTTTTCGTCACTTATTTTGATGAAAATAAGGACAAATTAACATGGTTGTTATTAAAAATAATAACTGAAGTATTTTTCCATGATAACTAGATAAAACAAAAATTGGATATTGATTCCGAAAAAAGTTATGAGGCAAAATGTGTGTTAAGATTTTTTCGATCTCACTCCTTAATTTCATTTATAGAAATACTTCTTTTGAGGGAACTTTCTTGATCGTGTTTAATATAGAAAAAGTTCAGTACATAAAACCTAATTCATGAAAATATTTGGGGAACTTACTAGACTTCTAAGTCTATAAAAAACAAATGATATTTGCTTGCATTTTGCTTAAATTTCAAGATTTTATGCTAATTGTTCTTTTGCATTTTAATCTGCTAGTAAATGTTAAAGAAATTTCTTCAATTTTCATTACCTTGGAATTTTGTTCACATTGCTACATACATGCAGATGTATTTCTTTTTAAACATTCATCTTTTTCTATATATATATATAGAAAAACTTAATTTACTGAAATTCTCTTACAAAACTTTCATGTCAATTTATATTTTTTTCCTTCTTGCAAATAAAGTTAATTTGACAGAACTCAATATAACGCATTCACGCGTTTAAAGAAAAAAAAAAACTGAAAATAAGAGGAAAACTGTTTTAAATTGCAATTGAAAAGAAAATTTTTTTTTTTTTTTTTTGTATGAATACCCAAAATAAAATCAATAATATTTAACCCTTAATGGGCAATGAAAAAATTTAGGAAATTTAAAAATGTTTGAAATAAACTAGAAATTAATAGAAGCTGAACCAGAATTGAACTAAAACTGAACTAGAACTGAACTAGAACTGAACTAGAACTGAACTAGAACTGAACTAGTACTGAACTAGAACTGAACTAGAACTGAACTAGAACTGAACTAGAACTGAACTAGAACTGAACTAGAACTGAACTAGTACTGAACTAGAACTGAACTAGAACTGAACTAGAACTGAACTAGAACTGAACTAGAACTGAACTAGAACTGAACTAGTACTGAACTAGAACTGAACTAGAACTGAACTAGAACTGAACTAGAACTGAACTAGAACTGAACTAGAACTGAACTAGTACTGAACTAGAACTGAACTAGAACTGAACTAGAACTGAACTAGAACTGAACTAGAACTGAACTAGAACTGAACTAGAACTGAACTAGAACTGAACTAGAACTGAACTAGAACTGAACTAGAACTGAACTAGAACTGAACTAGAACTGAACTAGAACTAGAACTGAACTAGAACTGAACTAGAACTGAACTAGAACTGAATCAAAAACTGAGCTAGAACTGAACTAGATCTGAACTAGAATTGAACTAGAACTGAACTAGAACTGAACTAGAACTGAACTAGAACTGAACTAGAACTGAACTAGAACTGAACTAGAACTGAACTAGAACTGAACTAGAACTGAACTAGAACTGAACTAGAACTGAACTAGAACTGAACTAGAACTGAACTAGAACTGAACTAGAACTAGAACTGAACTAGAACTGAACTAGATCTGAACTAGAACTAGATCTGAACTAGAACTAGAACTGAACTAGAACTGAACTAGAACTGAACTAGAACTGAACTAGAACTGAATCAAAAACTGAACTAGAACTGAACTAGATCTGAACTAGAATTGAACTAGAACTGAACTAGAACTGAACTAGAACTGAACTAGAACTGAACTAGAACTGAACTAGATCTGAACTAGAACTAGATCTGAACTAGAACTAGAACTGAACTAGAACTGAACTAGAACTGAATCAAAAACTGAACTAGAACTGAACTAGATCTGAACTAGAATTGAACTAGAACTGAACTAGAATTGAACTAGAACTGAACTAGAACTGAACTAGAACTGAACTAGAACTGAACTAGAACTGAACTAGAACTGAACTAGAACTGAACTAGAACTGAACTAGAACTGAACTAGAACTGAACTAGATCTGAACTAAAACTAGATCTGAACTAGAACTAGAACTGAACTAGAACTGAACTAGAACTGAATCAAAAACTGAACTAGAACTGAATCAAAAACTGAACTAGAACTGAACTAGATCTGAACTAGAATTGAACTAGAACTGAACTAGAACTGAACTAGAACTGAACTAGAACTGAACTAGAACTGAACTAGAACTGAACTAGAACTGAACTAGAACTGAACTAGAACTGAACTAGAACTGAACTAGAACTGAACTAGAACTGAACTAGAACTGAACTAGAACTGAACTAGAACTGAACTAGAACTAGAACTAGAACTGAACTAGAACTAGAACTAGAACTGAATCAAAAACTGAACTAGAACTGAAGTAGTCTTAACATATGAAACCGGTGCTAATTTACTGCAAAATAAAATCGATATCTTATTCAACTAACTTTAAATGTAAGAGTAAAAGTAATCTTCATATGTATCGCTATAAGTGGCATATGTACAACAACTAAGAAAGTTTTTTCCTCTCTCAATGAAGTGTAGTGCTAAAAAAGCAGAAAATTAATGAGATTTATTATAAAGTGAATAAAAAGATAAATGTCTTTTTATTTGTATCTATAAAATAGAAGGGAAAATAATAAAAAAAAATATCTTTAAGATTGACATTATACCGATACGAAGGTATTAAATTTTGTTATATTTTATTTTATCTTCTTCAATATTCCAATATTTGAAGATTCTTATAGTTAAAAAAAAATTGTATTTATTTGAGTATAAGAAAGTGTTTTAATAAGGACAAACATTCCTCTACCTTCAAAGGAATCCTGACTGATAAAAAAGGACGCAATGAAGTATGTAATGACAAGATTTTTTCCTCCAAATTTAGTATAAGAACATGAATAAAAAAGACTAACTTTAGACATTTTTCATTATTTATGTATATTTTACCTTTTAGCTGTGTTTTTTTTTTTGGTGTTTGCCTCATTTGTTTATTTGAGATTTATGAAATGGAAAAAGCTTTCAAAGAATTTTAATTGTACATATTTATTTGGGATGGAATTGTGCCAGAAAAAAATATCATATGCAAATTTAGGTAAAGTTATTAATATATATATATATATATATATATATATATATATATATATATATATATATATATATATATATATATATATATATATATATATATATATATATATTTTTTTTTTGGTTTAAAAATGATGAGGGTGTTTCAAATTTTGTCATGTTGTGTGAAGCAAATATTTGTACGAGTTATGTATATTTATGTTTTATATGAAACTTTTTTGTATTTTATAATTTTTTATATACCAAGAAAATACTTTTCGAAGAAAAATTTTGTGTATTAGACTTTATTTTTATGAGGATTTTTCAGAAAATAGCTTATTAGAAAACTATTATTCTGCATTTTATTATATAACTCTTTCTAGTATTTAGTATTTCTAGTTCAGTTCAGTTAAGTTCTAGTTCAGTTCTAGTTCGGTTCTAGTTCAGTTCTAGCTCACTTCTAGTTCGGTTCTAGTTCAGTTCTAGTACAGCTGTAGTTCAGTTCTATTTAGAAAAAGGTTTTCTTAAATTATTTCTTGAACATAAAAGTAAGCTACGCTTTATAATGTCTATATACTTGAAGTTTTGATATTAAAACTAAAAATACATTTACCTACACACGATTACATAATAAAATTGTAGAAGCATCATTATTGGCCACCTCCTATTTCATTGAATATTCTCTTTCTAACTATTTTATAAATCAATACTATTAGCAAATTTTTTTTCTTCATCTATTTTAGAATTAATACTTTAAGCATCTTATTATACTATACATATATATACGAATACTAAGTATATTCAGTATAATACTCAAACTTTGACCATTTCTTCTTCAGTTGAGTTATAAATGGGTTGGTTGGGAGTGTTTATATCGCAACAGCTGTTGAGACTTAAATTGTTTATCATTCAATAGTCGAAATAATCCCTATTGGCTTTACAATTTTGTTGGAACATTTATTTCTTTACGTTTCTTTTTTTTATTTTCTTTCTTTTATAGTTACTTAGTTTTCTCTAATATACTTACGAATACATATGAGTGATTCCATATCAAAACGGACAAAAAACAGACATTTTTGGATTTGATATCTCTGATTTCAATAAAATTCGCTACAGATATTAAGTATTGCAAATGTTGCTCAAATCACAATTTTTCTGAGTTAAGAATCCTCCCGGTCCAAAAATATGACGTTTCAAAAATCAAAAAGGGGTTGAATTTTTTCCAAAAGTAATCACATTTTATTGTTCATAACTTCTAAAATATACATTGTACAATTCTTATTTTTATTTCATTTAATAGAACAACACATTGACTTTAAAACGACAAGTGAAACATTTATATACTTCGAAAGTTCAAAGGTCAAAATCGATAATATAAAGATTAAAGCTTAATATCTCAAAAAACGGTATTTAAAAATTCTTAAAAAATAAATATATTGGTAATGAAACCTTTCTCTATATTTGTGCCAAATTTCAAGTTGGAGCCTCTATTCGTTTAGGAGTTATGAATCAAAATACAGAAAAAAGCAAATTTTTTGTATGTAAAATTTAAAATATTTACAAAAATTTTTTTTAAATTATTATTTTTTTTTATGAGCACATATTTAAAAGAAAATTAAATTTTATATACAAAATTTGACTTCAGTTTATATTTTGTTACATAACTTCTGAACTAAATGAGTGTCCAACATGAAATTTTGCACAGGCATGAAGTAGAGTTGTATTAACATTATATAATATTTTTTAGCATTTTAAAAATATCGTTTTCGGAGATATAATGGTTTATTTTTTGTAAGTCTTAATTTGACCTTTGAACTTTCGATCTAAAGTAACTCACTATATATCATTTTTAAGGTCATGTCCCTGTTCTTAAAATTACACGAAAATTAAAATTTTATTTTCTATAGTTTAGGAGTTATTAATAATTGGATTTTATTTTGTGCATAACTCCTAAACTAAATAAGGCTCCAACTTCAAATTTTATAACCATGTGGAGAAAAGTTTTGTCAACAATATATAATTTTTTAAAATTTTAAAAATACCGGTTTTTGAGGTATAATAGTTTGTTTTTTTTTTTACTTTAACTTTGACCTTTGAACTTTTGATGTAAAAAACTTTGTATATGTCGTTATGAAGGTAATATCTTTGTCTTTAATATGCAGTAACAACTAGAGATCTACCATGTATATTTAAGAAGTTATTAAAAGTTAAATAAGTGTTCATTTGTAAAGATTTAATATTTTTTCGTTTTTTAAACCGTCATATTTCCGAACAGAAAAGAAACATGGGTCTGAAATTTCATGTTTTCGGAAACACTTCCAATGGTCAATGCTTGTAGTGAATTTCATTGAAATCGGCGATGTCAAATCCGATTGTTATCCGTTTTCACATGGAATCACTCATATGTATGTTTGTTTGTTTTCTCATACACTTTTACTCATTTCCGATATTTTACGACTTATTTATAGCATAATATTTTTGCTTTATTTCCTTTTAGGATAAACTACTGTTTTCATTAATTTTGAATATAAATCTTATGAAATCAGAGGGTAAAATCGATAATGCCGAATGGATGTTTTTGCTTACAGGCGGCATTGGTTTGGACAATCCTCATAAAAATCCAGCCAAATGGTTGGGTATACAAAGTTGGAATGAAATATGTCGTTTAACTGAATTGAGCAATTTCAAGGGATTACGTGAAGATGTTGTGGCTAATTTGGATGAATGGAAATTATTATTTGATTCTAGTACACCGCAAGATAGTGAGGCCATACCGCAGCAATGGCAGAAGAGATTGACTTTGTTTCAAAAATTATTGTTATTAAGAGTTTTTAGGCCTGATAAATTGGTTCCGGGTATATTGGGTTTTGTGGCCTCTGAAATGGGTGAAAAATTTGTGGATCCTCCTCAATTTGATTTGGCAGCCTCATTTGGTGATTCACATTGTTGTATACCTTTAATTTTTATCTTAACACCGGGTTCAGATCCTACAGCTACTTTATTGAAATTTGCCGATGAGCAGGGCTTTGGCAGTAATCGTTTGTTTTCTTTATCTTTGGGCCAAGGTCAGGGACCTATAGCTGTAAAAATGATAGATGAAGGTGTTAAATTGGGTAATTGGGTGGTTTTACAAAATTGCCATTTAGCCAAAAGTTTTATGCCACAATTGGAGAAGATTTGTGAGGGCCTGGTACCCGATTCCACACATCCTGACTTTCGTTTGTGGTTAACCTCCTATCCAGCTGATCATTTTCCAGTAGTAGTACTGCAAAATGGCATAAAAATGACCAATGAACCTCCCAAAGGTTTAAGATCAAATATAGTACGTTCCATGTTATCAGATCCCATATCAGATCCCGAATGGTATGAGTCCTGTAAACAAAATCAAACCTTTAAACAATTGACCTATTCACTGTGCTTTTTCCATGCCGTTATACAAGAACGTCGTTATTTTGGACCTATAGGCTGGAATATTCCCTATGAATTCAATGAAACTGATTTGCGTATAAGTTTAATGCAATTGAAAATGTTTTTGGATCAATATGAGGGTGTAAACTATGATGCCTTGAGATATTTGACGGGTGAATGTAATTATGGAGGACGTGTTACAGATGATTGGGATCGTCGCACTTTGAAGACTATATTGAATAGATATTATTGTCCCGAGGTGCTAGATTTGGAAACACCATTCTACTTCGATGATAGGCAAATTTATTATATACCAGTATTCAAAGAAGTAGAAAATTATATAAACTATACCAAAGAATTGCCACAGCAAACAGTGCCCGCTATATTTGGTTTTCATGCTAATGCGGATATTATAAAGGATCAACAGGAAACGGATATGTTGTTAAGTCATACGCTATTGACGCAGGTAAGAGGAAGTATTTTCTAGCTTAAATCACTTGAAATATTGCAACACAAATTTTTGTTTAAAATTTTATTCTTCATAAGGCTTTTTGTTGTTATTTTTAAATATTTGTGTAAATTTAATTATTTTCACTGCTCTCCAGGATCGTGTGGTAAGTATAATTTAGTTCATTTTGTTTTTTTATTCTACAAAAAATTTATTTAATTGTCTCTTTTACCACTACAAGGATTTACTTGAAAAACGGGTATGTTGATATTAATTTTGAAAGATTGAGGTTCTATTTATTTACGCTTTTTTTCCATGCTATTCTTTTTGGTGATATTTTACACAGTTACTTACCAAATCCCTACCCTACTACATAGACACACTTTCAAAACGTTACCCTGAAAACATGCTCCTACCCACCTGTCCCACTTGTCCTGAATTTGTTTCCCTTTATTATTCCCTTAAGGATACTTCAGCTACCGCTGACGATGATGGTGAAGGTTCAAGTGAACGTTTAACACCCGAAGAAGTTGTCATTAATGTAGCTACTGATATTTTACAACGTTTGCCTAAAGATTTTGATCGTGATGCTGCTTTGTATCGGTATCCCACCAGTTATCATCAAAGTATGAATACGGTGCTGGTTCAGGAAATGGTGCGTTTTAATGTTCTTTTGTCTACAATACGTTCTAGTTTAGTGACTTTACGCAAGGCTATAAAGGGTAAGTTGTTTTTTAAAAGCTATATACAATTATAATGATCATAATAATAAACATTAATTAGGAGGTAATACAAATTAAAATTTATTTATATTGTATTAAAGAAATAATATTTGTGGGGAATATTAGAGCCAAAATTTATTACAATAGGTTATCGAGCCCTATTGGGCTTTCAACAGACAGACGAACATAGCTACATTGTACAGTGGGGCAGAATCAATATCCTTTTGGTCGTCAAAATAAGAAAATGTTTTATCACTTGCCAAATTTTTGTTTCTCCACCGATTTCAAATATTTGTATATTCTTAAACGTGCTCCCATATGCTATTTATCTCCTATAGTTTTCAAGTTATATGCATTTGAAATTTCAATATAATAATTTTGCCAAATATCGGTCCTGTTTTTTTAATATATAGCCCAATATTATTATCTGAATTTAAAAAATGTTCACCCAGTTATTTTTTGTTGATATCTTTCTTGAGTCCAAAAATAAACAATTTTGAAGTTAATAATTGCAAAAATTATAATTTTTATATCATACACCACCATAGGTAGGGAGGGTATTATGCTTATACCCCCAAATTATATTTATAACTCCCAAATTTGTATAATTTATACAAATTGGCTTACAATCTCTTTGTCCATGTAAACCTTCTAAAAATATGTATATAGAAATATTTGTCTTACTAAAGGAAAGAAATGGGATGGGTGAATAGTACCAGAGAGTACTTTTAAAATTTTAGAGTACAAATAAAATAAAATAAGTTTTTAAAACTAGGAAAACAAGGCCAATAATGAGAGACAAATTTGTTTCAGCCTAAATATCTTTTAAACTAATAGAGATATTCTACACATGTTGAGATTTAAGGCTCCGTTTCTCTACCGTAAATGTAAATGGAACGTAAGTGGATGGTTACTCAAAATGTAGCCAGTACTTTGTTGTTGTTTTGTACACATCAACATCAGTGATGTCAATTGCACATATTTTCAGTAAATTAAATTCAGTTTGAAAATCGCTAGATTTATTGGTTTGTATTTTATTGATTTGTATACAAAACGAAATTTGTGATTTTATGACAAAAAATTAAAATTTTACTTTATTGATTCAACTCCGCACTTATTTTTATCTATTAAGAATGGAAAAAGGAAGCTAAATAATTTATGCAAAATATTGAATTTATGTAGCAATATGCCAAAAAAAAAGTACTTTTTCATTTTCAAGTTATGAATACCGAATGATTTTTATTGCTTCGGGGGTAGAGTCAGCTGCCTTAATATCTAATTAGGGTGTCCCTCACTTGTCCTAAAACGGAAATTTACGGTGGCCTTTAAAACTTGGATTTTTTAACTTTTTATGAATTTAACGCATTATTTATGTTAACAGCTACAAATTCAATGTTTTTATTAGTTGGAAAGTTAGTCTGGGTAATAATCTTCCATTTTCGAATATTGTTACAATAAAACACTAAGAAAAACAAAATGGCAACAACAAAACATGGAAGTAAGAAAATATTACTGCTAACATTTAACGCGTCACAAATTGGACTGAGTGTTATGTCTTGCCATTCAACACAATTATTAATGACTTCAAAGTCTAAAATACTGCGGTGGTGCGTGACGATAGCATTTGGAAAAAGTAAGAAAAAAATCGAAAAAATTGGAAAAAAAATGTTTTTTTTTTTTCACCTTCATTCATATATAACTTTTGAAGTAAGAATGTAATCTTTAAGCACTTTAGAGCATTTTAGATATTATAGTCATCAACAACTATGGTGATTTTCAATTCCAATTTGTGCCGTATAAAAAACAATAAAGCCTATTATTGGCAAATTTTACTCATTCATTTAAAAAATAGAGTGCCTATTTAAAAAAACGGGAGTTTATGTTACTGAAATGAATTATACATTAATAATTAAGACCATAGACACTGTTTTTAATTTAAAACCCCTTAAAGTATAAGTTTTCTGGGACCTGGTTAGATTCTGATTCGATCTAGCAATGTCCGTCTTTTGAAAGCTGGATAGGGCTCGAATGGAACAAAGAAGGGAGACGAAATTTGGCCCAAATATTTATCTTATATAAGGTTTATTTGATATTGAAAATGAGCAAAATCGGTAAATAAACTAAAAAGTTATGAGCAAAATACTAGAAACACAGGGTGTTCGTTGTAGCTGAAGTTCATATTTTTCTGCTATATCTCTCTTAAATAAAAGCATGTACTATAAAAAACTTTTCATGGGTCGATATAAACTTGGAAACAAAAAATGGGCGTGGTCCGCCCATTTCACCGCCCACCTCCCATATAAGGTGAAAGGTCAAAGAAAGTTTGTACAAATACTTCATGGACAAATGTAAACATGGTTCGCCCACTATACAACATTCGCGCTTGTTTACACTTGTAATGTTATTGTTTTTTGTTGTTTTTCTTTGTATCAATGTTTTTGTTTAGAACATTTTTTACCGATTTTCAAAACAAAGTTTTCTTTGGAAAGGTATTAAAATTACCTTTCTAATTGCTGAACATAGTTAGTACAAAAATTAATTTTTATTAAAAATGCTTCAAAACGCTCTGTATTTGCAAATATTATGAGTTCATATGTTCAGCAAAAATACTCGCCAAAGGATTTTGTACAAAGTTGCCAAACATCATTTGGTCGAATTCTGGAAATTTAAAGGCCAGAATTTTGATTTTCTTCAATAATAAAAATTACGGTAATTTTGTAAGTAACGGTATTCAACAATAAAAAAGTTATTTTTCGCAAAAAGTAGATTTTGGCATATCATTAAAAAAATTTTAGATATTTTTTTAATGATTTCAAGTATTAAAATTGGAGATATGAAACAATTGATCATGAAGAAATAATTTTATTAAAATATGCAAAAGAAAAAATTATGTAATACTAAAAAATATATGTATGTATGCCATATAGTGGGGTCATTTATATTTAATTTCTAAACCTTTAATTATTTTCTATTTCATTTTCATTGTCTTCATTTGACTTAGTTTCATCTTCTTTAGTCAGCAACATATCATAACTTGAAGGTACTGGTACAGAATATTTAACATTGGGATCATAAGAAAATGAAACTTCCATTACACCGTCTACATCATCATCTTGTACAGGTTCTATCTCAAAAATCTTCTCTTCTGGGGTATCAGCAAAGCGTACAGTTTGAGGAGGTTCTATTATTATATCATCAACTGATTCCGAAGACTCTTGAACTTCAAATTTTTCTTCTTCCTCTTCTTCAATAAAACCTTCATGTGAAGAAGACATTTCTAAGCCTAAAGAAGCCAAACGATCTTTTATTTCATCCCTAATTTCACTATCCGATTTACATTGTGGTATTGGTAGCATTTCCTCCTGTTCCATTTGCATTTTTTCCAATAATTCATCAGATGATGTTTGAGCATATATGGGAGTTTTTCCAAAAGTCCAAACACTAGCAATATTATGAGTACTGGGTACTATATGCACATTAGGAGGCTCAGGCTGGGATTCGGCCATAACATATTCATCTTTATGCAATAGAAAACGATCAGCTGAAAGCTTGTCAGGATCTATTAGCAATAACTGTTCACCACATTTTAAACTTTTTGTAATATCAGTTACAATAGAACCACATTCTGTACCTAAACGTTTTATTTTTACTTCTTCACTGTGTTCCAAGGATATTTGGTCTTCTGAGTTTTCTTTAACAATCATATCATTTTTAGAACATGCCAAATCGGTATGAGCTCTTTGACCGCGTACATCTGGAGGTCTTAACATATCAATATCAATTATTGAACCTTTTGATACGACTTGGTCAAAAACATCATCCAGTACATCACGCACATTTTCAAAAGCTACACGTTCCTCGGCCGTAAGCCAACGTCTACCGGGTACAGCATAGCGTATAACTTTTCTTATAATAGCAGCTGCCTCTTGACGGGCTCTAGAGCAACAACAAAAACTTGTACATTCACAATCTGAACTACATTCGGGTGAATTAAGATAAAGATCATTGTCTATCAGACGATCAACAAAATCACTAGCTATACCAAAAGATACATCATAAGATTCCAAGGAATGATATACTTTACGTAATAAAACTTCATTGATAATATAGTCTATGCAATCATCCCGTTCCAAACGATAGAGTATTTTTTCTACATCAGGTATAACAATATCCTTAAGAGCATGTCGTAGAGCATGATAATTCAAAGGATTTTGTACTTCTTTAAATGACTCTAGCCAAGAGGAAATTTCCTTATCTAATTCTCTAGCCATGGAAGTAACATGTTGTTCAGCTTTTTGTTCAGCATAATCTTTAATATCAGTTTGTAATATTGAGTTAAGAAATTTATCTGTCATTTCTTTATTTGTTTCATTACACTCCTCATATAGTTTTTCATATTCTTCACGCATACAATTCTCTTTTTGCCTTAAACCAGCCTCGGCTGCTTCACGATGCCATCTTTCACGTTTGGCTATCATGGTAAAGAAATGAAGTTTTCGTTGTTCCTTTAAGCGGGACATTTCTTCCGTTAGGAAACGCATTAACCAGCCAATAGTATTGCCCTCATATGAATTTATTAAGGATTCCAATTCTTCGCAACGCATTTCTTTTTGCAGCAGTTCCATATTTAAACGCTCTTTTAGCTTTTGTTGGCGTAATTCTTCAAAAGCTTCATTGTCTTTTGAATCGACTGTAGAGCTTTTTCTCTCTGAACTAAAGCTGGATGAAGTATCAAAAGATTTTTGTTTGCTGGAAATTTCATCTGTTATATTTATTTGTAGCAATTGTTGCTGGAAAGTTTCTTCAGTTTCGTGTTTTTTTAAAACAGGTTTTAAAGGCTCTTTAGCTTTTAAGCATAAAGGTGTGTATTTTTGTTTTCGCGAAGATTCTCGTAAAGTCTAAAAATAAAACAAAATTTATTATGTTTATATATAATATCGCACCGTAGGGCCAAACGTAGTTTAGGAGATACAAATTTATTACCAAAAATTTTGCGTTTAGCCCCCCTATTAATTTTCTCTTACTTACCCTAAGACTTTCGTAAAGCTTTTTCAAGTTCTCTTCTGAGCAAAAGTTTTGCTCCACTTCTTGCAAAACTTCTTTGGGCTTAGACCATTCTCTTAGCTTAGCAAAGGGACACTTAAGATTTTTAGCATCCATTTTAATGGCTCTCTTTTCCAAATCATCCATACGCATATCAAAACCTTTTTTAGAAGCTGTAAAATGTCTTCTGTTAGGATTAACTCCATAACGCATTTTTGGTGCATAAAATTCTGAACTAGGATCTCCCAATTCTTGTGTTATATGTTCTTTACGCCATACTCTAGGCTGTTTATTATGCTTTATTTCCAAACGCCTTAAAGCTCTATTGTATTCTATTTCATTTTTCTTAAGAGCCGCTTTTCTTCTAGCTTCTATTTCTTCACAACTTTTTTGTATTCTAGCTTTAGAAGCTTTATGCATTTCCCTCTCTCTTCTATCAAACATGCGTATTAATATTTCTAATCTTAGCATTTGACATTCTTGTATATATTCTTCACGCTCTATCCAATGTTCCCATTCAAAAGCTTCTAAAATATGTTCTGGCTGCTGAAGTTTAACTTGTTCTTTGGCTTCTTCCAACTGTTTGCGAAAGTTTTGCTTTAAAGCTTTAGCAAAAGACCAACGTTTGCGGGCTCTTTCCAAAACTTCTACTTCATATAAACCAGGTGGTTCATCTCCTGGCAAAATGGTAGGCAATTTAAATATTTCTAATGTCTCTAATTCTTCAGGATCATTGGAAACACCCGGTAAATAAGGCAAAGTTTGAGCAGAGGATTCTCTATATTATAAAGAAAAGAAAATACAGAAAACAATTTTAATTTGTTTAAAACGGATAAAAGTTTTTTTTTTTCGTTTTGTTTTAATATTAATCTAAATGAATTTATGTTAAAATACAACCAACCATATATAATTTTTAATGGTTCTTTGTGATTTACAATTTTCTATTCATATTTTAAGCATAATTTCCACTTGACTGGATATTTGCTTGTGCTAGCAACTACAACAACAATCTCATCATTATCCTTAAAATCATCATTATTAATAAAAAAGAAAATGAAAAATGAGCATGATGTTGATGAGTTACTACAATAACATTAGCTTTAAGGGAGCATCAGTCTTATTTTATTAAATATTTTTTATCATGGTAATTATATAGCTTCATTTAACATTATCATACTGCTGTTGTTGTTTCGTTTTTTTTTTTTATTAATTTAATGGCCATTCTTATCAAAAGACTGAAGATGACTATAATCATCATTATCATGCTCTCGATGATAATAATGATGTTTTTTTATTTTATTTTTTTAAAATAAAAATACATAGTTTCTAAGGGTAATTTAAAATTAAATAAAGTCCTTTGTTGTGGTATAAATGTGTAGGTTGTCTCAGCCAACCATTGAGGGATTTTAAAATGGAGATTATAATATATTTATATTTTGTTTAACTTTTAAGCGAAACCTGACCGGATTTTGTAAATATTTTGTAATTTTGTATTTTTTTATTTTAATAACTTAAGAAAAAGTTTTATTTTATTTTTCTTTTGTTTAGTGCGTTTCATTGTTTCCCTTTTAAGCCCTGTTGTTGCCTGTTAAGTTTCTTGTTTGTTTTTTAACATCTCATGACTAAAATATTTAACAATGGAATCATAAGAAAATTACAATTTCACTACAACACCTACATCTATTTTTCTTGTACAGTTTTCATTTTATAAATTTTGTTTCAAAAGCCAAACATTTATCTATTAGTTTGTCCTTTCTTTAGTACCATCTGTGTCCAGCTACTTCTTTCCTTATACATTACATTTTTTAAGCCTTCATTGAAGTTTTCATTGTATTTAAGTATATAATACTAGCTTATCTCGGTGCGATTCGCTATTCCTTTCGATGCCACAACTAATATTGATTTTATATGACTGAAATAGTTTAAGACTCACTAACTACATGTTTCTTTATGTTGAATGAAAAATTCATTTCGAAAAAATTTATGAAAAACAGCAAATAAATTTTAAATGTTTTCGAGTGTGTCAAAACATTCGGAGGTCAAAAAATTTAAAAGTCTGATTGATTCACCCTTGTCGACAAAAATTTTAAGAGGTACTTTTTCAGAACTAATTATTCGGCATTGTTGCTGAGTTTGTACCTATTTTATGAAACAGTTTTAAAAAAAGTTATTTAATCAATTGCTTTATTTGAAATGGTCATAAACGAAATTAATTGTATGCTTCAGAATGTTTTTTTTTTTTATGATCTTACTTATTAAAAACTGATTTATAGGTGACTAGTACTTTCTTGTTGCATTCTCTTAAGCCGAGTAGCTGGAAACATAATACTTCAGTAATACTAATAACAGAATTATGTTCAGATGGCACATAATATACGACCGGAAGCTAAAGTAATTTTTAGGGTTCTTTAACAGTATTTTTATTAAGTATTAAATATAGTAAGGAGTGAGATCGAAAAACTCTTAACATATATAATATTCAATAACTTAGAAACGGTTGATTTTAGAGTTTTCATTATTTTTTTAATCATTTGATAATTAACCACTAATTATAAAATTGTGGACCATTTTTGAAAACCCTTTCTTTGGAGATTTAATAGTTGCTTCAGTCACTTTTTTGGAACAGTGTGCACATCTTCTGTTAAAATCTTCGGTATTTTGGGACACCTTTTTTGTGCTCTTGAACTCACTTTTCACAAGAGCTCAATATCTCTCCACTGGTCTAAGCTATGGACAATTTTGAAAATTGACCTCTCTTGGTACTAAAACTATGTTATTGATTTGGTACCACTCCAGAGCTTTCTTACCGTAGTGACATGATACCAAATGGGTCCAAAAATATGTAGACACGTTGTGCTTTCTTAAGAAAAGAAGAAGTCTTTTTTGCAAATATTCCTTTATGCATATTTTGGTATTTATAGATCCGAATGTATCAAATGACTTTCCTGTTTTGCCGCAAAAAGCTTGTCATACCATGAATTTTGTAAGAAATTTTTGCTGCTTTTGGGTCTTAAACTTATCTCCAACATTGATTCTAGCATTAGCAAAAAAAATTTTTTGAGACACAAGCTGCGAAGATTCTGCCAGCACCTACGTTTCTTCGTCAATTATACAGCTTGAATATTTTTGTATGAAATTTGGTTTTAAATTCCGAGTCCTATTTTTGGCTTGTAATTTTTTTTTGCAGAATTCCAGTTTGGAATTTTTTTAACTTTATATGTTATCAACTTTACCATTAGCTTTAAATTTTCGCACCAAATAATCGAAGCACTGAGAAAACTGAGCTGATTTTCTACCAGATGTGTTTGGAGTTCCTTTCAATATGCCTTCAATTTTCTGACCTTCCCAATATCATGTGGTCCTTTTTTCTTACCGAACTAGGTTTCACATCAATAGCCAAATTCTCTTGATACTGTTTAACAACATTAGAAACGGTTTTACGGACGACATTTAATTCTGTGGCCAATTATTTGTAGGACCTATTTGGATTTTTTGAAATTTTTTAATAACTTGTAAGACGTAAATCTTTTTCGTCACTTATTTTGATGAAAATAAGGACAAATTAACATGGTTGTTATTAAAAATAATAACTGAAGTATTTTTCTATGATAACTAGATCAAAAAAAATTTTGAATATTGATTCCGAAAAAAGTTATGAGGCAAAATGTGTGTTAAGATTTTTTCGATCTCACTACTTATACAATAAAAATCCATTCTGTTTATTTAATTTCTAATCCTTCTTACCAAATTTTCTTCAAAATTTACTATATTTCCACTTTCGTCGTCTCTTTTTTATACAACTTAAACATTTGTACACGAACATATCGCACACTTTTATGTATGTTTCGCTAAAGCTTTTATCTTGTCGACATCTTCTCCCGCCACCCCCACTTCCTGTTGCGATATACATATTTGTTAAACATAAAATAATACATTTTATATCTATCATCGGCAGATTAAATATTTCAAATTTGTTAAAAGCATTAAAAAAAAAAAAAACATTGTTGGTAACCATACATCATCTTCCGGCCTCATAAATAAGTATTTCACATAGATGTACGTTTAGTTTGAATATATTTAAAATTGTTATTTTTTCATTGTTTTTAATCTTTCATTTGAATAATAATAAACTCACCGAAAAAGTGTCTGTGTGGCACGTGTTTTGCTTTTAACGCGGCAGCTTTTTTGTTGTGGTAACAACGTTACACAATTAACATTTGCTTTCATTTGTTGTTTATCATTCAGTTGCAAGTTGATGACATTTACTTGTTTCTTGGGATCAAAGAATTCTAAACCAGCGGGTTTTAGTTTACATTGACTTGGCGTTAAAATTAATTTATCGATTTCGTGGTGGTTATGATTGTGATGGGTGCCTGTTTGAAAATTTAATTGAAAATGTTTTAATATTAAATGTTTTTATATGAGTTGTTTGAAAATGTTTTCTTAAAGTTAAGTATTCACTATGTGAATTTCATTCAAACTGTAATTCAGTAAGGGTTTCAATTTTAATAATTAACGAAAAGAATTTGTTAAATGATTAATATTTTCGCTCTAAATTGCATTTTTATGTTCTTAAATAAATAATGAACGGTTGTAAGCGTAGTTTTGAAATTCTTCTTATAAATTGGAGATGATAAAATAGATATCGACTACATAAACCCAATTTATTGGTTTTGTTGAGAAAATGTAGAAAAACCAATCCGTGTTGGATTCTATAAACAGGCAAAATAACCTAATCAAATGTTTAAATGTGTAATGTTTTAAACAAAGGCTCCACTAAATGTCTTTAACTTTAAATCTTTTGGATATCAAAAATATTTGGGGTATACACTTTAGATTGATGACTTTATTCATTTTTACACACACTAATTTATTATAAACATTTTAAAAATATAAAACATATTACTAAATATGAGGATCAGTTCATAATTTGATGTCAAAAAAGCAGAAACACTGTCAACTTAAGTCAGGATATTATCTTTCAAATAAACCAAAAAACCAAAAAAGGAAATATCGGTCTTAAAATGAGCATAATGAACTCGAATAAACAATTGATTGTTTTCGGTTTAACCAAATTTTACTCTAAGGCATTTCGTTCGACATACTTATGCAAACATGTTTTTGCAAAAGTCTGTTTTCTGTTTGTATTTATACAATTTTAATTAGCTTTGGAGTCATCTAGAATTGGTTTATTAAATATCTTTTAATATTTTATTGGAACAATGCATTTGGGTTAAATGGTTCGAAAATGCCGTTTAATTCAGAAAATGGTGATATTATTATTTTAATATTTGCATTTGATTTTTATATTGATTGGATAGTATAACAAATTTTTTCAGAATTTAAAATTTTTTCTTGAGACAATTCTAATGTTTGAACTTCCGTCCGTCCGTTTGTTAATTTTCGAATTCAAATCGTTTATTTTTATACTCAATAAAAATATTTTCGTTCTTTAACTAATTATAAAAAATATAATAAAACCGGTTGAAGATGTTGAGATATATGGAAAAACCTTGACTAAGATTTTGTAAAATTGAACCAAATGCATATATGCACGCAAAGAAAAAATATGGTTCCTGTGACCATAAACTAAGAGCAACATACTATGATTGTAATATATGATTCCAGGTTACAATAAATATATTTGTGCGTAATCATTATTCTGATTCCAATTTATAATTTATTAGTAAGTTTCATAACCTTATTAATAACTTTTAGTAAGTTTTATAACCTTTTCTTAAGTATTGCTTTCAATTTCATCATGTTTTTATCATTTAATAATTCCATGTTATCATATATATAAACTAATTTCATCATATATATATTTCCATTTTACCATATATATAAAATAATTTCATCATGTATATAATTCTATTTTATTATTCCATTCTATCTTATATATGAACTAATTCCATCATAAGTATAATTCCATTTTA
Source organism: Protophormia terraenovae (assembly GCA_951394005.1). Lineage (NCBI taxonomy): Eukaryota > Metazoa > Arthropoda > Insecta > Diptera > Calliphoridae > Protophormia > Protophormia terraenovae. Next base: position 141,038,289 of record OX596074.1, read on the forward strand.
TCATATATATAATCCCATGTTATCATATATATAATTCCATTTTATCATATATATGTACAAATTTTATCATATATATAATCCCATTTTATCATATATATGATCCCATATTTTCATATTTATATTCATTAGTACCACGATATGTGGTACAATCGTCATACTGAATAAAAACAAAACTTGTCAATTTATATTTGTTCATATATAAACTAAATGAGAATTATAACTACTGGACTGATACACAAAAATGTGTATTCAAAAGGCATTAAAAGTTAATGGCTTAATGGTTGCAGAATTAACTAAATTTGTAAAATGAAATTAATGGTTACGTAATTAACTAAATAGTTATAGAATTCACTAAATGATTGGATTTATTCATAAATATGATTTCATATAAACATATTTAAATACATATTATAATTCAGTGAACCATATTAAAATTTTGATTGTGGGTAATCATTAAATGATTAAACAGAATCATAAACGTTGCTATCATGAACACAGTATATTTAAATCAATGAAAAACGGCTATTTAATCATTGAACAGTTGTGGTGATCATGCTGTAACCATGTTTTTTCTCTGCGTGTGTCGAAAAATATATAAAATAAACGGAATATAAAAATCGGTTAAGAAACAGAAATTTACTAATGGTTGAACATTTTCTATGTCATTAGTACCCTATTTTTTGCCACCATAGCTACGTTTCTGAAATGTATCTATGATCTTCATTCAAAATTTAAAAGTTTAATCTTCTCTGCTATGCCTATGTGAAATTTTATATAAATCCAATCAGCCGATTAGAAGTTACAGATTTATTTTCAAAAATGTTCGATTCTGTCTCATTGTATAATGTTTGATAAAGCAAAGAAAAATTTCTGTATTTTAAAATCGGGATATGCTGCAATATTGCATTATAAAATTATAACAAAAATATCTTCAGGTAAAAGTAATAATATTTTATACTCTGAACAATTCAGTGTGCGAAATGTCTATATTGAGGGGTGATCAAAGTATACAAAATAAAAATATCTAAATAATTATAAATTATAATCGTTTGAAGACTTTTACACCAATTTAAACAGAGGATAGTTTATAGAATCTTCCGAAAAAATTTAAGGTAAGCTAAGATATAAAAGCAGATTCAGAAATTTTCCATATCGAGTTCTAAACTCATAATAAAACTGCTCCAAAAACTATCTAAATGACATATAAAAATAATATAATAAGTTATCATTTGGATGATCATGGAAATTGTCTATATATAAAGCACATAATAACACCATATATTATAAAATGGACGATAAACACTTTTGGACATTTTAAATCACCGGGGCTTAATGGAATATATCCAAAAATATTACAGAACACAGTAGATGTTATTGAGGATGCTCTTATTAAAATATACACTTTTTGTATTGAAAAGACGTATGTATACAAACCTTGGCGTAAGGTTAAATTCGTTAAATTTTACGCCAAAGCACTATCGACCAATTAGAATAACTTCTTTTATGCTGAAGACCTTAGAAATAATCTTGGATGAGACCATTCGTAGGAACCTGAGTAATACGGATATTTCTCACATTCTTACATTCTGTGGTACATTATATTGAGAAATCCCTTTCAATGAAGGAATTCACATTGGGAGCCTTTTTAGATTTTTAAAGCGCTTTCAACAATGTTGAATATTCAGCTATTCAACGTGCACATTCTAGGACTTGTATTGAAATGGATTATGCTGTTGCAAAAGCAAACACTAATTACATCAGAATAAGCAGGATCTATCAGGGTGACAGGGTGAGGTTATCTCTCTGTAAAACTAATTGGTTACTTGTGGTGAATGAAATCTTAAGCTCTCTGGATGCTAGTGGCATAAAGGTGGTAACATATGCTGATGACCTAGTAATACCATCAACGGTTAAATTTCTAGATGCTGTATCTGATATTCTAAGTAATTCTCTGAATATGCTTTTAATGTGGGCAAGAAGAAGTGATCTCAATATAAATCCTGTGAAAACTGAACTAGTACTTTTTACACAAAAAAGGCAAATACCCAGCTTTGACCTTCTTAAATTAAATGGAGTCAGTCTTTCGCTATCAAGCTCAGCGAAATTTCTGGGAATATATTTAGACAGTAGATTAAATTGGAAACTCAACTTAAGTGAACGGATCACAAAAACGCTGCACTGTGTTCATGTGAAGGGATTAAACCTAAACTGTACTATTGGTTACATACGGCAATTATAAGTCCAGTTGCAACATATGACTGTCATGCCTGGTGACTAATTATTAAAAAAAAAAGGTACAAGCTAACAAATTTAAAAGACTCAATAGAATAGCACTGCGATGAAGACCACGCCGACTGCTGCTTTAGAAATTATATTGAATATTACACCTTTGGACATTTACGCTAAACAGTTAGCTAAAATAACCCTTAGTAGATTAAGGAAAACAAATTCAATGGAAACTAGAATGGTGCGTCACTCAGAGTTAGAGATATAGAGGGTGACTGTAAAACAAATTACATTACTCCATTTAATATAATGGAAAGTGAATTAAATGTTTTTTTCTCATCATAGGATCATTGGCTTCTGGGAAAAATAAATACCTCAAAATTTAATATCTATACTGATGGCTCAACTGGTTATGGTGTTTTTTGCAAATGAATTGAATTGAAAATGGAAACATATCATCGTTTAAGGACAGACTGTAGTATCTTCCAAGGAAGAGAAATATCAATGTAACCAATATACGGACACGGTATTAGTTTCTTCATTGATAATCAAGCTGCTTTTAAGGCACTTAAAACAGGTAATATAAGGTCTAATGTAGTCAGCAGCTGTCACAAAGAGCTCCAAGCTCTTCGTGAACAGCATAATATTAATCTTTGCTTGGCCACAAAAATATTCCAGGTAACGAGAAAGCAGGAAAACGCGGTAAAGCACATAAGATTAAGATATTTAGATGATGATACATGTGGTGCAGGGAAATTGTTACCATTTTTTATGTGAATGCCCTGCGTTATCTAATAGACGATTTAGAATATATAAAATCAACGAAATCGATAAGCTACAATACAATAAGAATAAGAGGAAGAGGAGAAATTACAAGGACAAGGAATCATATGGACCAATTTGGCCTCTATGGGCAATGGCTTCAATTATTGTTGTCATCCTTTTAACCTAATCTAACATATCATTTGGAAAAATAATATAAGATCCCAGAACAAATTGTATTAGTTCTACACTTAGTTCCAGTATGCATGAAATTAGCAGGTTATTCTACTTGCTGTACTCTGGCGTTACGACCGATGAGTTTTGTTCAAAATTATCACCCAGAACTAGTTGTGTGGAATTGTTATATAGCCAGTAATCATTTTATAGAATGGTTCCAGAACTAGTTCTATTTTTCAAAAAATCATAAAAACTCGAAAATGCCATAAATTCAAAATTTTATCCTTTAATCGTAAATATAAAGATTAGTTCTTAAGAACTAGTACTATAAAATCAATTTAGAATCATAGTATTGTTTTACTCCTTGAATTCCAGAATTTATTGCGACAAAGAAATTTGAACATTTTTTATTTTGTTGCAATACTATTCCGCAAATGTTATAAGTTTTGGCACAACCAAATTTAGAACTTTAATTTGTTGAATATAAGCTTCATCAGATGACATCTAATAACTCTTAACAGCTCCCTAAACTCACAAAATAAATAACTAACATCATACCATGAAATATTAAAATCAATTCTTCTTCATTAAAATCTTACCTCCTGACAATCTCCTTGGACGATACGAATAATAATTATCATTATCACTATTCATACTCATGCCATCATCGCCTCCCTTATTATTACTTACGAATGTTGTTATAGATTGTATTTTGGTGCTGGTAGTGGCGATGGTGGTGGTGGTGGCACTTGTATTTTTGTTATCAACTAAGGGACCATCAACGAAAATGTTGTTAAAATTTACAAACATTTTTGCTGATTTAGCTGCTGAAGAGTTTGATGTTGTTGATGTTAGCAATTTAGTTTTAGCTGATTGTTCAATACCATCATTACCATCACTGCTACTTAAAGCAATTTTATCACTCGTTGGCCATTCCGTACCATAGGGAGTTTTTGGATAATTGGAATCCCTTAATGGTCTATTTCGTTGTTTTCTTATAGTCATAGTTGGATGTTGGTTTATTTGTGCTGTCGTTTTCCTTCTCCTTCTTTCTCTATTTTGGAAATATTCGTTTGAAATTAATGTTTTCCGGTAACCTTTATAAGCCAATAACTATTTTTTTGGTTGTTGTGCAAAAGGTTTTCAATGACCTTAATTTTGTAAAAACGTTTGTTGTTTTTTTATATTTTTTACGTTATTGCCAATATCAAATAGTTAATATAAAATATTTAAATTTCAATTTATTTTAATGACATTTTTTTCCATTTACTTTCTCTTTGTTTATTTAAAAAGAAATTTTTATTTTTAGTATCTGTTTTTCTCTTCGGAGTTTGTTCTTTCCTTTAACCCTTTTGGTAATATTAATATTTATTTTATTTCTTTAGGTTTAGTTGTTATGTCTGCTGCTTATGAGTCTGTTTACAAATCGATTTTAATCAGTAAAATTCCTGCCATGTGGGCTTCCAAATCTTATCCTAGTTTAAAGCCTTTAGGTGCTTACGTAACTGATTTCCTGCGACGTTTAGCATTTTTACAGGTAAGTTAATATTTCGATTTTTTTCTATTGTATTATAGGGATATTTCCTTTTTTGCTGCTAGGCAACATTTTTATTTTATTTAGAAAGTGGGTTAGAATTGGTAGGATAATGTTTATTTTAATATCAATAGGTTCATGACCTTTCTTATTATAAAATATATTTAGCTAGTAATCAAATACGTTAAATAAAAGATTTAAAAAGAGAAAATTTAAAAAGTTGGTTTAGTTATTGTTAATATTGAGAGAAACAAAACACTGAAGAAAAAGATTTGAAGTTGTATTTGAATTTTTGTTAAATTTTAATATTTAATTATATTTTCCATTTACTTGTAGAAATGGTACGAAGAGGGGCCTCCTACCACCTATTGGCTATCGGGATTTTTCTTTACTCAGGCATTTCTAACAGGAGCTCAACAAAATTTTGCCCGAAAATATGTCATACCCATTGATTTGCTGGTTTTTGATTATGAAGTATTACGTATTGAAGAAGATCAAATTGCTAACATAAATGCACCCGAAGATGGAGTTTATGTTTATGGCATATTTTTAGAAGGAGCTCGGTGGGATCGTATTGAAAACTATTTAGCTGAATCCCATCCTCGTGAACTCTTCGACCGTATGCCTTTGATATGGATGAAACCCGTTAAGAAGTCAGATCTTAAAGCGAGACATGTTTATGTATGCCCCCTTTATAAGACAGCCGAAAGACGAGGGGTACTCTCAACTACTGGTCATAGTACAAATTTTGTAGTTGCTATGCTATTGGAATGTAATCCTAAGACTGAAATTTCACATTGGATTATCAGAGGCACAGCTTTACTGTGTCAGTTGAGTTTTTAATAAATCATATTTTAAGGTGTTTTATTTTGTTAGAAAATTTATTTCTGTTAAAATAAATTTGATAAATAATTTTAGTATTTTCATATTTTTTTTTCCAACTTTTTTTGTTCTATTGATAAAGAAACATTTAGTTAAAGTTTTATACATCACTGTAAAATTGTTTTAATCTTGTGAACAATTTTGTGACAAAAAGTTTTTAATATCTGCACATTTGTTTTATTACTAAGAATTTATGAACCAAGCAATCAAATATTTCTGTTTACATACTACTATTTCAATATTTGCATACAATTAATTTTTGAAAAGTTTCCCTTTGAACTCGAAGTGTTTAAAAGTACAGTAAATTAAATTGGGTTGCAGGCGAAATTAAGATACTCTAAAGTGAATAAATATTTTTGAATACGATAAACAAATCGATAATAAAAAATTTCAATTAAAAAATCTCAGTAAAAGATGTACGCATAGCAAGATATTTTTATCGGCAATTTATCACAAAAGTAAAATGTCCATAGAAAAAACATATTCACCCCTATCGTGAATAACAAGTGGAATTTTTGTTCCCATGAATTTTTTATTCCCCTAGAAGGGAAAAATGCTATCGTGAATCTCCCGTGAACAATTTTTCCCGCTATCAGTTCTCAGTGAATGTAAAAAGGAAGAAAATTAAAATAAAAATCAAAATAAAGTTTTTTTTTTTTTTCAAAAATATACACGTACATACTAATATTTTAAAGTGGAAAAAGATAAAACAAGATATTTAGTATTGGAGTGATAGTTTTATTGCCTCATTAGTTTATTGTACTATTTAACTTTTATGTAGCAAAATAATTCGGCTAATTTTTGGAAACCCAACAAAAATAAAAAATAATAATAATTATAACAATTAAAGTGTACAATATGTTTAGAATTGGAACAATAATTTTATTTTATGTTGAGCAATATATTAACTGATCGTGCCCTTAAAATAACTTTAATATCCGAATTATAAGAAGATCTGCTTACATTTTCTGTTCTGTTCCCCAGCAAAAATAAAGTGAACAAATTGAAGGGAAAAGTGAAAAAACTAGGGTGAAAAAAATCATTCACGATTAGGGGAATTTTATTTTTAGTATGAAATTATTCACGGGGAATTTTTTCATGATTGCAAATTTGGGAAAAGGGAAAACATTTCTAGGGAAAAAGTATTCATGATAGGGGTGATTGAAAACGAAAAACTTCTATATAATATTTTTTGATAACCTAAAATGTCTATGGAAAATTGATCAATAATGAAAAATGTCTACAGAAATAGCAGAATAACTATAGAATAATGATCAATAGCTGTAATATTTCGGTATAAAATTTATCGATAGCAATTATATTTCTATAGAAAATCTATCGATGTTAAAATATTTCTCTAGAAAATTGATTGATATCGAACAAATTCCATAGAAAATTTAATGATAACAAAAAATTTCTATAGAAAATTTATCGATAGCAATAATTTTTTATAGAAAATTTATCGATAGCAATAATTTTTAAAGAAAATTTTTCGATTGCAATATTTTTTTATAGAAAATTTACCGATGGCAATAATTTTTAAAGAAAATTTATCTATAAAAATAATTTTTTATAGAAAATTTATTGGTAGCAATAATTTTCTATAGAAAATTTACCGATAGCAACAATTTTTATATGAAATTTATCGATAGCAATCATTTTTTTATAGAAAATTTATTGGTAGCAATAATTTTCTATAGAAAATTTACCAATAGCAATAATTTTTATATAAAACTTATCGATAGAAATAATTTTCTTTAGAAAATTTATCGATAGCAATAATTTTTGTATAAAATTTATCGATAGCAATAATTTTTATATGAAATTTTTCGATAGCAGTAATTTTTATATGAAATTTATCGATAGCAATAATTTTTATTTGAAATTTTTCGAGAGCAATAATTTCCTATAGAGAATTTAACGATAGAAATAATATTTAAAGAAAATTTATATAACAAATTTATCGATAACAAAAATTTTCGATCAAATATTTATCGATAATAATAATTTCCTATAGAAAATTTAGCGATAGCAATAATTTTTATATAAAATTTATCGATAGCAATAATTTTTGCAGAAAACTTATCGATAACAATAATTTTCTGTAGAAAATTTATCGATAACAATAATTTTCTATAGAAAATTTATCGATAAAAATAAATTTCTGAGAAACATTTTTCGATAACAATAATTTTCTGTAGAAAATTTATCGATAACAATAATTTTGTATAAAAAATTTATCGATAACAGTAAGTTTTTATGGAAAATTTATCGATAACAGTAAATTTTTATGAAAAGTTTATCAACAACTATGAATTTCTATAGAAAATTTATCCATGACAATAAATTTTAATGGAAAATTTATCCATGACAGTATATTATAACTATAACAAATTTATCGATAAAAACAATTTTCTATTGAAAATTTATCGATTACAATAATTTTCTATAGAAAGTTTATCAATAACAATAATTTCTTATAGAAAATTAATCGATAACAATCATTTTCTATAGAAAATTTATCAATAACAAGAATTTTTTATAAAAATGTATCGACATCAATAATTTTCTATCAAATATTTATAATAACAATAATTTTTTACCAAATATATGTCGATAGCAAAAATTTCCCATAGAAAATTTATCGATAGCAATAATTTTTATAGGAAATTTTTTATAGAGAATTTAACGATAGAAACAATTTGTATATAAAAGTTATATATAGCAATAATTTTCTATAAATAAAATTAACGATAGTAAAAACTTTCCATAGAAAATTTATCGATTGCAATAATTTTCTATCAAATATTTGTCGATAACAATGTTTTTCTTTTTCTTTGTTGAAAAAAATAATTTTCTATAAAAAATTTATCGATAAGAATAATTTTATATCAAATATTTATCGATAACAATAATTGTATGTCAAATATTTATCGATAACAACATTTTTCTATGGAAAGTTTATCGATAACAAAAACCTTTTATAGAACAATTTATCGATAACATTAATTTTCTATTATTTATTTATCGTTAAGAATATTTTTTATAGAAAATTTATCGATAACATAAATTTTCTGAAGAAAATGTTTCAATAGCAATAATTTTCTAAAGAAAATGTATCGATAGCAATAATTTTCTAAAGAAAATGTATCGATAAGAATAGTTTTAGAAACTTTTAGATATTTTTTATGTCGATCAGTGTTGCCAGTTTAGCCTTTTTAAGGCTAAATCTAGCCCTTTTATTTTGCTTTTAGCCACAAAATTTTCGTTTTAGCTTCTACCTTATTTTCTAGCCTCTTTTTGATTGTTAACATAGCCTTAGAAAGGCTAAAAATTAACTAATTTTATTTTTACATAAACATCAATTTAAGAATTTTAATTCGCACATAAAAATCGAAATTATTTATATATAACGAAATGTTTGCCTGCAGCGCTTAATTCCACGAGAATATTATAATTTTTTTTAACAAACTTTATTACCCATAGAAACTATTTATGTTATATTTATAAATTCACTAAAATGTCTTTTTGAAATACCAAAACTAATGAGAACAAAAACGTAAGTGCTTTTTTATATAAAATATTATTTTTTGGGACATTTATCCTTTTCTGACCTTTTTTAAAGTCTAATTTAACTTCTTTTTTCCTCAAGTCCTGGAAACACTGATGTCGATGAATATTTTAAGAAATTTTTTGATGTCGATAAATTTTCTTGAAAATTTGTTCGATATCGATGAATGTTCTTTAGAAAATGTTCGATATCTATTGATTTTCTTGTAAAATGTTTAATAACGATAATTTTTTTTAAAATACTTTCCATACAAATTTTTCGATATGAATAGATTTTTCTTAGAAAATTTTCTTGATATCGATGGATTTGCTTTGCAAATTTTTCAATATCGATAGATTTGCTTTTAAAAAATTTATAGATAATTATTTTAAAGAATTTTTTTTTTATAAAAATGTATTGTTATCGATATATTGAAGTACTTTTGTATCTATAAAAATGAAATTTTATTGACTTCAATAAATAATATTCTATTGAAAATTGTCTGCAAAAATGTTTCACCATAAATCTATCTGCAAGCTTTTTCTATAGAAATTTGTCTGCAGAAATGTTACTGAAGGCAGTTGTGTGCAGACATTTTTCTATAGAATGTTATATTTGTGTTCAATAGCAGACATTTTACTGTAGAAAAAACTAATGCTTTTCAAAATCGAAGATGCTTTTCTTGGAAAATTATAATGTAGGGTATTCGCAAGAATACCTTCAGTAATTTGAAAATATTTGTGGAAAAAACAGAACATTGACAACTACAATAAATATGTATGTGTGTGTTATTGTAAAAGTGTACGAAGGATCCAAATAAAAAAGGAAAACAAGATGTGTGGAGTGAAATGGAAAAGATGCCATTGCTGGCTTGCTGTTCTCATCACAAAGTTCAAAAAATAATAATGAAGGTATTACTCTCATACCAACTGTTAACTGCTTTGTTGAAGCACAACATTACTACACGTTTTTGAGTGGGTGGTTATTTGGGTTGTAGCTTTTTGTCGTTTAAAATAAGCAAAGTTTTCAAAGTATGGACGAAGGTATGTATGTGTTTTTGTTGTTATTTTAATACAAATTTTATTGCATGATGTGTATGTATTTGGTTGGATGGGTGGATGCTGGTGGGGTTTATTTAAATGTTTGAAATTTATGTAACAACTTTACATTTAATTTGTTTTTTTTTTACTTTATTTTCATTTATTTTTTCATTTTATTTTGCTTACTTTACACAAATTTTTATTTTAATTAAATTTTACTTTTTATTAGTGAAAAAGAAATTATGGGTATTATTTTTTCTTTTTAAATTAAATAAATATTTTAGGGATTAAAATTAATTTTAACCTAATAAAGAAAAAAGAAGCAGATGAGTAATAAAAAAATTTTAATTGAAATAATATGAAAAACAATATTATTTTAACCTTTTTTTTTAATACAAACATATGTTAATTAAGAAATAAACTAAAAATATATTTAATATAATTTGCTTTAAAATTAAATCGTAAAAAATTTACAGATTAAATTTCATATTTTTTTATGTAAGTTTCCATAGCTGTAAATGAATTTAAATTAAATTTCTTGGTTGAATAAACAAATGGAATAAAAATTATATTACGAATTTTCGTTTTCGTTTTTGTTCTCTTTTTATATTTGCATTACAATAATCAAATCAAAATGTTGACATACATAATTATTCCTTTGTACGTCAGTTGTTATTGCTCTTCTATATCTGTTTATGCATTTAATAAATGCAAATTCGACAAAACCAACAGCAGATACAGACATAAGAAAAGCTACATTTAGGGAGGGTTTATTGGACCCAGCATACTCATATTCACAATATTTACATTTCAGCTCATTCACATGCTATTTCTTTGTGAACTTTACTTTTGGCGAGGAGGAAAATTAAAAAAAAAAATTGGTATGAATGAAAAGAGCAGAATATAGAATTGCTTTATCAGAAATGTTAATAAATGCCAAATGACTAATGGTCTAATGTCGTTTGGACCTCGACTGACTCTAACCAATACTTGGATAAAACACAACGAAACAACAACAACTGGAACTGTAGAAAATGAAGAGACACCGCACACAATAGCACGCGTTTAGTGCGTGTCCTTTGTGTTTTGATAAAGCACAGCTGCCTTTTTTACGCCGTATCGATTTTTTTTGTTTTTATTAAAATTCTGTTTTTTTTTTCTGTTTGTTAATGCCGTTGGTAAACAATGGACTTACCAACCAAAAGTCTCTTATGAACATGAACGAGAATTTGGTTTTCATTTGAGATTTGTAAAAAGTAAAAACAAATGAAATTCCAATTTGAATTTTTATCTTATTTGATGCACAATGGAATCGATACACTCAAAGAAATATTTAAAATACTATTCTTAATAAAAAAATAGTTATTTCTTCTTCAGAAAATTATAAATAACGACAAATTTTCTATAGAAAATAAGAGACAACGACAAATTTTCTATAGAAAATAAGATACAACGACAAATTTTCTATAGAAAATAAGAGACAACGACAAATTTTCTATAGAAAATAAGATACAACGACAAATTTTCTATAGAAAATAAGAGACAACGACAAATTTTCTATAGAAAATAAGATACAACGACAAATTTTCTATAGAAAATAAGAGACAACTACAAATTTTCTATAGAAATATATTTTTATCTATAAATTTTCCATAGAAATATAGTTCTAGTTATTGATAAATTTTCTATAGAAATTTATTTCTTTATTTTAATTTGATGTAGATCTTTCATGTAATCGATAATTTTTCGATAGAAATTTATTGCTATGAAAAAATTTTCTATAGAAATTTATTGTTATCCAAAAATTTTGCATAGACATTTATTGCTATCGAAATTTATGGATATCAAAAAATTTTCTACAGAAATTTATTGTTATCGATAAAATGTCCATAGAAATTTATTGTTATCCAAAAATTTTGTGTAGAAAATCCATGTTATCGATTCATTATACATTGAAATTTATTGTTATTTCTATAGAAATTCATTGTTATCGATAAATTTTCTATAGATTTTTTTTTTGATAAATTTCATGCAGAAATTTATTGTTATCGACAATTTTTCTATAAAAATTTATAGTTATCGATAAATTTTCTATAAAAATTTATAGTTATCGATAAATTTTCTATAAAAATTTATTGTTATCGATAAATTTTCTGTACAAATTTATTGTTATCGATGAATTTTCTATAAACATTTATTGTTAGCGATAAATTTCCTATAAAAATTAATTTATATCGATAAAATTTCTATAGGCATTTATTGTTATCGACAAATTTTCTACAAAAATTTATTGTTATCGACAAATTTTCTACAAAAATTTATTGTTATCGATAAATTTTCTACAAAAATTTGTTGTTATCGATAAATTTTCTATAGAAATTTTCTTATAAAAGTTTATTGTTATCGATAAATTTCCTATTAATTATCAATAAATTTATTGTAATCGATTATTTATATCAGTTATTAGTTAATTTATTGTCCTTGTTAATGGGGTTTTTAAATTCCCAATAATTTCTTTAAGTTTATTCACCACAAATATTGTGGCCATAGACGCAATTTGCATTTCATTTGTTTCTGTTTCTGTTTGGTTTTATTTCTTTCGGATGAACTGTGAATGAACGATTGACGGTGATCTTAAATAGAATCATCCCTTGTGTATTCCACGCATACAATTCAGTCAGTCATGTAGACGGACAAACACTTCATTCATCCATCATACACAAATTTACTATAACATCAACAGCAGCAACATTAAAACTTTATTATTTTTTTGATGATGGACAGTTGTTGTTGTTGCTAATGGTAAATTTTTATTACAATATTTTTTTTCGCCACTACTGCTGTTGTTATTTTTAATAGTAACGAATAAATATATAAAAAACCTGTTTTGATTATTATCGTATGCAGGATTAAACATTAACAAAAAATGCAGGATTTACTACGCATTTCAATTGTTATTGTTTCTTTTCTGGCCCCTGATTTTTTCCTTTTGTTCTTTGTTGTTCAGTGTATTGTGAAATGTCGAAATCATAAAAATGTTTCGAGAAACAAAAAGCAAATTATTGTCGCAAAGTTACTGAATATAATAAGAAATCATAAAAAATGTTATTGCAAAATTATCCGAATAAATGAAAATTATTATAATTTATAAGAAGTTGTAAAAAATAATAAACTAGTTATGATGAAAAAGGTAATTTGTTAAATTTTTATGTTTGATTTATTTAGGCGACAGCCTATAAGTATGCAGTTATTTATTTTTTTCTTAACTGAATTTGTAATGAGAGAGACAAAAAGATACAAAAATTTTCTTTAGAATATAATTGATATTGAAAAGTTTCTTTAGAAAACTTATCGATACTATAATATCATAATAACTTTTCGATGTTAATAAGTTTTCTACAAAAATTTTCAATGTCGATAAGTTTTCTATAGGAACTTTGCAATATCGATAAATTTTCTATAAAAACTTTGCAATATCGATAAGTTTTCTATAGAAACTTTGCAATATCGATAAGTTTTCTATAGGAATTTTGGGATATCGATAAGTTTTCTATAGAAACTTTGCAATATCGATAAGTTTTCTATAGAAACTTTTCGTAAAATTTTCCATAGAAATCTTTTTATATCGATGAGTTTTCTACGGAAATCCTTTTATCGATAAGTTTTCTATAGAAATTTTTTCATCGATAAGATTCCTATAGAAACTTTTCGACTTATCGATAAGTTTTCTATATTTGTCTTTTACCAAATATCTTTTCAATTCTTTCATTATGATCTAATGAAAGAATAATGAAAAGCTATATTAAATTTTTAATAATAATAAATTACTTACACAATATTCAGCATCAATTTGTATTCAGAAAAGTTAAAATCCTTCTCTTTATTAAATAGAATTTTATATTTTCGTTGTCATTAGTAACAACAACTGCACAAAATCTTCGCACACATTTATACACAAATTACAAGGAAACCATAGAAACCAATAGAACGGAATGGAATCCAGCAGATATGAACAGAGAGAGTTGAATGTACAAACTACATACTTATAGAATTATGTTGCAACATCAATTTATCAAATGCATTGTTTGTTGTTTTCTATTTCGAAAAGCAATTTCTTAAAATGTACAGGTGGTTTTACAAGGATGTACAAACACATACATACTTACGTTGTTAATAACCAGGCAAACAAGTTGCCATGGATTATATCTTACATAATGTGTATTATAAATCTCTTGTATACTTAATGCTCTTGTATCTATTACATGTTAAGAAGTACGTATAATAGTAGTGGGAGTGCAATTTCATATGTTTTGCAGCAAGAATACGTATTGTACAAGTATTTGGCTTCATGTTTCCTAGGAATCAACATGAATTATTATAAAACAGATAATGGGAAGTGGAACAACTACAATTTGGCATTTTATTATTCAACATTTTCTCGTAATTAATATATTGATATTAATTTATATTTTCAAATATTCGAATGTATTGTTTATTATTTATTTGCTTATTTATATTAAATTAAAGTAAAATATAAATGTTTACATATATTTTTAAACTTTAAGAGCTATTAAATGAAAAATATTATATATCTCTGGTTTATTCGAAGTACAGAACCACAAAAAAGTTTTTAGATTATAAAGTTAAACCATATAAAAAAGTCATGTATATGTGGATGTAGGTAAGTTCATATGTATTTTGTATGTACATTTAATTGTATGTATACAATTTTATTATAAAATAGAAATATTATGTATAACTAAATACATAAGTACACTGTTTAATGTTAGAAAAAGGACAGCATATTTGTTAAAGACATAGCAGTTTTTTATCGATAAACGTTGCACAGTGGGGTCAAACGCAAATTTTTTAGTAATAAATCTGTATCTCCAAAACTGCTGCTCGGATGAAATTGAAATGTATGGAAGAGTTGCAGAGGAGGACTTATGCTTTCAGAAAAATTATATTGTAGTCACCCTGTGATAACACATGAATAGCTACAGGGTGTCAAAATTTACTACCTCGAGTATGTAAAAGTTTAAACAAATCGTAACGTATACAAATGAAGTCCGATTTTAAAGATTTTTATATTTCTATAAAGTGCTTGGCAAGATAAGAAAAGAATCCAAAAGAATTTTTGGATTAGTGTCAAATCGTTCTAAATCTATTTCTTGATAAAATATGGTCAATAAATTTAAAAAAGGGTCGCGTGATATTTTTTTTATTAATTGATAAAAATTTTACTTTTACTTTTTTACGTCTAGACGAATTGAGATCCAAAAATTCTTTCAGCATATTAGTTTGAAATATATAACAAATTACAAAATATTTTTAATAAATTTGTACCTTATATTATACTTCAGAACTTATTCCCGAAAAACTAAAGAAAGTCGAGACAAAAAATCCAAAATTCAAAATTTAAGTGTAAATATCTTTTTAACTGTAAGAGATAACTTAGATGAGTAAGTTAGGTTTTTTTTAATCTTTTACATGTTCGCGGTAGTCAATTTTGACACCCTGTAGCTTTTCATGTGTTATCACAGGGTAACTACAATATAGTTTTTCTGAAAGCATAAGTCCTCCTCTGTAACTCTTCCATACATTTCAATTTAATCCGAGCAGTAGTTTTCGAGATACAGATTTATTACCAAAAAATTTGCATTTGACACTACTGTGCGTTGCAAACAATATTTACCGTGTTTAAAGGATTACAATTTTAAATAAAACAAGTTAGAAAGATATAGTCGGTCAAGCCTGACCATATGATAACCACTTATTGTAATGCAGTGTATAAAAAGGCATTTTACCCACGAAATTTCCTCTTATATTTTTATTTTAGTTTTCCAATCATTAGAAGTTTTATTTAAATTTCTTCGAGTGTTTGCGACCCTGGAAGTGTTCGTTTTTTCCTTTTTTATTACCAAAATATTTTACATATTATGTAAAAAAAAAAAAAAATAAAATAAATACATAACTTTAAATGTAGGAATATGTAATATATTCTTTATATGTGTAAGTTCATGCACGCAGAGAAAAAACATGGTTACAGCATGATCACCACAGCTATTCATGATTATATAGCCGTTTTTCGTTGTTTTAAATATACTGTGTTCATGATAGCAACGTTTATGATTCTGTTTAATCATTTAATGATTACCCACAATCAAAATTTTAATATGGTTCACTGAATTATAATATGTATTTAAATATGTTTACATGAAATAATATTTATGAATAAATCCAATCATTTAGTTAATTTTACAACAATTTTGTTAATTACATAACCATTCATTTCATTTTACAAATTTGGTTAATTCTACAACCATTAAGCCATTAACTTTTAATTCCTTTTGAATACACATTTTTGTGTATCATGCCAGTAGTTATAATTCTCATTTAGTTTCTATATGAACAAATATAAATTGACAAGTTTTGTTTTTATTTAGTATGATGAATGTACCAAATATCGTGGTACAAATGAATATAAATATGAAAATATGGGATCATATATATGATAAAATGGAATTATATATATGATAACATGGGATTATATATATGATAAAATGGAATTATACTTATGATGGAATTAGTTCATATAAATGATGGAATGGAATAATATATATGATAAAATTGAATCATATATATGATGAAATTATTTTATATATATGATAAAATGGAATTATTAAATGATAAAAACATGATGAAATTGAAAGCAATACTTAAGAAAAGGTTATAAAACTTACTAAAATAAATTATAAATTGGAATCATAATAATGATTACGTACAAATATACTTATTGTAACCTGGAATCATATATTACAATCATAGTATGTTGCTCTTAGTTTATGGTCACAGGAACCATATTTTTTCTTTGCGTGTGTGTACATAAACTTACCATAAAACTTAAAAAAAGGATTATTTACTTACACACATGTGCAACTTTTCTCCTTTATTAAAAAAACGAAAAGATTATATTTTTAATTCTTATTTAAACTCTAGTGGAAAAGTTTGCTCATTTAGAAACAATTATTTTGCGACAAGTCACGTTCAAAGTCATATCGCCACTTACACAATAAAAATGTTTTAAATTGAGAAATACATATGGACCAATATCAAACATATTTGATGTATATTAGTATTTTTTAATGGCACATTAAAATCCATTTGTATAAATATTAAGTGATATGAATGTATTTAGATTCAATTCGTGTTAATCATTTCGTGCAGGGTGCGGATTTAAGTTGAAAATATGCAAGTTTTTATAAACTTGAAGTTATTTGCGCAACTATTTAGTCTCGCATTTATTTTTTTTAGTTTTTCTTAAAATGGAAATTGATAAAAAAAAAAAAAAAAGAAACGAAAACACATACATAAAATTGTTCATGAAATTTTACATCAGTCATATAAAACAAAGGCAGTTGTGTCATAAAATAAAGTTTCATGGGTTATAATATTATACAAAGAAGTCGTGGACACTGAATGGAATCCTGGTAGTGGAAAAAAAAATAGTATTTTAAGGCTGTAGATTCAAACAAAATAAAAAGTATTTTAAGAGAAAAAAAAGTGTCGCAAAAAGTCAATTGCTTTGAATATTTATCAGAAAAGTTCAAATGAAATCTAGCCTGAAGACATATAAAGTACAAAAAATCCTAATAGAAACACAAGCAAGAATTTAGAGGTAAAATCAATAACGTGAAAGTACTTCAAACGAATGTTTTCACAATTATGATTAGTGTATAATAAACGATGAAACTCTCGTACAGGCTGACTTCTTTCAACTTCCTGGACAGGATTTTTATATTGCAGATGCTAGAGGGAATATGACAGAAAAATATCGTTTATCAAAGAAATCAAAATTCCCAAGAAATTTTTTGTTTTGGGAAGCCATAAATATAAGCGGAAAAAAGCACATCATTCATAAAAAATTGTTTCATTAACACAGAAATATACGTGAATGAGTGCCTTCGGAAAAGACTTATTTCTTTCCTAAGAAAACACAGTGTATCTAAATTTGTTGGCCTGTTCTCGCTTCTTCTCACTACAGCAACAACACAATTGATTAGTAATAGATTTTTTTAGTATTTGTAGCGAAATTGTCCGGAACTTCGAGCAATTGAAAGATATTGGGCTCTAGTAAAAAATAATTTAAAGAACATTAAAAGCTGAAAAGGAGTTTAAAAATAAGTGGACTTATTCGAGCAAAGAAGTGACCGAAACCATAGAAAACAACTAGAAGTCCAACTCTTTTCATTCGCTCAGAAACAAAAAATTACTCTCTTCACACGTATAAATTTGCTATGAAGAAAATTTTACTAACACATACGAAGAGTTAGGTTTTTTTGTGAGCAAGTTGGAGTTCTAGCTGTTTTCTATGACCGAAAAAACCTTTAATTGAAATAATTCTTGAAAAATCAGATATTTCCTTAAAACCAACACAATTTACAATTTAGTACTTAATGTATTTATTAAAAAAACTATTTACTGTCTATATTAACTAATAAACTGTTTTTTGTTTATGTAGGCAACCCTTCTCAGTTTTTTTCTCATTCATATCGTCAGTGTTGTTATCAGTAAGAATAAATTATTCGTTAACTGTTTTATTCTATTATTATTTTTGATACTCTTGTACGTTTTTAATGATCAACAAGTTTTCTTATTATGGAAATGATCTTTATTTTGCTTATGTAAATATACAAAATAAAGAAAGCAATGGTTTACCAAAGCTATTTTAAGCAAATCATCGTTTTTGAATACAACTTTAAGGAATTTTGCTTAACAGTGGTTAATAAAGCAGTGTTAAGTATTTTTGAATACGACTGTATATATTTATAATTCGATTTTTATTTCTCTAAATTGGCCAAATGTCACAAGTGTATACTGTTATGAACACACGGTTCTTACAAGTATTGTAAGTATTAAAGTTAATTTATATTTGAATAAGTAAACATAAAAGGAATTCAGGATGTTGGTTTTATTATTGTAATTTTCTTTATCGTACTTTATAAACATATTTCAACCCAAAACCACCCAACTGTTTATTTCAGTGTTATTACTTAGTATTTATATGCAAATTTCCATTAAATTCGATTATTTAACAAACAAATATTTGAGATTACATTGAATTATTTGTTTGAGCATACTTAGAGTTATATAAAAATAAACATACATACAAATACCAGAATAAACAACCAATTATGTATGTGTATGTATATATTTAAATATTTTTTTATGTATTAATGTAAGTATATGTATTTATGTATATGAACATATTGTATATAAGACTTTAAGGAAAAATATGTTTTAATAAAGAGTCTTATTATTCATTTAGATTTAATAATACCAAGTGATTTTATTTCGCAAACAAACAATGTTGGCTACACAACAAAAACAAACATACAAAAAAAGAATTTAATTAAAGTTCAAAAACATTTATTAAATGAATAAAGAAGGAAAAGAAAGTTAAATGAAAAAGGGAAAGAAATAAATTAATTTAAAGAGAGAAAATATTTCTACATAATTAAACAAATTTCATTATTAAAACATTTCTTATGTTTGTCTAAATTAAGAGGCTTAGAGTAATATTAAGAATATTACTACATTGATGTAGGAGCTTTAATTATTTATTTTGTTTATGAATAGAAAAGTTATTAATGAATTAAATTATATTTAATAAATACAGATACATAATTGTTTTAAAGAGAAAAACAACTAAATAAGTATTTGATTGTTAGTATAATACATATAAGAAGATTTTCCATTTATTGATAAAGAAAAGTAGGGCATCAGGACCTTTTGAATTAGTTTTATTTTAAGCTTTGTAATTAAAAATCTAAAGTATATATTCATTAGAAAAAAAAAAGACAACTTTCCGGCAAGGTATCTTGACAGAGATAATTTAAGAATTAATCTATATATATATATGTAAAAATGAAACTGTGTTTCTTTGTTTGGGCTTGATAGACAGCTAAACCACTGGTCCGATTTTGTTGAAAATTTTACATTATCATTTTGTGATACCCGAAAATAAAATAGGCTACTTTATGGAGAGAATGGTAGCCCCCATCCAAAGTAAATATTTATTATCACATATCTCCAGAACTGTTACAGATAAAATACTAGTTATCAGATAACTTAAATACTGCTAAAGCAAAAGTCTTAAAATTTTGCAGAAATATCTTTCTCATCAAACGACAAATTAAAAATGAAAATAGAACTGATAGGACCAACGGAAATGATATCCCCTATACAACGAAAATATTAATATCATATATCTTAGAAGCTATTACAGCAAAAGTTTTAATACTTTGTTAGAACAACTTTCTCAAAAACCTCCATAAGTTCAGATGCAAATGGGATGGGTAGGGCCTGGGGAAATGTTACCCTCCATACAAAGTAAAAATTCTTAGTAGCATATCTAAAGAACTATTATGGTGAGAGCGCTCAAATTTTGTGGGAACTGTTTTCTTATCATGTTGTATACATGAAATAAAAATAGCATAGTTAGTTTCGGAGAAAATGGTACCCCCCATACAACGTAAATACTAATTATCCGCATATCTTGAGAGCTACTACAGTAAAAGTGAGAATAATGCATTTATAAAATAAAAACAGGACGGATAGGGCCGAGCAAGTATTAATTTTCTTGAAATAAAGTAGTAATTTATTTAAAATTGTAATAGGGAGAGGGTAATTAGGTAGAGGCGGAGAAGTAGTCCCATATAAAGTTAATATCAATATGGCATCAAAAGGGGTATATACATACAAAAATTAATTTTGAAAAGGTAATGTGCTTTTGTATATCAATTTTTCATTCATTGTTATTATTTTTGACTTCAGAAGAAGTATACACTTGCGGAAACTTATTGGATTTTGATCATATTGCAATAATTTTAAATTTAATTTTAAGCTTGTGTCCTGTTGCTGCACTTTTACAGTAATACAAAATGCAGCAATATAAATTAATTTTATTTGTATTTCACTGTCATTTAAATTCAATATTTTCATAGTTATTAATAATCTCTTGGCATAAATTTCATGAAAATTATTTTAATAATTATGTAAAAATAAAAATATACAATACGATGTAAATATAACCACAGATACGTACATTAAAGTGCCTTAATTTGTATGGGGACAAAAAAAGTTGCAAATGTATCCTCCTATTAAAGACTGATATGTTTTAAACTAATCTCCAAAATATTTGTGTTCAATTATTTTATTTACAAGAGTTGCACCATTTTTAAAATACATCCAAAAATATGGTTTTCGATCAACAGTATACAACATTTTTAACTTTATGTCAACAAAAAAAAAAAAAAAAAAAATACAACATAAGATTATTTTTATTTATATTTACATTTTATGCCATCATTGGAAGGGTCTCCTTAAAAACTATTGATATGTATACTCATTTATCTCTTTAGTTGCACAAATAATATTTTGGGATTTCCAGTCCATAATTGATCAAAAAAACTTCATGTAAAATAGCGGTTAAATACCAAAAATTCCTTTTTATTCGACTACACAAGGCAACAAAATCTAAAAAATTTTAAAGGTTTGAAAAACCATTTTAAAATTTTGATGTATTGTGGTTCCAGTAGTACAAATATGCTCCAAATTTTAAATTCTATGGAGAGGTTTTTTTTAAGTTTTTTTTTTTTTTTTATACATTTTTCCACATAATTAATGATAACTCCAAAAGTGTTAGTCCGATATTATTAAAATATACTTAGAAAAATTTAAATTTATGCATCCTTTAATCTGTTTATATATTGCGTTTCAATCGGCTTAGTAGTTTTGGAGTTACAATAAAAAAATTAGGCAAAAAATATATTTTTTACGTGAAAATAGCAAATTTTTTTTGTTAAAAAAAAAATCATGAAAAATCGAAAAGAGCAAAAATTGTTCAGTTTTATTACTTTATCACAAATCCACATGTAATAGCAACAAAATGAGATATTGGTCATAAAAATCTATTGATTCTTTTCGAATTTATTCGCAATTAAGTGAATTCGCTCATTTACACAAAATTTTAGTTTTTTGAGAATTTTTTCCACTTATGTTGTCATAACTCAAAAACAATTTTTTCGATTTTGTTAAACTAAATTTACAAAAATTTTGGCTTACAATATTTTTAAATGATGTATACAATTGTTTTTGATGCGATCAATAGTTTCAAAGTTATGAAACAAATTGTTAAGAAAAAATATAGTTAGCAAAAAAAAAAAAAAAAAAAAACAAGCGAGAATGTTATATTCGTCTTGGCCGAATCTATATACCCACCATCAACCTTTCCAAATTTTACGTTATACCGGTGGGCGGTAAGGTGGGTGACCATGCCCATTTTTTGTTTCCGAGTTTACATTGATCTTTGAACTATTTGTACAAAATTTCGTTGATATTTCACCTTATATGGGAGGTGAAAAAATCGATAGATTTTTATGATCAATATCTCATTTTGTTGCTATTACATGTGGCTTTGTGATAAAGTAATAAAACTGAACAATTTTTGCTCTTTTCGATTTTTCATGATTTTGTTTAAACAAAAAAAATTGCTATTTTCACGTAAAAAATATATTTTTTGCTTAATTTTTTTTATTATAACTCCGAAACTACTGAGCCGATTGAAACGCAATATATAAACAGATTAAAGGATGCATAAATTTAAATTTTTCTAAGTATATTTTAATAATATCGGACTAACAATTTTTGAGTTATCATTAATTATGTGGAGAAATGTTTAAACAAATTTATAATTTTACTTAAAAATTAAAAAAAAAACATATTTGTACTACTGGAACCACAATACATCAAAATTGCATAGTGGTTTTTCAATCCCTGTTTTGCTGTTGACCTGTGTTATTATCGCGGTTTTAAATGAATTTATTATGTTTTTCATAAATTTATCGATATTTAAGTGTAATAAGAACTTTCATGCGACTTATTTGCGGAAATTGCTGGGAACTAAATGCATAAAATTGACTCTTTAGTTGTTAAAGTGTTAACGTAAATAGCATCAAGATAGAGCATTCCATTAGTACATTAAGATCTAATATATTTTGAAAAAATTTGAAAATATATAAAGCTACATGTTTAAACAAAGAAAATATGACGAAAAACGTTAGTAAAATCTTAAAATTCCGCTACTGAAAGGAGACATAATAATTATTTAAATGAATATTCGAGGTCGTAGTATGGGTCTTTATAATTTGAAGTTTATTCTTATAGCCTTTGGGGCATTGTGTGTTTGCAACGCACAAAAAAATTTTCAGACCCCCACCTTAAAGTATACCAATCGATTCAGAATGATGTCCGTCTGGCTGTCTGTCTGTCTGTCTGTCTGCCAGACCATGTAAACGTTGTGAACAAAGTATAGGTCAGGTACAGTTTAATGATATCTTTATGAAATTGGTTATGATATTATTATTTCACCTAGCTCTCACACAAATGTCCTTTCGGAATAGAGGTTTAACGATCATAAATACCTTAAATATAGCAATATTTGACCATAGCTCCTATCTAAACCCCTCTTCCGAAAATTACTTTAACGTGCATGAATCTCATACAAATGTCAGTATCAAGTTAATATTCGTCACAAATAAGTTTCGTTTAAGTAGGAATCACAGTGCCAAATTTTATGAGGTTCGTTCAATAATTCAGAAGAGCTCCCATATAAACCCACCTTCGAGAATCACCCTAAAGCGTATAAATCAAGGTTGTAAACTGAAACCGTTATAAATACCGATACCGTTTGTTACCGTAACTGATACCGATACCGAAAATATTATTTTGTTAAAAATACAGGTATTTAAATACCGATTCCTTCTGTACTGGTATTTTAGTTTCGGTATTTTAAAAATAAAATTTTTCCAACATAACATGGTTATTCTTACAATCATTTCTCAAATAATTTACTTCAAGAAATAAGAAAGATAAAATTATTTTTAATAATAAGAGTTTATTTAATGTAATATTTAAAGAATTTTGTTTTAAGGAGGACTCTTATTGTTTGTTTCTTGTTATATCATTTGCAATAAATTTATTTTTAAAGAGGTTTAAATGCCTTAAACCTAAACGAATTTTTGACAAAAAGTCTTAGTGCAAACACAAAAAATGTATTATCTTAGATATGGACATTTCAACTTAAGAAACATATGCTCTCAATCATTTATCATATGACGAACGTACTGCTGAAATTAATGATAGGTTCTTAGTTAACTGTTTGATATTTGCTTCTATGAAGATTCTCACCTTAATTTTGGTTTCTCCGAAAGACCGAAAAATTTTCTTCAGAAAGTTACTGCTCGGGCTATTTTAAGAGAACGCATCTCGAAATTTTCCGGGAATTTTGCTATTTTCATATCCCACTTTCTGGGAATTTTAAAAGAACTTAAATAAAAGAAAAATGGATGAATCCTATGTATGAATTCAAATAAAGATCATGTCATCACTAAGAAGCAGCAAATAAAAAAGCAGAAACTGATTAAAAGGATATAAAAAAAACTGTTTCACAATATATAAGTCGGAATTAAATTGATTTGAAAAATCAGTAGAATAACAATTGTTCTAATTTCCTTTTCACTGTACATTTACAAACCTGTTTAAGTCTGATAATGGAAAGTTTTATATTGAGGGCTTATATTCAAAACGGGTCTCATGCAAGCACCATTGTTCAGGAGAATACAAAAACTGTTTACTTCCCTCATTTTTCAACATTTTCCAATCCGTTCTTTTATGAGTTATTAGTATTATGTCTACTAAACTTTACACTGAAGAATAAATCTATTAACTCCATTATTCGCGAAGTTATGGTAGATAGCCCGTTTTGTCTTAATTATTTTTAATGTATGTTATAAAATGTTCATATAGCCCGTTTTGTATATTGGAAATTAAAAAGTAAAACATAATAATTTTTGAAAAAAATTTACAATATGTTAAATTTTTAATATTTTGTGGTTGGCTGGACCATTTTAAATCGTTAGAAATTTCAAATAACAGCAATGTTTACTAAAAGGACGAAAATGTGTTCAAAATTAAAATTATAAATTAAATTTTGAAAAAAAATTGCATGCGAAAAAAATGTTTGCCAAACAAATTTTGGAACCAATTAAAATTGTATTAAATTGCATATCAATAACTCAAAAATTATTAAAACCTTTAAAGACGATGTTTATTGTACATTTTATTTAATTATAATTTTTTTAAGAAATTGCTTTTGGTGTCTAAGATATTTTGCTTATATGATCTATAAGCATCTAAAAAAGGCTAAAAATCTAACTTCAATGGCTTTTTTCTCCAGACTGCATTGAGATAACAAAATTTTTATGAGATATATTAGGATTCTAATTCAAAATGTTTAAGAAAAGTTCAAACCGCAAAGAAAATTCTCATTATTTATCAATTTTTATTTTTACATTTCTTTGAAAATCAAACAAAAACTTGCAGTTTTTCCTTAAAAAAAATATACTGTTTTTAGATAGCCCAAAAACAAAAAGTGAAAAACATAGTGTTAGAATTAACTTTTGACTCCAAAATTAACACCATATAAAAAAAAATAAAAAACTGAAGAGTCTGACGCAAAAAAAAAAAAAAAATTGTAAATCTGCATGAGGCCTGATTTGAATATAAGCCCTCGATATCTTAGTTGGGTCTCAGTTATTCAACTAATGATTCGAGAGATAATTAAAGTATTTAATTTTTTTCCCGCTATCCCGGAAAATCAAAGTCCGGAAAAATTTTCTCCTGAGCCACTTCAGAGTTTGAATTTCTCACTCACATTTAACCATAATTATGGCGCGTTGTTTTAATCCTGCAACTTTTAAAACTTTTACTGAGTATTTGAGATAATGGGATTAGAGATCTAACTATTACTTTCTTGTTGGAGCACTATTTCTCCTCTACAAAATTTCTTGTCTGTAATTGACACATTAGCTCTTACTCTTATCTAAATAGTTATATAAACTAAAAACTCTTTGGGCAATCATATTTTCTTTACTAATTTTTATGGTGATTGGAATGAGTATTCCTACGATATCCGAAACGCATTTTCCTTTTTTTTGTAGCGTTGACCTTTGATATAATATTTTTTGTGTATTAAAAAAATTGTGGCAATACAAAAAATGATACCAATTTGTCTTTAAAAAGTCGAGTTTATTGGCCACTGGTCTAATAATGTGACCCTTCCTCGAATTTTGATGTACATATATGATAGTATAGGATAGGGTAGGGTATCTTGCTTGAGCGATAATGATATTGAAAGAAATACGTAATTTAAGATGTGTTTTGAAAACGGTCCAGCTAGTGTTTATAAACCGGTTAACCGAAAAACCGGGTTTTTCTTCAAATTTCGGTTATTTGCGAACCGGTTAATTTGAAATATTCAATTTCGGTTAATCGATTTACCCGGTTTTTCTGTGTCGGTTAACCGGTTTCAAAAATTTGCTAAAAATATCAAAAAATTTCGTCCTTTAGTTGCTTTTTTCTGAATTTAAAATATAAGAAAATATATTTAAACTATTAAAAATGTTTACTGTAACAAGTAGCCAGGTGATATATATTTACTTGTTTGAAGTTAAATATATTTTAAAACTGTATGTATAAATAACTCAGATAGATAATTAAGCATTCCATTTACAAAAACTCTAGAGAGGTAAATTTGCAATTTTTTTTTTTTTTTTCGTGAAGCACTTTAATGTATATTACTATATAAAAAAGTTAATACTTTATCAAGACATATGATTATTATGTGGTTGTGTTAAAGAAGATATGAACTCATATTTCATGTTAAAAATGTTAAAATGTATGAAGGTTTTTATACGGAAATTAATTTATATGTGTAATTATATACGTATTATAAATGAAAATACTACTGTTTATATGAATTTCATATTACAGTACAGTACAAATTTCATTTGATCTAAAAATTACAAAAAAAAAAAAAATATATATATATATTATTAATTAAAAATTCTAATTAGTGAAGTTCATAATTCTGACCTCTAAATCACACATTTAGAAAGATATGACGAACATTTTATGGTTTACAGTTAATTCTAAAAAAAATATTTTCTCCCTCTTATAGTTTTCTTTAAACTATAAAATAATAACAAGTTTATTAAAATAAAAAGTAAAAAATTCCGTTCAAATGTATACTACCACCAAACCTTGGCAAAAGTGTCAGTACTGTGGGGCTTAAAGAAACGCTCAAGGGATTAATTAATAAAAGAAAAATATACTCATTTTTATATGCGGTTTAAAATGAAAACAAAAGCAAAAAATATAATTTAATATTTAAAATGAAAAGGAGCTTAAATCACCCCACATATCCTATATTTATCGCTTTTTATTTCATTATTTGTGTAAAAAAAAAGAAAAGAAAAATGTATGATAAATATTTATTTTCACTTTTCTTAGCATCAATATTTATAAAAAGGATATAGATTGTTAAAAAACAAAGTTATAAAAATAAAATATGTACATAAAAACCCTTGAAAGCGGAAAAAAAAAACAAAAACCTGTTAAAGAAAATATTAATATGGGAGAAAAAGCAGCATTGGTCCCAGAAGTACTCTTCAGAGTCCAATATTGTTTTTTCTTCGGTAATAGTCTTTCGAAATTTTCTTAGCGATGGTATTGAGAGAATAGAGTGGGATGTAATAATTGGTACAGTTGTAATATATACGTTTTTTAAAATAAAGTATTTTTTCGAAAAATATCTACCTATAAAAATATATTTTCTGGATCCTGGTAAGATTCTGAGTCTATCCATCTATGTTCGTCCAACTGTCTGTTGAAAGCAGGATAGGACTCGAGGCGCATATCCTAGGGGGATATGCGCCTCGAGTCCATCCATCTATGTTCGTCCAACTGTCTGTTGAAAGCAGGATAGGACTCGAGGCGCATATCCTAGGGGGACGAAATTTGGCTCAAATATTTCTCTTATTTAAAGTTTATTTGGAATTGAAAATGGGCATAATCGGTTATTAAATAAAAAAAATAAAAAATATTGTTCAATACGAGATACGTTCCGTTGTATCTTCATTTCATATTTTTCTGCAGATATCTCTTAAACAAAAGAATGTACGACAACGAAATTTTATAGAGATAGTTCAACGATCGATATAAACTCGGAAACCAAAAATGGGCGTGATCCACTCACTTTAACGGCCACCTCCCATGTAAAGTGGAACATCAACGAAATTTTGTATAAATGGTTCAAGGACCAATGTAAACTATTCAATTAAATAATACCTTTTTCGAAAAGCGGAATTGTATCATGATTAAAATTAGTGTCTTAACTATTTATACTCCCACTGTACATTCCATACATTCATCCATCCATCCATCCATTCATCACATAACCAGGCAATTTTTATTATATTTTCATCCTATTTTCTTTATTTTTTTCTTTGTTATTTTTTTAACATCTTTTCAGAAAGCAGCCATTATATGAATACCAAAAATATTACTACTATTGCGGGATGGGGAGGCGGCTGTTTACGACATTATTAAAAGGGATGAGTTATATTTATGGTTTGGTTATTTTAGTTATATTTGCCATTTTTTTCTGCTTTTCTTGGGTTATACACTAGAGAGTTTTTAATAAAATAAGCATAAGTACCCTTATAATATTTGGCAATTTTCAGTGTTTTTATGAAAGTGTTAATGTGCAAAGTCTGTCTGTTTCTCAATACTCATCCTTCTATCTGTCCGTGTGTGCGTTCATCCTTCCTTCCTTTATTTAACTTTTTCTGTTTGTAATATATTTTGCTGTATTTAAGTACGTGAAAGTTTTGGTACTTTTTGATAAAAGTTACGCCAACATGTTATAAAACAATAATGTAAGTCAATTTTCGAATAATTTATGAGTATTGAAATATTGATTTCAATACACGTAGTATTGTACTTGTTTGTATTGCTACATGTTAAAAGTGGAAAAACAATTTTAAAGTTTGTTACAATACTTTTGGGCGTGTATGAGTAAATACTTATGAAAGGATGCATTTTGCAAAACTTTTCATAAAGTTTTAAAATGAAAATTGAAACAATATTAAAAGGTTTTGAATTTAAATGTTTATGGTGAAAACTGAGGTCTTTTCGTTTTGAGAAAGGTGATGCATTAGTTTAAATTTTGGAAGAGAATAGTATAAATTTTTTGATAGTTTTTTTTTTTAATAATAAAATTAGAAAATTTGCCATTTTTATATGGTATAGATTTATAAAGTAATCAAAAATAGCGATACTACTCCACTCATGGGGTAGGTGGAACTGAATCAAAGTCAGAAATAATTTTACATTTATCGATATATGTTATCTTTTATTCTAACTTGTAATAACAGTTTATGAAAGAAAAGTAAAAATTCATTAAAATAATGGGTCCCAAATAACTTTTTGGTTTTCGGTAATGACAACTATTTATTAAAGTACTTTCTTGGAAAGTAGGCGTCATTATTATTTGCCTTCTCTACATTACATAAATAAGTACTCAATCGTATAATAGCACAGTAAGTTACAATCACATGGATCAATCATGGAGCGCAGGATTAGTAATCAGAAGGTTGATGGTTCAACCCCATTCTGATGCTATAATTTCTAAAAATATATTTTATTTAAGTTGTGTAACTTTGAAAATTAATTGTGAGATGGTGTATTGAGTAAGACGTTAGTCATTAAAACCGAATAGTTTATACGGCCCCAAGTTCAAATCTCACTGATGGCAAAATTTTTTCGTTTATTTATTTTATTATACCCACCATCAAAAAGATGACGGGTATATTGATTTTGTCATTCCGTGTGTAACATGTCAAAGGAATCATCTAAGACCCCACAAAGTCGAACGGGACAACGTAGGGGGATTTGGCACAAATATTTGTCTTATATAAGGTTTGTTTGGGATTGAAAATGGGCAAAATAAGTTAATAAAAAAAAGTTATGGGCTAAAAACTAGAAACACACTGTGTCCGTTTTATACTTTTCTGATGATATTTCTTCAACGTATCAACGAAATTGTGTTCAAATAGTTCAAGGACCAATGTAAACTCGGAATTAAAAAATGGGCGTGGTCCGCCCACTTTACCTCCCCCCCCCAATATAATGTAAATTTTGAAAAAAATTATGGTGCGTATATAGATTCGGCCGAACCGAATATAACATTCGCGCTTGTTTTTATTTTCGTTTAGGTACATATTTTTGAGTATCCCTAGAGTATAAAAATAACTACATGAATTTGTGGACAACTCGAAATCTGCACTGCTTCGTTCATTTTTCGTCGGGCAGGACGCAGTTTAGTGGCAAATCAATCTTAATATAAGTAGTTTATAATTAGATAGCGTCAATATATTAAAAAAAATACACTCATGGTTCTTTACTAAAAAAAATGTAAAAAAATATAATTTCTTTGCTAACCTTTTATGAAACTTTGTCTTTCGAAATATGTAAAGAAACTACTTTTTGTTAACTAGACTTTCCAAAAGAATTTAATGATTCTAACTATATTTTTGTTAAAAAAATTTTATTTTTTATATTAACGTTAGAGTGTTGACTTTGAAAATTATTTTACGGCTACACCAAATCAATGTATTAGAAATTATACAGTATTTAAAAAAATTTCCTTTATATTGGACCTATCTCGCCAAGCACGTTACAAAAATATAAAAATCTTTGAAATCGGATTTGTAGGAGCTAAGAATTTTTTAAACTTTTACATACTCGAGGTTGTCAACTTTTACACCCTGTGGTTTATCTCGTGTTTAAAATGATTTTTCTGGAATATTAGGTTCTCTTCTACTTACAACTTTTTCATACATTTCATTTCAATTCGATCCGAGCAGTAGTTTAGGAGATATGAATTCATTACCAATGCTTATATCTATGATAGGTTGTAAACAAGTTTGCAATCGTAAATTGCCTTGTTGTCTCTGTTTGGCGGTACCAAAGCAGAGTTTGTGGACTATAATTAGACACCAGCAGAATGGAATACGTATTTTCTGTGCCGCTACACACTTCATCAGCATTCGTGGTGTCTTATCCATTTCGGTTTCGTTGAAACCTAAACAGGGTGATTGATAGTACTTGACGATTTTGAAATGCAGCGGGATATACATTTTACTTCGAATCGTAAACGAAAGTAAACTAAACTTTAAACGGGACTATTAAAAACAGTTAGGAGCACAGGCCTCTAGTTTGTCACGTGGGTAGAAGGACATCTAAAATTGGTTATCTCGGATATGTAATTTTTAATTTTGTTTTTTTTTTTTTAATTCGTTAAAAATTTATTTATGAATTGTATATAAAAAGTAGGTAGTTCTTGTAAATCTCTTCCAAAAAGAGAAAGATATAGTCGGTCAAGCCCCACAATTGTATACCCTACACTAATACGTTTCAACACTAAAAATAGAGCTCGGAAATGGTTTTAATATCGCACCTATGGCAATTTATGGACGGATCCTTATGAAAGTTTTTAATATGATTATATTAAACTTATTGTGTCAAATATTATCATGAGTTAAATTGATATTCGAAAGTCGACCTTATATAGGAGCTATGCCTAATTGTAGACCGATCTTTCTGAAATTTTGCACTCCGGCTTTTTGATATTGAAATAGTGACATTAATAAGTAATTTGTTAGCACTAAAACCCTATTTCGGGGAGTATTTGTATGGGGGCAAGGTGATCATGACCAATTTCAATATCGTTCGTCGTTATGCCAAAGTAAATATATGTGCAAAATTTCATCAAATTGTCTTTAAAATTGCGACCTGTACATGTGCACAAGTACCAGTCAGCTAGACGGACGGCTGGAGTCGTTAAATCGACTCAGAAAGTGATTCTGGTGGGTGTTAGGATATTTTTTCTGTGCATTACAAACATCAGCACAAACGCATAATACCCCAACCATCTTTGGTGGTGTAGGGTATAAAAAAAACTGTTGGTTATCTCTTTTAGTTTAAGAAATATTGGGTTTGTACTTGTTTTAAAAGTAATCTTAAATCTTAAAAGCCTGTAAATGGTTTTTTTTTCGGCTCAGGGTCTGGGGAAATTTTACCACAATTAAATTATTTTTACTAAATATGATTTTCCATATTCTAACGTTCATATGTTACAGAATTATATTAAAAAAGTTTTGGGAACACCAATCATTTTTGTGGACTTTGACTTTTATTATCTTCTAAAGAACAAAAGCTTTAAGTTCACATCAGTTTCAATCTCTTTCTCATTGTATACTTATTTTATTGGCCTAAAATCAATGTTTTATTTTCTAAATAAAATTTCTAAATATTAATAAATTAAGAATGAAATATTTCATCCCAGTATTGTGCTAAAAACATAACCATTTATCACGTTTTCTATTTTATTACTCAATCAAAATTTTTCACAATTCTTATAATTTTTTTTCCTTTTTTAAGAATTTAATATATTTTATTGCATAAATTATACATAACACAAAAAAAAAATCTGTTTCAAA
Source organism: Protophormia terraenovae (assembly GCA_951394005.1). Lineage (NCBI taxonomy): Eukaryota > Metazoa > Arthropoda > Insecta > Diptera > Calliphoridae > Protophormia > Protophormia terraenovae. The sequence goes on from OX596074.1 coordinate 141,070,923, forward strand.
AGATCGTATATTAAGCAACTGTTATTAAAAAAATCATACACAATAGATGTAGAGGGACAGGAAGATAAACTGACATACAGACAGATATTAAATGAAAACACCCCATACCACCCTAAATAATTCGTGTGCGAGTAAATTCATTTTAAAACGAGTACATCCTACACAAATACCCAAATACCCTTTATAATTTGCCATGGCAAATATGCATAGAGTCCTTGTACATTTTTTTCCTTTTCTCTGTAATTCTATTTTTTATTTTTTTGCTTGCAAATAGTTACCCTTGACAATACTCGACGTACTGATAACCAACAACAGTCAGTCATATAGCTAGATGTATGTATGTATGTATATAATACAAGGATGCACACACATTTATATTTATATCTTTATATTTAGATATATAATCGTATGTACCAATACATACGATTGGTACATACATTAAAATCAAAAAATTTATAACAGACTCCTTTAATGTTTGTTATTCCTTTTATACGTTTATTAAACTAGGAATGTATATAATTTTATTTTACATTCTGTTATTTAAAATATTTTTATTTTGTTTATTCCAGTTTATCGAAACAATTCATAAAAATAATGGACGATAGAAGAGATTTTTATTATGCGGCATATATTCTAATGTTTATCATTGTTGTTGTTGCTGATTTTGTTGTTATGAGCATTAATTATTATGAGCATAAATTAGAAAAAGGTTTTGTACTTTTGAAATAGTTGGAATGTTTTTGAAAAAAAAAATAATATATTGTTTCTAATAGAATAATATATGAAAAAACAATATTACAAAAATAATAAATTACAGTTATTTTAAAGGTTTAATAGGAGAAAAAGTAAAAAAGGGACCATTATAAATGCCCGTGACGTGACAGGATCGATCCGTAATGCCTCGTCCCAGAGAGACCAAAAACGTCCCATTTTGATCCATTTAAGAAATAGAACTAGAAAAACGAGAGAGAAACTATAGTCGGTCAAGACTGACCATATGATACCCTACACCATTCTGTATCAGCTAAAAGTTAGACCTGTGGCTAATTGTAGACCAACACTTTTGCTCAGTGTAGAATAAATTATACAAATACAGAACAATGCATTGTTACTAACATCTATGTATATGATTTTATGCACTTTAGGGTGATTCCCGGAAGTGGGTTTATATGGGAGCTATGGTAAATTATGTACCGATAAATTTTGGCAATGTTGTTGTAAAATAATGAACCGATCATAATCAATTTCAATAGGCTTCGTCCTTGTGTCAAAATAATTATTCGTGCCAAATTTCATCAAGATTTCTTTAAAATTGCGACCTGTACTTTGTTCACAAGGTTTACATGGATAGCCAGCCAGCCGATCAGACGGACGGACAGACATCGTTAAATCGACTCAGAAAGTGATTCTGAGTCGAACGGTATACTTATTTAGGACCAATTGGAATCCTAATAGATATCTCCACGAAAAACCTATGCAGCTCCGAGCCATTGCTAGCAAACTCATCAGCTATTTCATTGCCAAGAATGTCGCAGTATCCCGTAACCCAACAGAGTCTTATTTTATAGACATTTATTAGTCTTCTCAATTCCCTCTTGCACTCAAATACCAATCTGGACCTAACATAGTGACTCTTCAGGGTCAATAATGCTGCCTGACTGTTAACATATTTACTCAAGTTTTCTGCATAGGGAATATACCATGGTAGCCTTCCTCGACATAAGTATGTACATTTTAATTTTTCCAAAATTTAATTTACTTCCCTTTTGCTTAGATTCTTATTTAAATTTTATTATTTTCTATATAAAAGGAATAATGTTAGTTTATATAATTTCAAAACATAATTTATTGCGAAATAACCGATTTATCTGCATTCAAATCCCTTACAAAATTTTCTTTTCTGATCTCAAACTTTTTCTAAAGTTTAACAGTTTTTTGCAAATATAAGGACTGCGCACGAAAAAATCCGTGCATGCAAATCTGCTTATAGAAACTAAACCAATTTAATTTTTTAATTTTAATTTTTTTAAAGTGACATTTTTATTAATGACTGTTATGTTCAAGTTCTAAACATAAAAGAATAAATTAGTTCCTGTTGGTTTTTAAGGAAATATGTGATATTTTCCAGAATTATTGTAATTAAAGGTTTTTTTTTCTACAATTTCTCTTTTTTTCTAGAATAAGTCCACTCCGTTTCATTTTATGCTGAGCTTTTAATGTCCTTTAAATTATTTTTTAAAGGATCTTTGAATTGCAATGAGTTTCGGACAATTTGATGGATTAGCCTTTTTCGGTACAAACTCTTATAATTCCTTTGTTACAACTCCATTGTTTTTTTGTTGTAACAGGCCAGAAAACAGTGGATACACTATATTTTCTTAGGAGAGAGAGAAGTCTTTTCCAAAGGCACTAATTCAAGTATAATTCTGTGGTAATGCAATAATTTTTTAAGACTGAAGTGCTTCATTCCCGCTTTCTTCAAAAAACTTCCCAGATTAAAAACTTTCTTAGGAATTTTGATTTCTTTGATACACGAAGTTTTTCTGCCAAGTTGAAAAAAGTCACCCTGTACGAAAGTTTCATCGTCTATTATACAGAAATAAAATTTTTGAAAAATTCGTCTGAAGTACTTTCACGTTATTTTTTTACCTCCAAATTATTGCTTGCGTTTTTTTATTAGGATTTTTTTCTTACTTTATTCGTTTTCAGGCTAGATTTCCTTTTAAATTTTCTGATAAAGATAAACTTTTTGTGACACTTTTCTTCTAGAGATGATGTGATTTTCTCTCAAAATCCTTTCTATTTTGTCTGAGTCCTACAGCCTGAAGATACTATTTGTCTTCCATTACCAGGTTACCATTCGGTGATCATGACTTCTTTGTATAATATTATGAACAAAGAAACTGTATTTTGCGGCACAACAGCCTTCGTTGCAATTATTTTATATGACCAATGTAAGATTTCATGAAAAATTTGAATTATTGAAAAATAGGTGTTTTTTTTTTTTTTGCTAAATTTCCATTTTAAGAAAAACCAATTTCGCTATTACCATAAAACTTAGCACATGACTAGTGAGTATAATGTCAAAAACAAACCAGTTAACAGAATTATTAATTTTTCATCACATCAAAAATTATAAGCCCAAGAGCATGAACGGATTTTTTCGTGCGCAGTCCTTACTTAGAAGAAAGCTTTTTATTTCTTGTTTAACTTCAGTGTATTTTTTCAGGAGAGGAAAAAAATAATATGAAAGCTTGTCTTTAGTGATTGTTGCATTCATAATGGAACTCATTCTGTAAAAATATATTTAAAAATTGGTATAATAAGCTGTCGATCAATAGCTTTTAAAGTATAACTCTACATATTTGGAGTTATTCTGAATTTTGTCTGATGCTCTCAACAAGATGTAACAACAGCTCATTATTTTTCATTTTTATCCCGTTTAATGTAGATGATTTCTATATATTTTTTTTTTATTAATATATAAGCATATCAAAAATCTTATTGAATTATTTGCATTAAGAAGAAATTTCATTAAAACATTCCTCACTTGATATTTAATTTCAAAATAGCTTTTACCACCGTTTCTATAGTATTTTAGAAAAAACATGATTATTTTATTGCCAGTATATCCGGGAATGCAATTCATTTATCATCCCACTGTTCACTGTATTGTTATATTTTTGTACAAGTTTTTTGCTATCTGTTATATTTATCTATGAACATTAGGGTAGCTCCAAATATTCATATAAATATTTATATATATATTTTTTTTAATTTTAAATACAATAATGGATAAAAAATAATTAAAAAATCGTTGGGAAATTTCTATAAATGTATATATATATATATATATATATATATATATATATATATATATATATATATATATATATATATATATATATATATATATATATATATATATATATATATATATATATATATATATATATATATATATATATATATATATATATATATATATATATATATACAATTTAAATAAATGTACTCCAAATATCAGGTGTTTTGGTTCCTGGATAATAACTATATTGAGTAAAAAATTAAATTTAAAATAAAATAAATTAAAATCATTTCAAGAAGTTTGTAGCATATAGTCTTCTTTTTGATAATACACAAATGATAGGACCCTAATATAAAGAAAAATAGCATTACTGTTGTTTTTGTACTTTTTTTGGTTTGTTTCCTCTACTAAATACAACAGCTAATTATATTTACTACATGCAGTGAATATTGTATGGTTGGTTACCCATTTGGCAGAATACTCAAACACATACATACACATTCACTCATATATCTAATAGAAAGATAAAAACTCTGATTAGATTACACATTCACAAAAAATCTACGAATTTTTTTCTCTTATTATTTTTTATTTTTTTGTATTCTATTAAACATTAAAGTTCAACATTAAAGTCCTGGTGCGGCAGTAAGATGAATGGTTGATGATAAATATATGTACATATTTTATGTTAAAAGTTACATGAGTAACTGTGAATATATAAATATGAAAGGATATATGTGTATATATGTGTAAGCAATATGTATATTTTTTATGTATTTCAGCGGTTTTTACCCACACTAATCAGATGCTTAGAAAATTTTATTTTGTACTTTACTACAAGTTATATGCAGAGATGAATGGATTTGTAAGAGGGAGAATTGTTAAGTGTTAAATTTTAAAAATAATCAAGTATATTGGCTGGCCCGAGTCTTTTAAATCTTTCAACATTATGAAAATATGTGAAATTTATATTAGTACATTTATTTTTATCTTTTTTTTAATATAGTTTCGGATTTATTAAAATCTAATATTTTGATTTAATATAAGTTTAAATTTAAGAGGTTTATATAAACTACATAACTTAGTCGTTTTTTTTTTTTTTTTATTTCATTACATATTGTGTAAATTTTTTACAGATATTTGTCCATCACTTTACGAGATATTAATCTGAATAACAACATAATTCGCCTGATTTTCCTTTTTTCGAAGTGTAAAAAATATATAAATTAATATGTCATTTTTTTCATATTTCCTATACCCAGTTGGAAATTGTGTCTTATAAGACAGTTTTATAAGTGACTTATATTGTAAAAGTCCTTAGGTGATGACTTTTATATGGGATGACTACATAAAGTGTTAACACATTATACAGAATACTATCATATGAAAATAGGTGTATGTGACTACAGAGTAATCACTGGTCTTTGGGCCGCTGGTTTCCATAGCGCCTAAGTATAAGTTCTAGGTAAGACCTCAAGCTTACATTTTCCAATTTCTAGAATCCAGGAAGCTTCAAGGTACTAGTGCACATTTTGTAACCTGTCAAACATAACGCGAACTCTAAAACAAAAACAAGTTAAGGTTAAAAAGTGTAGAGAGGCAGGATTTACTCTGCTACGTATAAGCTATACATCAGGAATGAATTTCCTCCGAGAAGACAGGTCGCTGTGGCGAACAGCAGCGAATCAGTTCAAATATGTGTACACGAACAGATCTAAACCTATGATAGATAGAAAAAAGGTAGATATTGTATCTAAATGATTAGCCTCTAGCCAAAAATTATTCTAGAGCTCTGTCGTCATCAGCTGGGAGTTCTGGTGGCTGTGATCACTGACCGTTGCGTTATCATTACGCATGCCACGAGGTTAAGACTCTTCTTTTAATAACAGTTTTTAAAGTTATGGTCATTACGAAGAAAATTAATTGATGCAGCACTTTCTCTGAACTTTTCTGGTATTAACATTAGGCAAGTTATTTTCATTCTGGTTGATTTAAATTGATCCTGTAGGACTTATAGAGCCACTAGGAACGGGACTAATATAATCGATAAAAGAAAACTGACCATAACTACCGGTTATCCAAAATTTAGTTATGGTCATTTTGTTTAAACTTATCAAACCACATACGTAAGCTTATGTTTCTAAAGGAGGTATAGTTGTTTTAAATTTGCCTGCATTTAAATACTCTCATACAAATATAATTATGTACATATGTATGTGTTTTGAGAAACGTATGTATAAAAAAAAAAAAAATAATAATAATACATGCATAATATTTTAACATGGTGTTGAACTTTTACTCTAGGATAGATATCTTTACGGATCGCTTGCTGTTTTTGACTGCTTGCGGCAATTGCTTTATTAAGAGTTTCTGCTTCGTTTGTAGTTGCTGTGATTCCAAAAAAAAAAAAAAGCATTCTCTTATTTAAATTTTTTTACTTTGTTGTATTCTAAAAAATAGTAATAATAAACCAAATACTCCTGCATACTCGTTTGTATAAAAAAAATATTTAACTTTATTTATTTCTCTATTAAAAGGGTGGTGGTGGTAAATCCTAGTCAAGTCATAAAATTTTAAAAACTCTACACATGAAAACACACATACATATACTCACAAATATGTATTATTACAATGAAATACAAAACCAACTAGAGGGTGGCAGGAGGTATATAATTTCAGGGATTTAGGAAAAAAGGTAACTAATTTCAAATGTGGCTATAGATGGATTTAAAGAATTTTTTAATCAAAACTTGTTTGGTTTTATATGTGTGTTGTTTGTTACTATATTTTCCTTTCTTTTTTAGGGTGAACTTTAAATTAAATTTTCTACTGAATACCAAAGAGCAACATGCCACCCTGGGCTTCGTTTTATTTTTAAACAATTTTTATTATTAGTATTCCGTTGCTGTCCAAAAAGTGTGTGGATTTATTTAAGGATGCGTTTTTTTTTTTTGATGCTGTTCATTCCCATTGTATTTGCATTGTTTAATGCATGTGGGAATTATTAATCCTTAACGCATGTGTTTTCCCTTTTTATAAATTTTTTTCTAAACATTTTTTTGCGTCGTTTGGCTGTTATGTCATGGTAACTTTTATTTAAAAAAAAAAATGCATTATGTTTTTTTGTTTTTCAGCTTAAAAGTAAACTATATCTAAAGCAAAACTTGTTTAATAGTGGGCAGAGAAAATTTTGTGTAGGTTTACAATTCAGCTGAAATTAAAATTTAGTTTTACCTATGGAAAAAATTAGTTCAATTTACATGAAAAATATTTACTTAATTGTATTTTACGGGAAGTATTCGAAAAGTCTTAAATTGCAGATATTTCATATTAATTCAGGGAAAAAGTATTTTTCAAAATAAAGAAGCAAACGAGATAGAAAAATATAGTCGGCCAATCCTGACTATAGATAGCGTACACCATCATGTATGTGCATTAAAATTCGGGGAGGAGACCTGTGGTCTATTGTGGATCGATACTTCTACTAAGTGTAAAATAAAATATGTATACAAATACAGAATATTACGTTGATACTAACATTTGTATGATTTTATGCATTTTAGGGCTATTCCCCGAAATGGGTTTATGTGGGAGCTATTATAAATTATGGACCGAACCTCATAAAACTTGACACTGTGATTTTAACTTAAACAAAACTTATTTGTGTAGAATATTAACTGACATTTTCATGGGATTTATGCACGTTAAAGTGATTTTTGGAAGAGGGGTTTATATGGGAGCTATGGTCAATTATGGACCGATGAAATTCGGAACAAAGGTATACGCTTAATTGTTTGCACCAAATTTCATCAAAATGTTGCTATGTTTAAGGCATTTCTGTTAGGTGAAATAATGGACCGATCATAACCAATTTCAATAAGCTTCGTCCTCGTGCAAAAATAATTATTCGTGCCAAATTTCATTAAGATATCTTTAAAATTGTGACCTGTACTTTGTTCACAAGGTTTACATGAACGGACAGCCAGCCGACCTGACGGACAGACGGACGGACATCGTTAAATCGATTCAGAAAGTGATTCTGAGTCGATCGGTATACTTTTAGGTGGGGGTCCGAAGATTTTTTCTATGCATTATAAACATCAGCACAAACACATAATACTCCAACTACCTATGGTGTTGTAGGGTATAAAAATTATAATATTCTCTTTGCATAAAGCTAAGTTCATATAATGCACTTTTTTATTTCTTTTTGATTATCGATTTAGGAAAATCGAGAATTTTGGAATATGTAGAAGTCAAGGAAATTGATGTAGCTTTTTACTTGATATAAAGCGTAATTGCTATTTAATTAAAAACCAAATTTTGAAAAAAATTTACAATTTAAATTATTTAGGTAATAAATTAAATAGCTAACTGTAATGAATGGTTTAATTGCAAAATTACTTTAAAAAATATATATTTAAAAATTTTGTATAAGTAGATTACGTTTATATGCAAGAACAACTCTCTTTCCTTTGCAGATCATTTAAAAAGCAGCCCTGACTTCACAAAACAAGGCAGTTTTTTTTTTGTTGCACGCCACATTCAGCTATACAAAAAAATAATAAATATAATGAATAAATAATTAAAAATATTAATTTATTGAAAGTTTTATTTAAAAAATATATATTAAAATATAATTTGACCCTCCTTTTTAATAAATTAAGGCTTGTGTACATGAAAACAACAATACTTTTAACTGTCGTTCTTTGATTTTATATTTATTTTGTAAGATTAAACAGAAATTAGCTCAAACTAAAGCAAATATTTTACAAGTTGTGTTGCCACCTCTATAGTTAAGGGCAAATAGTTTTACTCTCACAAAATCAGCTGTTATTTTATTTAAATAAAAAATATTTGGTATTCACATTAGGCAAAGTAAATGTATTATTCGCAAAGTAGCTCTGGGTTGAGAAACAACTCTCTTGTCTTAAATACAGCTTGGCCTTCGGGAATTTTGCGTCTCACCCCGCATTGACTAAATGTTTACATTTGTCACATGCAATCGATTTTGATAATCTAACTCTTAAAAGATAGAATTTTGGTGGAGTACCATATATAACTCGAATTGATATAACTTTTATATTTGATTATTGGTGGAGTACCAGATAAAACTCGAAGGACTGAATTTGGTAGAGACCATTAAACTCAGGGAGCTGAATTCAAAAACTCTAGCTTTCTTTACGAAGGTATAGATCCAGTGGATGATGGCAATATGATAGTTGAATGCTACACCATTTAAACTCATATTACACAAAAAAAAAAAAAAAAAAAAAATAAATAAAAAAAATATATATATGAAAAATCATCAACAGGGAAACCACAAATATGCATTTGCATGTTTTCTCCTGAATGTTCAATGATGCCATCGATTAAATATTTATCCGTTTCAGAAAAAATAAAATATGTTGGCATCGATTTGTTAGTGCATATTTTTGCATATTTTACCCTTTACGGCATATTTTTGCATGTGGCGATTTTTAGTGCATATTTATTGCATATTTTGTTATTTTTAGGGCATATTTAACCCTTTTAGAGCATATTTTGACAATTTAAGGATCAAAAAGTCGTTGTTTTAGAAGGCATATTTTTGTGTTTTTTGAGCATATTTTTCGTTTTTTACTGCATATTTAATGCGCATAAAACCCATTTTTTTTAGAGCATATTGTGGTTTCCTTGATCATCAAATACTAAAGTACCTTGAATGAAAGAGAACCGGTTCAAAACTAGTCACGCGACAGGATCTCAGGGTTAGTGACCAGTTCCAGTACTTCATATGGGAGAAACCTGTCACTTTTACTTGGGGTTGTCATTGGAGGTGGCTAATTAACACCTTGTGACAGGTCACAGGACTGGCGCAAGAGGACATGTTCAGATTCAATTAATATATTAAAAAATTTAAGAAAAATTTTTACTTTTTTTATTATCTTCATATTTTTGTTATTTTTTTTTTTTTATTAAATTATACTTATTTAATTTTTTGTATTTTAAAATTTTCGGGCAGTACCCCGAATCGATTCCACTTTCTTCTGACGTTTTATAGTCTTCAAAGCTAACACTCCGATATAAATTGTTATTTTCCGCGCGTTAAAATCTTACTTTTTATATTTGACGCGGATGTGAAAAAATGCACGCGATTGAAAGTCCTGATTCCTCTGTTTTCCAAAAAAAAGTTTAAAAATAATAAAATCATCAACTTTTTAGGCATAACTCAACATTTGTTGGAGTCTGTTAAAAATTATCTTGAGTAGCAGAGTACAACCCATATCGAATTGAAATTTATGGAGGAGGACATAAACATTCAGAAATATCAACTTGTAGTCATATTGTGATAACACGGGATAAGCGACAGTGTCAAATTTAACTCCCCCGATTGTGTAAGTTTTAAAATGTCGTAACTTTTAGAAATTATGTCCGATTTCAAAGACTTGTATATTTCTGTAAAGTGCTTGACAAGATAAATAAAAGTAAACTTAATAACCAAAGTTATCGCTTATATAAAAATATATTTACGATTGAAATTTTCGAATTTATTATGCTTTTCGGTCTTGGGTAATATGGGGATTTTTTTTTAATATTGTGTTGTTGTGAATATATTTCGAAATAATTTGCTGCACAGAAAATACATATTTCAAATTATTTCTTAATAAAATTATTAACTAACTTTATATTGTAATTTAATTATATTATTTTTTTAATATAATTAATTTTCTAATTGGTTTACAATAATTTGACAGTTCTTAATAAAATATAAAGAAAAGTGAAAAATGTGTCTATAAAAATATGGAAATAAACTAAATTTCCAACAATTATCAATTCATTATATCTATTTAAGAAAAATGTTTAAGCTGATATAACTACAATTCAAACGCCGTTTAAGTCATTGATTTCCTTAAAGCCTTCCCAGAAATATTGTTATTTAAAGTTGTATACTTTCGAGATTTTTTAGGTTTTTTCGAAAGTGAAAAAGCGAAATAAAATCGCGAATTTTCTGAATTTCGCAAAACTGAAAACGGAAATCTATATAGACATCCGTAGACCGCTTACGTACAAAATTTTATAAAAATCGAAAGACACTTGGCAAATTTTTGGGCGTTCTTTCATGGAATGGACAATATATATTTTTGTTTTTTCTACAAATTTCAAAAGACAAGTCTTCAGAAATGGTTAATGAATTGATATTTGTTTGTTTTTTCTAAATTTAGCATTGGACAAAAATTGTGAATTTTAGAAAAAACTTGCGATTGTCACTCGATTTTTTTAAAATTTATTTTCAAGAAATATTTTGAAATCAATTTGATACTAAATTGTTTCTCGACCGGCAAAAACGAATTCAAGAGAGCAGATTTTATGAAAAAAGGTAAATTTATTAAACGACTTTTTTTTAGTGGCATAAAAAAACATATTGGCATATTATTTTCACTATTATTTCTTATGTAATGTATAAAGTAAATATCAATATTTCATTCCTGCTAAAATTATTTAAAAATTTTTGCAAACCCATTTTTAGTAATTTTTTTCTTTTGCGACTCTTCTATACATTTCAATTCGATCTGAGGAAATACAGATTTATTAACAAAAATTTGAGTTTGGCACCACAAATATTTCTAAACATTTTTTTAATCATAACAATCACAAGTATTTTTTTATTTGGGGTCTTAGATGTAAATTTTATGTATTCGACATAAGTTATATTTACATTCCATAAAAAGTAAAATAAAAGAAAAAAAAAAAAAAAATGTCTTGCCCATAGTAAGGCCATTACTCTAGTATATTTCCTCATAACTCAAGAACGGTGTGTACGATTGATCAAAGTGATACACCAAAAGATGCGGACTAAAAATATCTTCAAATTTTTATGTGCTCAATAGTTTCGGAGTTATTTTGAAATAAGTGTCAGAAAAAAATCATTTTCATGCAAAATTTTAGATTTTTTTGTTACTAAAATTTCTTTTAATAAATGAAAATATCTAAAATGTTACAGAGTATCACCTCTATCTTAAAGCTGGTAATGCTGCGAATAAAATAGGGCATGTATCTTCAAAATTGATGAAGAAATCTATATTTTATTCACAGTTAAGTAAAAATATCCATGTTACATACAGTACAGTGGTACAATACAGTGGTGGCCAAACAATTTTTTTTTTATTTTTTCTTGAAACAAAAATAGGTGGACTAGGTGGATTCTGACGAGTTAAACAAGAATATGCATTCACTTTTTTCTATCGGATACTGTTTTTTTTTTTTTTGATGTGCATGAATAATATTATCATTATTCAGCGGTCACACTATAAAATTCGAGAATGGTTTGTCAAACTTAGGCTATAACTCAAGAAACCTTTACACGACAAGTGATATATGAAAAGATGCATACGAAAATTATCTTCAAGGTATGTCAACAATATTTTTCATTCGCTCTAGAATTTCAGAGTTATGGATCCAAATTTTCACCACTTTTCAAAAAATTAATTTTAAAATTTCATAATTTTCTTTCTTAACAACATATGATAAGTCGGATGAATATTTTATCTTTGGAGACCCCTAGTAAAATTTGAAGAAGAAAATATTTGTAGAACATATTAACCCATTAAACTCAAGTTTAAATCGACTTTCATATCATTTCCTTAAAACGGACTAGAAATGACCCCTTTAAGGTAAGAGAAATGAATTTAAAGTTCTAATGAAATATTCCCCGTTAAATGCTCTAAACATTTATGGAAAATTATTTTAGCTTCGAACTATATTGATATTATTTTTTTCGATTAATCTGTAACTAGCTTTAAAAAGTGGTCATAAAACAAAAATTTTGCCTACCAGCGAAAAATCTTTTGGAGGGTTTATTACACATATCAAGAGCTATCAATTGCAATCGGAATGATTCCACCCCCAAAAATACTGTTGCATAGTGTTATCGAATAACTACGGAAATATTAAAAAATTAATTAAATTCAGCTCAAATACAATTTAGGTCGCTATATATTAAAGTTCAATTTATCTTAATTGGACAAACTGTTCTCGAGTTATACAAGTGTGACTGCCTAAAAAAATCAATGCGTGATAGGAAAAAAGTAAAAGCTAATTCTTATTTAGCACATTTAATTCCATTCAATCCACCTATTTTTTTATTTAAGACGAAAAAAAATTTTTTTTTTTTTGCCCACTACTGTATTTCCACTTAGCTATAGGGTATCCTAACTTAACTGAGAATCCAATCAAGATTTGTGCATCAATTTTTACAATCCGTGGCCTTATTTACTCGTAGTTTTGCCAGCTTTGCGACAAAGGTGATAAACTTAAATATTTTTGATGTTTTCTCTTTTAAAAAAAGGTTTTAGTAAAAAAGAAATCTTGAATTTTGCATGAAAAAAATTTTCTCCGACACTTTTTTCGAAATATCTTCCAAACTATTGAGCGGAAAAAAATTTTATAGTAAAGCGATTTAAAGCTATTTTTTTAAAGCATATCGTGGTATATCATTTATATAAATCGTGCATACCGTTCTCAAATAATAGTGAAATATACTCGAGTAATCGGCTTATTTAGGGCGCAATATTAGACACTCCCATAAAAAAAAATCCCGACCTGATGGAAAAAAACTGAAAGCAGATTCAAGTTTGGCGTACGGAATTCCATCTAGTCTACATATTTTTTTTTGAAAGAGTTCGAAAAAAAATTTTTTTTGTCGACCAGTGTTATTAAAAGTAGTTTTCTTTCAAAGTAAAATGAACAAAAAGAATAATTAAAAGCAATTTTCTTTCAATATCTACTTAATTATATTTAATAAGTATTAATTAATAAACATAAATCATTTCGCCTTTGTTTAATAAATTTCTATGGCTTTGCAATAATTCATTTTTTTTTTTGGTTTTTTAAGTTGTAAACGAATTTATTTATGTTTTTGCTTATTTATTTCTTTGACATTTTATTGATGTGGTTCATTCGGTTGACCGCAGATTCTAATTAAAATGTAGTTATTTTTCAATGAAATTCAAAACCACAACAATAAGAAATTTAATATGAAATATTCCCAGGAATTTATTTAAAATGATAACAAGTAGGAAATTGTAGTAAGAGTAAACACCCACTTTATGGTCATACTTATAATGGTTGAAAGTAATAGAAATGACAACCATTTTGTTATGTCAGCAAGAAATTGAAATTATCTTGCGATAATTTATTAGAATATTAGATTTATATAATCAAGAGAAGAACTTTAGCAGTAAATTATAATTTGTATTTCTTATAAGAACTTAGATCGGAATTAAAAGTTTGAATAATTTTTATAATATTTTAGTTATATTTTTACCATATACATTTTACAAACTTGATCATGGGAATCAAGAAATATCTAAGATTTATTAAAAACTCTCCAAATAATATTCTTTAACAAAGATTTCCTAAGAAATAGTATAATTGAATTTAATATAGATATTTTCCAAATAAAATTCAATCTTTTGCCAATGAAATGTATCTGGGTGTGAACAATACATAGTAACTACGTAGTATATATTTATTTTAACAATCACATAATAAACATTTATTTATTTTTTTTTTTTTAAATATTATTTTTATTTTTTTTTTTTTGCTTGTGTAAAATCATTTTCCGTTTTCTCTGACTCGTTTATTTTTGTTATTATTATTTTTTTGTATTGATGCCTTTGAAGTACTACAATATTTTTTAATTAAATCCGAAGGCAATAATGATGCTACAACTTGTATATACTATATAAAAAAGCTTTATGTTCGTATGTAACAATGGTATTGGTTATATGGGTGCAAGTAACTGTTTGTATATAGATTTTTTTTAATCCAGAACTTTGAAGAAATAGATTTGCTTAAAATGAGGAAAATTTTAAAACTATATTTTTGTTTTTTGGTAAATGAAAAATATAGTGTAAAAGAAACTAATGTTTATCTTATTAAGGAGTAGGATCAAAAAAATTTTAACACACATTTTGACTCATAACTTTTTTTGGAAGCAATATTAAATTTTTTTTTTTAATCTAGTTATCATTGAAAAATACCACGTTGATCTGTCGTGATCTTGATCAAAATGAGTGACGAAAAAGATGTACGTTCTACAAATTACTAAAAAATTTCAAAAAAAAAAAAAAAAAAAAATCAATCCAAATAGGTCCTACAAATAATTGGCCACAGAATTAAATTTCTCACGTCAAATTGTTTAAAGTGTTACCAAACAGAATCAAGAGAATCTAACCATTGATAGGAAACCTGGTTCGGAAAGAAAAAAGGGGATCACATGATATTGGGAAGGACAGAAAATTGAAAGCATATTGAAGGAAACTCCAAACACATCTGGTAGAAAAGCAGCCCGGTTAGCTCAGTGCTTTGGCTATTTGGTACGAAAATTTAAAGCTAATGCAAAGTTGGTAACATATAAAAACCAAAAAATTTCAAACAGGAATGCTGCAAAAAATTTAGAAACCAAGAATAGGACATGGAAAATAAACCAAATTTCATACAAAAATACTCATGTTGTATAATTGACGAAGAATCGTATGTGCTGGCAGAACTTTCGCAGCTTCTGTGTCAAAACATTTATATTGTAAATGCTCGAGGCAATGTTAAAGATAAGTTTAGGACCCAAAAGCAGAAAAAATTTCCTAAAAAATTTCTGGTATAATAAGCTTTTTGCAGTTGCGGCAAAACAGGAAAGTCATTTGTTACATTCGGCTCTATAAATACCAAAATATACTTCAAAGAATATTAGGAAAAAAGACTTCTTCCTTTCATAAGAGAGCACAAATTGTCCACACATTTTTGGCCCAATTTGGTATCATGTTACTACTACGGTAAAAAGCTCTGGAGTGGTAAATCAAAACAATAACATAGTTTTTGTACCAAGAGAGGTCAATTTTCCAAATTGTCCATAGCTTAGACCAGTGGAGAGATAGTGAGCTCTTGTGAAAAGTGAATTAAAGAACACAAAAAAGGTGTTCCAAAAAACCGAAGATTTTAAAAGAAGATGTGCACACTGTTTAAAAAAAGTGACCAAAAGTGTTCCACAAGTTCATAAATAGTGGTTAGAACTATAAAAGTTGTATTTTTCTGTGATCTGTAATAAATTATCAATTAAATAAAAACAGTAATGAAAACTCTAAAATCAACCGTTTCAAAGTTATTAAATATTATATATGTTAAGATTTTTTCGAACGCACTCCTTATGTATTGTTATTTGTGTTGAAATTTTATTGGTCATGTAGAACATTGAAAAAATATATTTATTATTTTACTGATTGTCATCAGATTTTTTCAAACAATATTTCTAAGAAAATGGAATATTTGAAAAAAATATAGACAAGTGAAAATGTTATATTCGGCTTCTATATTACCACTATTTGCAACATTAGAAAATTTCTTCTTCTATGGAAGATGGACGGTAATGTTGGCGATCACGCCCGAATTCTGAGTTTATATCGATCCTCTTATAAAAATAGAAATGAAATGATAAAAACGCATTTTTTTCTAAAATACTGGTCGAAACAGTATTAAAATTTGCAATGGCCATTGGAAATATGTTTTTTATATGTCAGATAATATTTGATTTAATAGTTGCTAGAAGATATCTAACACCCAAGCCTTATCATTTTCTAATTTTATTTTAACTTCTGCACCTTCATTTTGTCTTTTAATCTGTTAAATAACCGTAAAAAAAAAATATTAATAAAATTTTTTATATCCTTCATCAAATTTAATGAATTGTTAGGTTTTAAGTAATTCATGTGTCTAAATTTGTGTAAAAACATCGTACAACAAAAACCAAATAGTTCCATATATATGTGAAAATATAGACTTAATATATCGTAGTATAACTTCGTTTTTAGTTTTTCATTTTGTGTACGTGGTTCCCTTTTTAAAGTTTTTTAATTAGTATTTAAGTAATTTAAATACATTATAATTAAAATTATATACTGATACTAGCTGTAAACAACAATAAACTTTTTAAATATTTTACCTAAAAAAGTACCAAAAATTACAATAAAAAAATATCTCTTTAATTTCAGGTTTCTAATCTTCAATTTTATGTTTCTAAGGATGAAAATTACAGAACATTCAATAAGTACTATTAGAAAAACGAAAAAAGATACCACAAAGTCCCTTCTTATAGATTCTCATTCATTTAGGACCACATATCTTTAATTTCATGTTTCATAATTATAGAAAATTCAAAAAGTACCATTAGAAGAACAAAAAAGTACCAAATAGACCCCTCCTTTGGATTCTTATTCACTTAGCACCACATGTTCTTAATTTCATGTTTCCAGGTTCATAATTGTAGAAAATTAAAAAAATACCATAGGAAGAACAAAAAAGTTTCACAAGGTCCCTCCATATAGATTCCCATTCATTTAGGACCACATATCCTTATTTCATGTTTCTGGGTTAAATATTATAGAAAATTCAAAAAGTACCATTAAAATAACAAAAAAGTACCACAAAGTCCCCCCTTGTGAATTCTTTCCAACATAGGACCATGCGTATTTAATTTCATGTTTCTAGGTTAAATATTACAGAAACTCAAAAAAGTACCAATAGAATAAGAAAAATGTACCACAAAGTCCATTATCTTGAATTCTTACCCACAGGACCATGTACTTTTAAGTACCACAAATTCCACTCTTGTGAATTCTTATCTACATAGGACTACATTTTTTTAATTTCAAGTTTCTATATTTAATGTAATTGAAAATTCATTTTTAAGTTTGAATAAAATGTAATTTTCCTCCTTTTCTCCCTTTTTGGTACTTTTTTTACCCATAGAAATATCAAAAATTGTATTTCAATGAGTTTCTAAATTATAGTGAGATCCCATATTAAAATACGCATATGGTTATGTCAATAAATATAAAAAAATGTTTTATGAAAAAAGTACCAAAAATAGGTAGGATTTTTACCCCTTAAACGTTTGAATTTCTAAAAAGTACCAAATTTATATTTCTAATTTTTTGATAAGTTATGAATACGACATAAATTTTATCTGTATGTTGATTGGTTTCAGATACATATGGTGCCAAAAAAGTACCAAAATACAGTTTTTACCCGTTTTCTCCCTAAAACGACCGATTTTCAAAAAAGTACCAGACACCTGTCCAATTATTTTTCAAATGGATAACGATAACTATTCAACTTTTTTTGTATCATTATTAGTTTGGGAGTTATAAAACATTCGAATTTCATCTCTCTAGCTTCAGCTGTTTGGGCTGTGGGGTGATGAATCAGTCAGTCAGTCACGTTACTCTTTTATATAGAAGATGGATATTACATGAAAGAGGAAAATTTTGGCATTATAACGAATTACATTTTGTACAAAAGTTATAAAATAAATCCTTCAAATATTTCGTCATTTAATATCCTTGAAAGTTTCCAAAAAATAATTTATGTTAAAGATGTCAATATCCAGTTTCAAGTATCAAAATTTTATGGATATAACCTTTTTATTTTAATCCATACAAAGATTTGAAAATTACATTACAAATTAGAACAAATGTACAGATTTACATTAGTATCAAAAAAAAAAAAAAAATAATGTATGCTTGATAAAGAGTTACTAACTTTTTGTATGTAAATTTCCATACGAAAAAGTTAGTAACTTGTTATCAAACATATATTATTTTTTTGAATACTGCTGTTAATTTTCAGTTTAGTGAGACATTATGCTTGCAAAACCAATATAGTACTTTTTGAGCCATGTTATTTAAATTTTAAGTAATTCTTCTCTTATGTGTAACATAACAGCAATATTTGGATGATTTAAAAATATATTTGAATGTTAAAACGATGGTTCGGTATTTATATTTATTTAACTTTAAATTTATTAATTATAATTTTAATATTATTTTGTAAGTAATTAACAATTTTCAAGACAGGTCCTTATATAGAAACTGTGATCATATACAGCTGCTGTCAAAATAAAAAGCCATATATTTCACTTTTTAATGTTATACTATCCCTACTTACTTATATCAATATTTTACTGCGTTCCCTTTATTATTTGGCTTTACAGCGTCTATCCATTGAATTCACCAAGCTCTGACATATTTCAATGGAAATTGAGTACCAAGCTTCTTACAGTCTTTAAAAGATCATTATTATTGGTCGGTTTTACTTCGTGGACTTTCTTCTTTAGATCAGTCCATAAATTTTCTATTGGATTGAGGTCAGGTGATTGAGCTGGCCACTTTATCACCCTTATATTATCTCAAACCACTTCTTTGCTATTTTGGTATGTATTGGGCCATTATCTTGTTGCATGACCCAAATCAGTGGCATTTCTTCCGAGGCAAACGGTAACATTACTTTGTCAAGAATCCTGACGTATTCTGTTGCATTTATTATGGTTTCTGTACGGTGAATTGGATTAACACCATAATATGAAAAACACTCCCACACTATGATGCTGGATCCTCCATGTTTGACCGACTTGGCGATAAATTGTGGGTTGAATTCGACATTGGAGGTCTCCTTACATACCATCTTGAATCTTTTCCGCCAAGTAGAACTATTTTGGACTCATCTGTCCATAGAGTATTACCCCACATTTCAATTGACCACTCAATATGATTTCTGGCAAACTGGAGTCGTTTTGTGGGATTTTAAATTGTGTCTTCGCAATATAAGTAGTTTCGGTAATTACTGGTAAATCTAATTCCTTTTTAATTTCCATAGCCGACATAAAAGGAGCCTTCTTGATTTGGCGCACTATACTGTTCACCATTAAAGGTGATGTAATTATCTTTCTGCCTTGCATTTGTAGGTGATGACATTCCTAATCACTTTATTTGAACATCCAAAAATATTTCTTATTTGGGAGTACGTTTTACCCTCCGAAATTATTTTTTTTATTAGTTCTCTTTTTTCAGCTGTACAGTGTTTAGCTCTGCAGATTTTCTGTATAAAGATTACACAATATTTAAAATTTAGATTAGATTTAGCTCTATACTGTGTATACGAATGGCTTTAATAAATTTAATAAAAAATCACCGGCTAACGTGACTTTTTACATTAAATGTATTAATTGGTGCTATTATTTTGACAGAATGTTTTTGTACAAATATACAAAAATATACAAATGATGAATATAATATAAACAAAATAAATGGTTTTTACTCTCTATTCTTAAACAGAAATGGCAGAGGCGGGGGGATTGCATTGAGAATTATATATTTATAAAACAAAAAAAAAAAAAACTTACAAAAAGAAAAAACATACTAATCATAACGGTACTGCAAAATTATAGACCAAATTAATAATGAACAATAATGGTACTCGTATGACAAAATTTTGACAGTAACTGTATGGACTCATCCTTCTTAATATTAAAACTGCAGTTTATACAATCATACAAACTTATTCTCATAATACAAAATTTAGTTTAATAAATGCGCATTAAAATGTTTTTCTGGAATGAATCTTAATGGGAACTATGTTCAATTATAAAGCGATCCCCTTGAAATTTAGTGATGTCATTTGTAGTAAAATCACAAAATAAATTATTCTTAATGTCATTTACATTCTGGTATTGATGTTCTATGGGAGACATGGTCAATCCATGCGAAATTTAATAGAATGATTGATACTTAAATACAAAATAATAGTGAAAAATTAAAATTTTTATGATTGTTACTAGGGATACTAAACGGGACTGGATTTTGCAAATCCCGGTATTCGGAATTTTATAATTCCAAATCCCGGGACCCCAGGATTATTCAAGATCCCGGGAATTCGGATTGATATTTCATATGAAAACATATTTTAAATACATGGAAAAAAATTAATTTTTGTTACATATTTTTTTATACGTATTTTTAAAAACAAAACATAAGATTTGTATAATCATTTAGGTGAGAGGTGCAAATTTAAACAAGTTTATAATTGAATGAATTATTTTCATATATAAGGACTGCGCACGAAAAAATCCGTGCATACAAATCTGCTTATAGAAACTAAACCAATGGGCGAATTTTTTTAAAATTATATTTTTATTAATGACTGATATGTTCAAGTTCTAAACATAAAAGAATAAATTATTTTCTGTTGGCTTTTAAGGAAATATCTAATATTTTCCAAAATTCTACCAATTAACGGTTTTATTGTGTTTCGGTCACTTTTTTGCTCGAATAAGTCCACTTATTTTTAAAACTCCGTTTCATTTTAAGCTGAGGTTTAAATGTTCTTTAAATTATTTTTTTACTAGAGCCCAATATCTTTCAATTGCTCGGAGTTCCGGATAATTTTATGGATTAGCATTTTTCGGCACAAACACTAACAATTTCTTTTTTACCACTAAATTGTCTTGTTGCTGTAATTAGAAGATGCGAGAACAGGCCATAAAATAGTGAATTCATTGTATTTTCTTAGGAAATGGAGAAGACTTTTCCAAAGGCACTCATTCTCGTATATTTCTGTGTTAATGGAACCATTTTTTATGAATTAAGTGCTTCTTTCTCACATATGCATATGGCTTCCTAAATCGAGAATTTTCTTGGGAATTTTGATTTCTTTGATACACGATATTTTTTTCTCATATTCCCTCTAGCATCAGCAATATAGAATTCCTGGATAGGAAGTTGAAAAAAGTTAGCCTGTACAAACGTTTCATCGTCTATTATACACTAATCATAATTACGGAAAAAATTTGTCTGGAGAACTTTTACGTTATTTTTTACTTCCAAGTTCTTTTTTTACGTTTCTATTGGGATTTTTTTAAATTTCTACGTCTTCAGGCTAGATTTCCTTTCAACTTTTCTGACAAAAATTTAAAGCAATTAACTTTTTGTGACACTTTTCTTCCAGAGATGAGGGGATTTTATCTGAAAATCCTTTCTATTTTATCTGAGTCCTACAGCCTGAAGATACTATTTTTCTTTCACTACCAGGATTCCGTTCAGTGACCATGACTTCATTGTATAATATTATGAACCGAGAAACTGTATTTTTTGACACACCCGATATCCTAGCAATTGTTTTATATGACCGATGTAAGATTTCATGAAAATTTTCAATTATGTGTTTTGGTGTTTTTTGTTCAATTGTCATTTTAAGAAAAACTAGTTCCGCTATAACCATGAAACTTGGCACATGGCTAGTGAGCATAATAAGCTCAAGTGCATGCACGGATTTTTTCGTGCGCAGTCCTTATTTGTTAATTGGTGACTTTTTTCTGTGAATTGGCGAAATGTGAGATTAAGAAAACATATTGTGATGTGTTTAAAATTATTTTAATCTTAAAACTATTTATTGGAAAAGTACTTGAAGGAAATTTTTGACTTAATGAGTCCTAAAGTGTTTAATAATACATTTTTATGGAATTTTTAAATCCTATTCCATCATTTTATGCCCGTATCGACCCATCAGTACGCAGTTCTATCATAAAATGTCTCTGCTTTCATATGTATATGGTTTCGTTCATGCGTGAAAAATGCTTTTGTACGGTGTAATATTATATATTCAAAACAAACTACTTTAAAAATAACAATAATTTACAAATATTCTGAAGCATAGCTGTAACTTGTGAATGAAATAAAAAATAAAAATACTTTTTATTAAATTTCCATTTCTTATTTCTAATTAAAAAAATTTGTTAATCAATCTATTAATTTTTAAATACAAAAATATTAAGGGTTTCTATTTATAATAAAAAAATTGAAATTATTATAAATTTGTATCTGATTGAACAAAATAAATTAAAAATTAAAATATTTTATTTAATCAAAAGTAAAACGATTTTTTTTTTTTTTTTTTGTAAGAAGATAATCAAAAGTTTTTTATTTGATTATTCTAGCTTTGAATAATATTAATATGTATTTTATTTAAATAAAAAAAGTTCAACAAATTTTTCTGATTTTTATTTAAAAACTATATATTCAAATAGAAAAATTTTAAATAAATATTTTGATAATTTTATTCAACAAAAGCTCTAAAGAAATAAAAATATTCAGCCTCAAAAGGTTTGAATAAAACAAATTTTTAAATTTTTTTTAAATATTTAAGTATAAACAAAATATTTTACTTATTTTTCTTTTTCCAAGCAAATTTAAAACTACCCAGCAAAAACTTGGTAATAACATGTAGTTACGGATGTAGTTACTTTGTAATGACAACAACATACTGTCTGCATTACATAGAAGTTGTTTAGTAACTAATTATTCATAACCCGAATGTAAATAATTATTTATGATCAGATTTTTTTAAAATATTAATTTTTATTGATTTTTATAATGCAGTTACCAATTCATATATTTGAAGAAGGGATACGTACATGAAAGGAAAAATTTGCGTATGAATTAATTTGTTTCTAAAAAAGTTTATTTTTATTACATTTATTTTAATTACATTTTTAGTTGTTAAGGTTGTTTAAATTAAAATTTAAAAAATCTTTTTACAACAACGAAAAAAATATTTTATATCCTGACATTTCATTACTTATTTATAACCTAAAATGTAACTAGTACTTATTGTTATTACTAATCATGACTTCAGTAATGCTTTAAAAACAATGCGCTGTTTAACAGCTTGGAATTAATTAGTTATTGTAATGACATTTAAGTAATGTATAGGGTAATGTCATCACCGTGTTAAAATAATGAGTTATTCAGCTAATGTGTAAGTAGTGGAGAGCCATTATATTAGCTTCTTAACTCATTACATGGCAACCAAAGTTTTTGCTGGGTATTCAAACAAATTCATGTTGAATAAAATTATTCAAAAATTTTCTATGAATAAAAAAAATTTAATGTTTTGAAATAGATTTTATTTTATTTTTAAAATATAAAATAAAATAAAGAGCAATTGTATTCAAGCTAAAAGAATAAAATATATTTTCAAATTAGTTGAAGACTTTGGAATTTGATTTAAATTTTATAAATTTGACTTGTTAATAAATGGAATAATATTTAAATAATTTTAATTCAAATTAATTTCAAGTAACTAAAAATTATATTACAAAGATTATAAAATGATTTGAAACTATTTTATTTTTAAAAATATAAATATTTTGAATGAAAATATTCACAATGAACAGCTATGTTCTGAAGTAGTGAAAAAAACAAAACTTCGACGCATTTCATGAAAAATTTTATTTTTGATTTTTTTTCCTAAAACAATTAAAAGCCAGCATTTTGGTTCATTAATATTTGTTTTATATTCTCTGAATTTAGCGCCCTCTCGTAGTTACAAAAGTAATTACACCCCAAAAGGTCTTTTGCAATTTATATGAACTATATTGTTACCTTTCTAAAAACGTATATTTCAACACAATTTGAACACCCAGAGAAATATCAATCACATACGTGTTGAAAACGATACCATTCTGTGTCAATAGTGAATCTACACCGTATGTGTTTAAATTAAACACTGCGTGTTCAATTCTTATTGGAAAACGATACCTAATTGGCACCAAGTTGAAACCATTACGGTATCAAATTGTTAAATTACATATGTTTTCTATTAAATTTGATAACGAAAGGTATTAAAAAGCTGTTACCGTAAATTACCAATGTGACCACAACCGTTGTTGATTTTGAATCGATTTTTTTCCCTTAGTGAAAAAGCTTTTATTTTATGGAACGAAGCAATGTGGATGGTTCCCTCCGGGCATAGCTAAATCGACTCAGGATTCTGAAAATATACACCTTATGGGATCTTAAATAATTTTTATGACATATTACACATGGAATGACAAATTCAATATACCGGCCAAATATTTGATGATGGTTATAAACAGGGCAAGTTTTTATATGCACAAAAATAATTAAAATATGCCCTGGAAAAAGCACGAAAAAATGGTATAATATGCACAGAGATATGCAAAAATAGAATGAATATGTATATAAAAACCAACGAATTTATGCATTCTTATGTATTAATGTGTAGAAAATATGCCCAAATATGCATTTTTTAACTTTCAATCTCAAATAAATTTCGATGTTTATAGAAATATAACTATTTTAATTTTAAGTATCATATTTGACGCTTCCGAATTTTTTTTCTTTACAGTATTTATAATGTACTCAAAATACTCACAAAAAAAATTTTGAACTCCAAAAAAATCACCAAAAAATTGTGCTTTTGTAAAGAAAACTAACTTTTGTATCCATTATATGCAAATTTATGCAAAGATTTAAAATATTTTTTGTGAAATTCTTTTGAAATATGGAAATGCTTACTTTCCAAGCGAAAAGCTTGAAAAACTTGGTTATAAATACAATATATATATATATATATATATATATATATATATATATATATATATATATATATATATATATATATATATATATATATATATATATATATATATATATATATATATATCCCGCAAAAAAAGAACTGAAAAAGTCATGATTTTAACATTGTGTTGTCATTGGAAGGAAGTACTTAGTGGTGAAAAAGAGCTGCAGAAGTTCTTTTTTTAACCCATGGTTGGCATTGGTAGGATGTTCTTCTTTTATACTTCTTGTTCATTGCTTTTGAAGCACTTCTCTTAAAACTATGTTTATAAAATTTTTAAATAAAAATTCTGTTTTTGCCCTATTAAATAATAACAAAAATGCATTAAAATTTGTAAAATTGGAATTTTGTTAGAAGTTATTACCACTTTTTCCCGCAAAAAATTAATTTATTTTTACTTTTTTGGAAGTAATTATTAAGAACTTCCAAAAAAGTTAAAAATATGTGCATTGTTCCACTTTTGAAGTTGTGAAAATGTTCTTTTTTATGAAGAACTTCATCGTTTTTTGCTGGGTATATATATATATATATATATATATAATCTTAAATTTCTTTGAAAAATCGAATAAATTACAAATATATATATATGTATATATATATATTTGTAATTTATTCGATTTTTCAAAGAAATTTAAGATTTACAAAAAAAAAAAAAAAAAAAAAAAAAAAAAACATCTCTTATTTAATAACTTCTTTTTCATACTTTTAAGGCTCTGTTGGGAAAATTATGTGTTTGGAAATACTTGCAAAAATAAAGCAGAGCACTGTATATGATGCTAATTAAAGTTCGCTGTTACAGTTCTTGGAATAAAGATACATATAATTTTATTTGTGTATGTGTAACTATGCGAATTTTCCTCTTTTTCAGTTTTGTTACTTTTTGTGATGGTATTAAAATAAAATTAAATTTATTTCCTTATAAAAAAAAGGAACAGTCTCATATACAAAAAATAGTACAAGGAACGTGCAAATTAGAGTTGAAAATGATGATGATGATGGTGAGGATGATGATAATGTAAACGATGGTAAAAAGTAAAGAAGAGAGGCAAATGAAATTTGTTTGAAAACACAAAAACATGAATAAAATTGTAATGCAATTAGATATGCTAATGAAAATTTTTGAAAGTATTGTAATAGAAATACTATAACAATCTTATGTATAAATATTTAAAGCATACTTTTAGGTTATATATTTAGGGTAATTTAAATAAGCATATTTCTTACTAAATTTTGTTTTTAAAAAAGGAAAATCATTTGGTTCTAAAATAAAGAAATAAAACTTTTTAATTGTTGTAGATACTTTTCTACACATTAAGTTTTATGTGGTTTATGAAGAATTCTTGTTGATTTTTATTTTTTTTTTTTTTTTTTTAAGAAATTGTTAAATTTTCCTTTTAAAGTACCCATGCACTTGTATATGAGTGAAGTGCCTCTTGTGATTTCTGCAAATGTTTCTATTGTGCGTGAGTTTTTACTTAAATCTGTATATTATTGCCAAAGAAATATAAGAAACTTTTCTCGCTTTTTTTGGTCCACTTAAATTTTTGTTCAAAACTTGAGAATTTTAGAAAGAGAACACTCAACCCCTCAGAAACTAAAATATTTATTTGAAATGACATAAACATAAAAACAAATACCAGTATGAAAACATAAAACCCATTAAAAACATACACAACAAAAACTCTTTCTCTAAAAAGAAATAAATTAAACACAAGTAAGAAAGTATATTTTGGCAAATACGATTACGTGGTACTGTATTGAGCTTAAGAAAATTTGAGTTAAAGAAATGATACTTGCAAAATTTAATGTACTTACACGAAGTAATTATAATTTTTTTAAATATTAGTATTCTGCAAAGAAATCATAAATTATGAGTTTCATAGAGAAATAAATCCAAAATACGAGGGCGGATCAATATTTCCGTGACTTTTCGAACTTCCCTCGCAGTTATATGAAATGCAATACTGTTCCCATCAAGTAATACTTATTAAACATTATACTCATTAAACATTATTTTTTGCAAAAAAAAAAAAAAAAACCGTCAATCAAATCAAGAAGAAGCTCGATAAATACTATGGGCACACTGCACCATCGATTTCAATGGTAAAAAAGTGGTTTACTGACTTTCGTTGTGGTCGCACAAGTACTGGTCGGCCAATTGATGTCAGTACAGCCGAAGATGTCGAGAGATTGTTGATGCCAATTAACCATAAACGTAAACGTGTGACAACTTCAAAGGATTGTTTGGAGTTGTTTAACCGCAATCCGAATAAGTTTTTGCAGCGTTTTGTAACTGTGGATGAAACATAGATCCATTACTGTACTCTGGAGACTAAGCAGTAGTCTAAACAATGGGTTGCTCCGGGGAAGGCCAAGGTAAGTTTGTCGGCCAATAAGGTGATGGCAACAGTTTTTTGGGATGCAAGCGGGATAATCCACATCGATTACCTTCAAAAGGGAAAAACAATAAATGGCGAATGTTATGCCAACTTATTATACCGATTTAATGAGGATTTCAAAAGAAAACGACCCCATATGGGCAAAAAAAAAAAGTTATTTTTCATCAATATAATGCACAGGTGCACACGTGTGCAGTCTCAGTGGCAAAACTCTATGAATTGGGCTACGAATTGGTACCTCATCCGCCATATTCTCCGGATTTAGCCCCTAGTGATTACTTCCTATTTCCAGACCTAAAGACATGGCTCGGTGAAAAGAGATTCAACTCCAACGATGAAATTATTGACCAAACAAATGCCTATTTTAGGGACCTCGAAAAATCCTATTTTTTGGAAGGGATACAAAAACTGGAGAAACGTTGGAATAAGTGTATTGAGTTAAAAGGAGATTATGTTGAAAAATAAATTTTTGTTTTGCACAAAATACTGTGTTTTATTCAAAAAGTCACGGACTTATTGATAAGCCCTCGTATTATCAACTTACGATATCTTTATAAATTCGTGATTTAAAAAATTATAAAATTCAAAGAGACGGACAGATGGACAGACATGGCCAGCGCTACTCGAATATTTGCTTTGAGTCGTGTTTAGGGTTTGGGGTCCGGGAATTCCCGGGAATTGTTTTCAATTTTCCCGGGAAAAAGGGAAATTTGATATTCACGTAGTTTTATAATCCTATATTAAAAAATGTTACTGTTGGTATCGCCTCAGTGAAAATTTTACATTAATGTAAACACACTACTTACTAAAGGCATTTTTTGATGTTAGTACATAATATAAATAAAATTAGATACAAGTGATATTTTATATTATATAAAAAATATATTAAATTACGAATGTATTTTATTTTTCAAAAATATTCATCTGGAAATGATTAACAATATATTTCAAATGTTAAATGAAAACTAATTTTTATCAGATTTTCCAACACTTTATCAATGGACCACAAAATATTGTTGAGACCCAACTTTAAAAGTTCTTAGATTTGTGTTTTAGAACGAATTAAAACGATTTATACAGAAATTTATGCCACAGATTAGGGTTTATGTTTTTTAAAATTTTTAGCATGAACAACTTTTTAAGTTAAATATTATTTTATAAATTTTTGTTAAATCAAATCTTTTGCAAATTTAATGGAAATATTTATATTTTTTAAATATTTTTTCTTTCATTCAATCATTATATTTAGTTTTTTAATAGGTATGTTTATGTACTTTTTGGGTAAAATGAGAAAAAGCTGTTGTTTCTCTCAAAAATGTACAAAAGTACGAGAAAACAAAAAACAATTTGTTTAACCAGAAAGAAAACATCAAACTATTTGGAAAATCATATTTGGATGTTATTTTTTTAGCATATACCTATCAAGGTTCTTAATTTTTTTAATTTAAATTTTCTTCTTAGTAACAAAAACAAAATATTTTTTATTTATTTTCATACAAAGTTTTTATTTGTACATTTTTATTATTTGCTTATTTGACAATTTACTAATTCTATCCAAAGAAATAGCCTGGGCTATTTCGTGCAAGAAGAAGAACATTATTCTCTCAAAGTCTCTCTCATTTCCCAATTTTCGAGTACGGGATGCCATGTGTTCTCAATTTAGAATACGGGAACAAAGCTAATATTTTACAAAATGAATCAAAAAATATTTTCTAAAGCTTAATCGTAAAAGATTTAAATAAAAGAAAATTTTAATGATTCAAAATATTTTTTAAGCTTGAATTGTATAATTAGTAGTGCATTATTTAAGGAATTAATTATTGTGAAGTCAAAGAATTTAAGCATAGTACGGAAAAATTCGGATTACGAATTTAATTTTCAGTTTTTATTCGCTCTTTTTAATATAATTCGTAAATTTAAATATAAAATTCACTTTTTGGATTAAATTTGTATTCTTTACTCTTTTTAATTTGAGTTACGAAAATAATCTAAAAAACTTTTTTTTAAATTTGTTTTTATGTGGAAGATCGTTATTTTACGATTACAAACGGTTCGGTCACCAGACATATGGTACAATGATGTGCGCAAAAAAGTGGTTGAAAAATAGTAAAAAAAAGTTCGTTGTATGCATGTACACTTATGCATACATGTAGATGTGTATAAAAAAAATATATACTTTTTTAGCGGTATACTGTCGATTAGAAAAAAGTCTAACTATAAAACTGCAATGATATTTGTTGTTTTAAATTTGTAAGTATATATGATGTATGTATGGAAGTATATGAATTAATTTTTGGCTGTGATGCAAATAATTATTTAAAAAGTAGCTATCGTAAAAAATAATTGTGTTGTTGGTGTAATAACGATAAATTTTTGATTTTTGTGTAAACAAATATTTTATGGCGGTCAACATTGAAGAAAGGCTTTGTTTATAATCAAAAAATGCTTAAAAGGTCAATAAATTTGAGTATTTTAAAAGATCGTAGAAAGGAAAAAAGGGTTGATCACAATGACAAAAAATATTTTATGACAATCATAAACATGCATTGCTTGGATTGATTGGCTGAAAATTTTATGGGATTATAAAATTTTGTAAATTAAATATTTACCGCAAAATATATACATATGCATCTACATATGCATGTACAAAATAATTATTTTTATTGCTGTCATATAAAATTATGAAACGATTATAAATGGATTTAAATATGCAAAAAAATATTCATATACTATAATAATTCTAATTTTCCTATATTGAAAAACATATATTTACATACATGAATACATACATATTCGAATAAAAAACACAAACTCAATTAACTATTGCCTTAACATTGTATTGTTGTTTCATTATAACAAAAAAAATTTTTGATCTTCGAGCAAATTTAAAAATTAAATTTGCAAACAAAAAAATAAAATTCGTTCTAAAAAATTAGGATTAAATTCGCTGATAAAAATTTTGTTCCGAACGAATCAAAAAATGAGCATTCTACCTACCCTTTATATCAATTTAAGTCTATGAATTGAATTGTTATGAATGGCTCAAAGAAATTACTGGGCACTTATTTTATTTGTATGAAATATTTAAAATTTTTTAAATTTTAAATTGAAAGTCAATATTGTTTTATTTTCTGTTAATAAATCACAAATGTGATTTATAATGTTGTGTTATAGTATTGAAAAAATAACATTCTTTATAAAAAATCATTGTTTTTTTTATATATTTTAAGTTTCCCGGGATTCCAGGGAAATCGAATTTTTCATTCCCGTTTCCCAGGAAACAAAATATCACGGGAAACCCCAAACCTAGTCGTGTTCTATATTGAAACATTTGCAAAAGTATATGTTAACTATACCACTGTAAATTTTACCTTCTATGTTGATGTAGGGTATAAAAAACACAAGACCAAATAAAGTTTTTCATAATTTTCAATACCATGCTAAGACAGATAAAGTTTCACAAAATGAATGGTATTATTGTTATCGTTTTTATTTTTGGAGAAAGTATTTTAATGGCAATAAAAGAAAATTTATTATTTTCAAAAATATATTTTTCAAAACACTTTAATTGAAATATAAAATTTAAGTGGTATATTTTCAGAATTGTTAGGTAAAGTAATAAAAATAAAAAATAATTTATAGTATTTAGGCGCAAAAGTTTAAATGATTTTCTATGTTCAATAAAATGGGAAATTTTAAATGTTTATTTGTGCTAAATAAATAACAATTTATTTA
The DNA here is from genome assembly GCA_951394005.1 of Protophormia terraenovae. Classification (NCBI taxonomy): domain Eukaryota; kingdom Metazoa; phylum Arthropoda; class Insecta; order Diptera; family Calliphoridae; genus Protophormia; species Protophormia terraenovae. Next base: position 141,102,114 of record OX596074.1, read on the forward strand.
CCTTTGTTAAACACTAAAAATTCAATTTATATATCAGCAAATAAAATTTTGACAAATCATTATCATTTTAATATGTATGTGTGTGTGTTTATGTCAATATGTGTCAAAAAATATTCAATAGAGTTATTTGTTGTCACGTACACTTTTTGAAACATAATGCTATAAAAACAACAAATAAATATAATAAAATGTCACTCATACGTCACGTAGTTCCTGTAGACTATATTCATTATTTGTTAGATTGTTGAATTTTGTTTGTTGTTTTTGTATACTTTATTTTATTTTTAAATAAATTTTTAATTAAATTCTCTCTTATTAAGCATTTTGCCATTTAATTGTTATTGAAAATGTCACGTACACGAAGTGTCGTAAAATATACAAATAAACAAATATATTAAAAAACAAAAAAAAAAAAAAAAAAAGAAACATAGAGAAACAACAACACAATAAAAAAAATTAATTAAAACAAGTATAAAGAGAGAACAGCGAAACAAATGTACACTCGAATGACTGGAGAAATAGACAGGAAACAAACTAAAATAATTTTACTTCAGACAACACGAATACAAATGCAATTCTAAAAGCAATTCCATTAAGTAAAACGAGGACATTGGTAATGAAAAGTAACACTTCATTTTCGAAAATTAATAAAGAAAAAAGTGGAAATGTTCAATAAAAATTTTATTTAGTTATGGTGTTTTTAAGCACTATATTGTTAGAAACACTACAGTTTCAAAATATAAATATATTTCGAAGATCAATTATTTTCACATAAATATTTAGGGCATTTTCGTTAAATTTTACTAGGCATCTCCAAAGGTAAACAATTCATCCAACTAACCCGGCCCGGCAATTTCCATAAAACTTTGTATTTTTCAAATTTGAAAATTTTAAATTAAAAAAAAAAAAAAAAATAAAAAAAAATAAATGAAAGAAAAATAGTTTTTGTTCAATTTAATAATATAGACTACGTTAAAGAATCCAGACTTGTTGTGTTTATATTTATTTATTATCAGAGAAACCACAATATGCTCTAAAAAAAATGGGTTTTATGCACTTAAAAATGAAAGATTTTGTATAATTTTTTAACAAAATTATGTTTTTCATTAAAACGTTATAAAATAAGGCAAAACCCTTTTTTTTCTGTATCTCATAAAAACGTTATTGATCATCTATTTTCTCACCCATCTGATTCAAGACACTATTATCAGTTCAGAAATTATCAAAATTATCATACCGATTACTGACCGCCAAAATATCGTAACCGATAACATTTTTGAAATTCGTGTTTTGAAAATTTGAAAAACTATAATATAGAATCATTTAGATCATTTGCCAAAATTTCAAAGTCATTTCAGATATATAGCGAAAGTAATTTTATCGTGACATTTTTCAAACATATAACAATGTGTAGACAATAATGTGTGTAGACATCTTCGTGGTTAGGTCTCGATATGCTTTCATGAAGAAAATCTTGTTTTTACAACATAAACTTCAATCATAATATTTAATCTTATTTCTACAAGCCAAGCTTCTCAACGATAAAATGGTAAAGTTAATAATTTTTTTTTTTTTTATTATTATTTTTTATTTTTTTGTTTTCTCATTTTAAAATTATAAAAAAATTATCCCTGAAATATTAAAATATGCTCTAAAAGGGTTAAATATGACCTGAAAATAACAAAATATGCACTCAAAATTGCCAAATGCAATAATATGCTGTTAAGAGTAAAATATGTGCTAACAAATCGATGCCAAAACGATTTATTTGTTCTGAAACAGATAAATATTTAATCGATGGCTTCATTCAACGTCCAGGAAAAAACATGCAGTTGCATATTCTGGTTTCCCTGTTTATTATATATACTTAAAGAAGAGAATTATAAATGGTTCCTATACTTCATATATAAAACCCTTAAACTAGGCAATGAAATATTGCCCTTTAAATGCTCTAACAATTTATATTATAAAAATTGAGCTTTTCGACTTATACTGCTTAGTTTCAGAAATAGAAAAGTTTAAAATAATACGAATAAGCCGAATAATTTGTGTCGAATAACCGGTTAATCGAAATGTAGTTTTCTTGAGTTAAAAATTAAATTAGATGATACATTTTTGTCAACTACATTTTTTTTATGAGTAAAAATAAATAGAAAATTTTAGTGAGGAACTTTTCTTGTACTTAAGAAGTAATACAAACAGCATCCAGTATAAAAAAATATTTAAGAGAATTTTTATGCTACATAACGTTGATATTCGGTAGCCATATCTCGAAATACTTGTTACTAAAAAACTAAATAATAATGCTATGCATATTTGTTTTATTAAGAAAAATATGTTTGTTTAATAAAAATTAAAACTAGTTAAAACAAATTTGGATGTTCATTGCAATTTTGCATAAAATCGTGAACTTTACGTGACAAAACACAGGCATCAACAAATTCAATTTATTGGAAATATACAAATTTGTTCTACTTTTGGATCATAAGTTCAGATTCTTACAGACTTCCTTGGATGCTATTTTTTGTTGGGATAGAATGTTTTATAAAAAGCGACATGAAAAGGCAATAATATTTTATCTTCATAAATGTTTAAAGTTGTGATAACAGAAATTCTTAAAACATAGATTTGAGTGTTCAAAAAATTTAAAACGATCCAGATTCGTTATATCTCAGCCGATTTAAAAGATTTTTATATGAGTGGATTCTGCTAGTAATTCTGCTAGATCTACAAAAAACATCGTCGTATGTGTAGGTTATCTCTTTTAGTTTAAGAGATATTTGGCTTCAAATATTAGGTAAATTTGTTAGGTAATATTTTTAAATGAAATTTTGCACCTGAGTAGATTTTTTGATGCTTAATTTGTAACTTTAGTCATTTTTTTGGATTTCTCAATAGAAATCCCGCAAATACCAAAATTCTTTCAAAAATTTCCAAAAATGGGATTTTTTAAGTTTTTTTGATATATCTTCCCAACCGATATCGGGGAGCAAAAATTTCTATTACCAAAAGATTAAAAACACATCAAACTTTGTAAAAAATTAAATTATTTTTTAATTCCAGCTTTGCGATTTGAGAAATTAAGGCAAATATTGGAAAATCATAAAAAATGGGTCAATTTTGAGAGACCCTGGTTCACGCAGTATTAAAGTTTTTAATTATTTTTTTCCTTTACACAATTCCTCATAAAGTAATCTTTCAGAAAAGTAGAATTACTATATATGCTACTAAAGAAATTTTTTTGTAACTCAAAAAGAACGTAACTACCTTTTACGAAAAAAAAAAAAACGGCAAAAAATCGAAAATTCAAATTTTTATAACTTTCGATTCCGTAAAGATATTGTCAAAAAAAAAAAATTTTAACACAATTTTGTTATTTGTTTTTAATAAAATAAAAAATATTTAAAAAAAATCGAGTGGAATTTGGACCCGCTATAGCGAAAAAACTTTACCAAGATAGGTCCAAAAATAAAAATTTTAATGTTTGAAGCCAAATATCTATTAAACTGTTTTTCGTAGATCTCGACTAGCAGAATCCACTCATATAAAAATCGTTTAAATCGGCTGAGATTATACGAATCTGGATCATTTAAAATTTTTTGAACACCCGAGGTGTCCAACTTTAGGACTCTCTGGACCCGCCCCCGTTATGCTTATAAGGTCCAAACTCAAAACTTAAACTCGCTTACACCTCTACTAACTCTGTTTGAAATTTCATTGAAATCGGACCAGCCATTGATATTTAGATATTTAGGGGATATGATATTTAGAAATTATTTCCACTTTTTGATATAGAAAGCAGATTATAAGAATCGGTCCACAGTTTACTATAGCTCCCATATAAACCCGCTTACGGGAATCGCCCTTAAGTCATCTAGGTGTTAGCATCAACGCATTATTCTGTACTTGTTTATTTCATTTTACATTTAGTATAAGTATTGGTCTACAATTGTATACAGGGGAGGGGGGGGTGGTGCAAGTCCCCTTTTTTTCTCGTTTTATTATAGAAAATTTTTTTTACTCGAATATATTTGGAAAACTGTGTTATATGTAAAATTTAATTTTGAATGGCTCATAGTTATTGGTATTTATAAGCTGCTTCTAGTTGGAAAAACTTCTTAAATCGCAAACTTTTATATCTTCCTCAGTTTTTCTATTCTGAAATTTGGCATATTTTAATCAACGAATAAATCACGTTGTAAGACTTAAAATTATTAGTTTATGTCGTGTTTTAGAAATCTCTTTAAAGTAGTCCAATAAATTATTTAAATAAGAACTGCGACCGAAAAATTTATTTTATACAAATCAGCTTATACAATTGATATGAATGGATGAATCTTTCTAAAATTTTAATTTTGTCAAGGCTGTTTAAGTTTCTAATTTTAAAGAAACATTAATTTTTTATTTGTTTAAATACGAAATTTATTGTACTTTTGGTTACTTTTTGCTAAAACTCAGTTGCTTTTTTGTTTTTATAATACAAAGAAAAATTTAATTAAAAAAAAGATTAGTCTGTGCAGAATCTTTGATACCCTTCAGCATTTTACCGACAAATAATAAAATTTCCGCCTTAACGTATGCTTTCATACTTTCACATTTATAAATCTACATTTTTTTCAAAGTATAAAAATTTGAATATGAAAAAAAAAAATAATAATAAACAATCACAGCAAGCTTTAAAAAAATAGAGAACAACAACAACAATTCCATATTTATATATTTTTGTATGTATGTATATACAAATAAATTGACTTCATATACAAAAAACAAAAACAACAACGTTAATCATTATATTACTGCTGTTGCTACTTGCCTATACAAAAAAAAAAAAAAGCAAAACAAAATAGTCATTATAACGCTAAATAGAAATGTTTGTGTGTGTATTTATATTGTTAATAGATTTTTTTTAGTTTTTGGCCCATTACTCGGTTGTTTATGAACGAATTTGGTTGATTCAGAAAACATAAATCTTATAAAAATATTTATGACCGATATAAAAATAAAAATCTGTAATTTAAACAATGGCTTAATAAATCAAAAATGCTTTTTGCCTGATATCTCAGTTATTATTGAACCGATTTATTTAATTTTTTCAGCACAAAAATTCAGAAAAAAAACATCCGCGTATTCTTTGCAAAAACGAAGTCCATAGTATATATAGAGGCTTCAGAAACTGGAAAACTGGTTCTAAAAACCGGCTTTTTAAGCATATTTTTTAAGCCATTTATGAACCGATCTTGCTGAATTTCAATAGCAAAATTCTCCAAAGGATTTCCAATTGCTTGATATATATATATTGTATATGGCAGTTATCGGTGGGCTTCATAAATGCCATTTCAACCGACACACGGACGGACGGATATGGTCCTATCGTCATCATTTCTTCCTGTTGAAAACATGTTGTAATTCTTGGGCCTTTGAGTCAAAATTTTTTTAACTTTTTAGATAAAAAATATTTTATGGACTAATATATTCAGTTTAATTACAATAGAATCGAATTATTTATTCACTTTGTTCTGCACCTAAATAATTTGTGTATAAATATTTTATATTTTACTTTTGCTTTTTCGCATTAAAAATTTATAATGTCTAATGTCAGTGATGAGTGAAAGTTAATGAATGTTTGCAAACTGTTTGCACTGATAACACAAAAAAAAAAAAAACTCTTAAAGAACTTAAGACAAATATTGATTAAAAAGTTTTAAGGCACTAACGACTTAACCCAGTGCTAATGACTAATGGATTTTTAAATTATAATCAATTCTACACGCGTAAAATAAAAAACTTTTTTGAAATTCTAATAAGATTTAAAATAAGCAATTATTAGAAAATATATATTTAATGAGAAAAAAAATGTTTGTAAAATTATCGTTTAATAGGACTTAAATATTTGGCAAATGCCGAAATTTTAAATAAATTAAAAGTTTGTTAAATAATAGCTATGGATGTGTGATTTTTGTTTCTTTAAAACATCTGTTACTTTTTCTGTTTTTTTGTTTGGTATTCTTTCAATAAGATTTTCCAGAAAATTTCTTTTCTAACAAAGTTAAATCTCCAAGATGAGTTAAAGAAATATGAAAAGAGAGTATAATAAAGAAGACTAAACAAATATTTTCTTTAAGAAAAATTTCCATTCATACAAACACATTCTAAGTTTGTTTGCATTTATTTGTATTAGTTAGAGCATACTTTGAGGCATTAGTTTAGAGAAAGAGTGCGTTTAAAATAATGTTTGTTTTTAACCAGCAGTTTTATAAAGCAAATTTTGTTATTTTTTACTGAACTTTTTGCTGTTTTTTCTTTTGTTTATTTTGTTAATCTTGTCTTAAATTAGAAATATATTTGGCTCTTTGGACACTTAGGAATCTCTTTGTAAAGCAAAAGGGAGTCAATTGTATACTTAGTTGTCCCTAAATAATCACTATGAAATGTTGATTGATTTGCTTCTGTCAAAATAGTTCTGTTGAAATAACAAATGATGTGAATATTTGATAAAGTGGTAACACAAAATTAGTACTAAAATCTCTAGTTTTATGATAGTTGCATAAGAACTGTGGGGTATGTTTGAATTTAGTATATAAACTCATTTAGTATGCATGTATGCTTAAGGAAAAAACTTAAAGGATCAAAACATAGTACTTTTATACAGCAACAACACAAAAAGGACTTAAACAAATAAAAGGATACAAGCTTACTCACCTACAACTACTCAAACAAAAATGTATATACAGATAAATATGATAATTGAGTGCAGTCAAATTGGTGCAATAAATTTCGTTTAGGAATATTAATTTTCAATACAAAAAAAGCTATTTTATTATATCTAAATTAAACCTGAAGTGCTTTGCCACCATAACGGTACCTAATTATAGTATAAGTACAATATTTTACAGAAAAAACCTACGCTTATCAACAATTCAATAAAAATTAGTGGAAATGTTTAACGGTTCTAACTAACTAAGTTTTTTAAATTTGGTGATTTTTATCTGTTGTCTATAACTTTTTAATAAATTACTTTAAAAACTGTAAACTTTTCCTAAATCCAAACAGAAAACATTGCAGCCAGACTGACAGTACTTTTATCACATTTTTTTAATACGTCGTTCTTGAGTTGCATTGTCGTAAGCTGTGGCTTGTGAGAACACATGGTGTATTGTTTTTTTTTTTTTTTGGTTTTGGCGATATAGTTTTTCGTTCTTGCGATTTTTTAATATATATTTTTTAATTTTAGTGTGAAGCATATCGAAAGAATAATTTTAAGCCGCATAAAGTATATTTATTCGTGGGTCTGGCGAGATTCTGAGTTAATTTAGATATGTCCGTCTGTCTTTTGAAAGCTGGATAGGGCTCTGGTGAGACCACACCACAACTCTTTCAATTAAAGTGATAAAAACTTCCATTCACTGTTATTACATCATAAGAACAATGGCAATGAGGAATAAAAGATGACAGGTCAGTTCAGTAATTTGAGTCGCTCTGTTGTTGGAAGCTTGTACAAATAACATAAGTATGTATGTGGTATGCAAAATTTAACCTGCGGGAAATTTGTGGAAATTGCACAAATGGACCAGTCCCTCAGTACAGGTTGAGTACCAATTGACACCTAACTCATCACCCAAGTTCCAGTTGAGAACCAGTTGACACCACCACACCCACAAAATATCAGTTGAGATTCAATTTCCAACAGGTATCTCAGTCGGAAATAGAAGGGCTAAAGATACATTCTAAAATACCTTATTTAGGATCTACAAGGCCTGCCACTCGCATTGCAACACTATTGCCTTTTTACGCGGCATGTCATTGGAAGCAAGGCCATCCAAAATGAAGCGAAAAGGTAAGAACTCTTAAATAAATAAATATGCTCTCTTTTATTTTCAATGCTATTAAAAAAGAGTATGAAATATATTAAAAAAGACATGCGGACTACCTTCTTCATCGACACTTAAAACAAGACTAAATGAGTTTGAGCTTTGTCTCGTAGTTATAATTTCTGTTTGTAATGTGAATGTAGGTAAGAATAGTAGGTAAGTGACACCTTCTATTTTGTATCTAATGAAATGGAAACAAGTATTAGTACCGAATTTCTTTTTAAAGGAAGTCGAGGCATTCTTTAAGGAATTTTTACATAAGGCAAAAAGGAATGTGTTTAAAGTTTATTCGGAGGCATTTTGAAAGGCCTGTTGGGAGGAAGCACTAACATATTTTCTTGCTGGGATATTAAGAGCGCAATTAGCAGCTCGCGCAAATAACAATCTATGGCTGAGTAGTTAGAGTTGAAGACTATAAAACGTAAGATACGTCAGAAGAACGTGGGTTTGATTCGGGGTGCCGCAATCGACATTAACGGGAAATTATATAATAAAAAGAAATATAATTCAATAAAAATAAATCAAAAGAAATAAAAAATAATAAAGAAGAATTTAAAAAGTAAAGATTTTTCTTGAAATTTTTGTTATGTTAATCCTCTTGACCTCGTGACGTATCCTATGACCTGTTCCAAGGGTTTAATTGGCCACCTCCAATGACAACCCCATGTAAAAGTGACATGTTCCTCCCATATAAAGTTCCGGAACTGGAACCGGTCACTAGCCCTGAGAACCTGTTACGTGACCAGTTTTGAACCAGTTCTCTTTCCTCCATTTTTATGTATGAGAAAATACTGTTCTAATGGTATATTTTTTATTAGAATCGTATATATACTGTTAGCGTAAAATGGATTACAAAAATAATATTTGCCTATTTTTTAGTATGACAAATTTAGATTAAAGAAATTGGAAGTTTACAGTCCATCCACTAATTTTTATTATTTTTTTTTTTTTTTTAACTCAGTCCTTATATTTAAAAACTTTCCTGCAATACACACACTGCACTAGACAACTGAAATAAGTAAGTATAGAAAGCCTTTGTTGCTTTTCCCTCATCTCTTAGTTACTTTAATTTGTTGTAAAGAATTTTGTAGTTGTTTGTTAATAGTTGTTGTTATTTTTGCTGCCAAGAAATAAAGCGTTGGTAAGTTTTTGTTTTTGAATTTGCTAACACATCAGGCACAAACGCACACAAAGTAGTGATGCACTTGGAAAAGGGATCTTTAGCTGCAACAGCAATATACATTTGCAAATATATACTGACATAAGAAATTCTTTTAGCCTTGCAGTGGTATAAAGGATAAAGAAAAAATATTATGTAAAAAGAGAGAGAAAAATATGAAAGTGCCATAGACATGCAATTTACTATTCCAAGAAAATGTAATTAATTTAAAACATGAAACATAATCATGATTATATTTATTATGACAAACAACTATAAGGGACAAAAATAGGTAAACGGTCGAATGGGTTTAAATTGTGCTCTATATTATTAGTTCCTTGAAGAAGTAAGTTCTAGAAATAAAATAATGAAGATGAAAAATTAATTTTTACTAAATTCCTTTAAAGTATGGTGAAAAAATTCTATGTACTCGTAATTGTAATTATTTTAATTTTCAAACAACAAAAATATGGTTTTTGTATGTGTCAGTAGAAACTTTACCCGACAAAAATTTGGAAGATATCTTCCTAGAAGATATTTACGCAATAGCTTCTTTTTATTATTTGGAAGAAAATCATCAAAGCAATATTTTTATAATATTATATTTTTATCAGTTTGAAAAAAATTAGGAAACAAACACAAAAAATAGATAAAATTTTTATTTTTTGTCATTTATAAATTAATTTTTATCATCAAAATATCGCCCCTTTTTCAGTAAGGTGATTATCCCCTCCGCAATAAATTTATGATATCGTATTGAAATCATCTGGAAGAAGTTAACGCAATATATACTTTTATTTTTCAGTCATATTTTTTCAGTTGTCGAAAAATTATTTAGAAATAAAAAAATATTGGAAAAAAATGTGTGCCTCTTAGCAAAACAAAATTGATATCATGATTTAAAAGATGTTGAAGCATAATTTATTATATTATTTATTGATTTATTTAGCAATAATTTTGGTATATTATTACATCTTCTAGAAAATTATCTGGGAGTATCGTCTTTTTTTTCCCTAGATGATTATCTAGCAATATTGCTTATTTTTCATCCAGGCGTATCGATTTCTTATTGCTTAGATATATTGCCAGTGACGTACAATCTGTCCCAATGGGGGAAACTTTCGCAATACGAATATGAATATTGAATATTCTGAAGTCTAAATAAAAAATATCTTTAAACCTTTAAAAAGAAAACAAATATAGACATATCTATAAAGATATATTTTTCCAATGATATAATTTTTGTAAAAATCTGATGTATATTGTTTTTTCTTCTTTCACCGATCTTTTCGTTTTTCTTCCTAGCAAAAAAAAAAAAAAAAAAACTGAAAAAGTCATAATTTTAACATTGTGTTGTCATTGGAAGGAAGTACTTAGTGGTGCAAAAGAGCTGCAGAAGTTCTTTTTTTAACCCATGTTTGTCATTGGTGGGATGTTATTCTTTTATACTTCTTGTGCATTGCTTTTGAAGCACTTCTCTTAAAATTATATTTTTATACAATTTTTTCATAAAAATTCTGTTTTTGACCCATTAAATAATAATAAAAATGCTTTCAAATTTGTAAAATTTAAATTTTGTTAGAAATTGTTACAATTATTTCCCGCTAAAAATTCATTTATTTTCACTTTTTTGGAAGTAATTATTAAGAACATCCAAAAAAGCTTAAAACATGCACTTTGATCCACTTTTGAAGTTATGAGAATGTTCTTTTTTTGGAAGAACTTCATCGTTTTTTTTCTGGGTTAATATGGGATAAATATAAAAAAAAAAAAAAATTAAATTGATCTTCAAGTTCCCTACTAACGATAGAAAATTACGGTTCTAGAACATTTCGTCCAAAAAATAGTATTGAGTTTTGTTTTGAAATGGGTATCAACAAATTTTTAATTTTTAGCCAATTATAGAAAAAATATTTTATAAAATTTTCGCAAAAATTTAGGACCATAAACCATACTTAATGCAAAAAAAGAAAAAAAATCTATATTTTCTTAAAAAATTTAAAAATTTTGTTTTCTTTAAGGCTAAAATATAAAATATTTGCATTGTAGTAAGTACCGTTAATAATATATATATTTCCAAATTTTTCCCAAAAATTTTTTATCCAAATGCCTTAAAAGGTTTCTAGCAAAACAAAATCTGATGGGAAAAATTGTTAAAATATTTTTTCCATAACCAATTTAAAATTACGAATTTTTTGATACCCATTTCGATTAAAAAATAGAAAATTTTTTTTTTGACCAAAATGTATGGGACCCATGATTTTTCAATCGCTGTACATTGGGGTAAAAGGGGTCGAAAATGGCGATTAATTCAGGGAAAGGTGATATCAATATTTTAATGATTACGTTTTATTTTTTTATTCATTACTAGTTAAAAAAATTCAGTTTTAGAATTTTAAGATTTTTTTTTTTTTTATTTAGCAGAACGGTAATGTCTGTCTGTCTATATATTAGAGTTAAATGAATCGAAAATTATGCATAATTCAGAGAAGGGTGGTATCAACACTTTAATAATCACGTTTAATTTTCCTATTTATTAGTAAGTAAAAAATAGATTTTTAGAATTATAAGATGTTTTTTGGCTGAATGGTAATGTCCGTCCCTCTATACATTTGGGTTAAATGGGATGAAAATAACGCTTAATTCAGGAGAAGGTGATATCCAAATTTTAATACTTTCATTTGGTTTTCATATTAGTCGAGAAGTGGAAAAAAATATTTTTCGAATATTAAAATTTTTTTGAAAGAATTCTAATGTTTGTCCATCTGTCCGTCTGTTTGTTAATTTTTGCAAACTTTCCAATTCAAAATTGTTTAACTTTTGACTCAAAAAAAGATAACGACTCAAAAAAAAAATTTAATAGTTTGAATGTTTAATAATAATTCTAAGATAATATTAAATTAAAAAAAGGATATCGTGAAATTATTGACTGATTTAAAAACCCGAAATTCGAAAAAAATATTTATGATCGATCTGTGCAAGAACGAAGTCCATAGCTCAAATAGTACCTGCAAAAATCGTAATAACGCGTTTGGTCTATAATTCGATAAATACTGGACCGACTTAGTTCACTTTTTTAACACAAAAATTAATTTTAAAAAATTTAAAATTTTCAGTAAAAGAACGAAAAACGTCATATAATAGCCATGTTTTATTGTTGTTGTTGTTTTTCAGACAGTTAAAGAAACTAAGAAAAGCCAAACTTTTTATTTTCATGTTGATTTTAATACATATACTCAAATAGGAAGAAAAATATCTTCCTTACTTTACATATTTTTTATTATTATTTATATATTTTCCTTTTTTTTTTTTCTAATTTACAAATATTTATTATTATACAAGATAAATTCCTCAAAAGTAAATATTTACAACTGTGTTTGAAATAACAAAGAAAAAATGGACAAATAACATCAGAAAATCTAACAATAACATACATAAATATATAAAATATACAATAATTAAATATTTTATTTAAATGAGTAAAATAATGTAGCAAACAAAATAAGAATAACAAAGTTTCAACATTAAAATTTATTGAAGGTGTGTTTTTCACAATTCAACCTATAGTTGCTTCAGTAGGAGTGTGTGTAAGATTATTTTCTATTGTATCTTAGGCTGAATGAGTGGCAGTTGTGTCAAAACTTTTGTTAGAAATTAAAACAAAAACTTTTATATATTTCTTATGACAATAATTTACCATAAAACAAGTGCTGTAGCAAAAGTTTGACAAATAAATGAAAAAAAAAAAAAAAAAAAAGAAAATTAAACAGAAAAACACGAAAGTAAAAGAAAGTTTTCCTTTTTTATGTTGACACTTTAGAGTTTCTTTAAAATGAAATGATTAATTATAGAAATAAATAATATGCTAAATACTTGGTGGAATATGGATACAATTTAAGAAAATGTTATGTGAAAATTTAAAAAGTTTAATTATATTTAATTTTAAAGAGGAATTTTAAAGCAGAAAGGGGCCAAACGCAAAATTTCGAATTGAAGGAAGAGTTGTAGACGAGGACCTAAACTTTTAACTTCTACAAATCAAGTGCGATTTCAAAAATGTATATTTTTGTGTAAAGTGCTTGGCAAGATAAATCTAAGTTACCTCTTATAATTGAAAAGACATTTACGCTTGAATTATGAATTTTTCGGTATTCGGAAATCAGTCCTGGGGTGTATATATATATAAAACAGTAATGACTGAGTGATTTACTTGAAAAGAAAAGAAAGATGAAATATGGACTGTGGATTGGTCTCCTACCGAATAGATCCACTAATACGTGATTTTTGGAAATTCGAATGTTTAGGGGGTAAAAATGGGTAAAATCGGTAACCTCATATCTCCTAAACTAATAGAGATACAATAAATAATAAATTAAATAGTTTGAATGTTTAATAATAATTCTAAGATAATATTAAATTAGAAACAGTATATCGTGAAATTATTGGCTGATTTAAAAACCCAAAACTCGAAAAAAATATTTATGATCGATCTGTGCAAGAACGAAGTCCATAACTCAAATAGTACCTGCAAAAATCCTAATAACGCGTTTGGTCTATAATTCGATAAATACTGGACCGACTTAGTTCACATTTTTAACACAAAAATTAAATAAAAAAATTTAGAATTTTCAGTAAAAGAACGAAAAACGTCATATAACAGCCATGTTTCATTGTTGTTGTTGTTTTTCAGCACCCATTAAAACAACAACTATAAGAAAAATGCGCATTAAATAAATAAAATGAGATTTGCTAATAACTCGGTTTATTAGCCAATTTGGTTGGTTCAAAAAACCAAATTCAAGAAAAATATTTGTGACCCGTAGTTATATATATTGAAAATCGGTAAAAAATATATTTTGGCCAATATCTCGATGCTTAATGGACCGATTGAGTTTAAAAATAAATCTGATTTTTTGTCGTAAAAACGAAGACAATAACTTATATAGGGGATTCAAAAAATCGAAAACCGGTGTTTAAAAGCGGTTTTTTTTTCTTTAAATATCTCGGCAACCTTTAAACCGAATTTAGAAGAAATGTCTGAACTTTTGATACGATTTTTTAGACATATCTCCTCCACTTATGAACCGATCTTGCTGAATTTCAATAGAAACATTTTTGAAAGAATTTCCGATTGTTTGATATATATATATATATATATATATATATATATATATATATATATATATATATATATATATATATATATATATATATATATATATATATATATATATATATATATATATATATATATATATATATTGTATATGGCAGTTGTCGGCGAGCTTCATAAACGTTATTTCAACCGACGGACACACGGACGGACGTAAAGACGGACATCATCTTATCGACATCATTTCTTACAAGGATCAAGAAAATGTAAAATTTTTTTCTCTTCGACAATTGTCGAAATTGCAAACAGAATGACAAACTTATATATACCCTTTACACCTGTGGTGAATGGTATAAAAAAGAAGATCGTGCAAAAATTATTAAATAATTTTCAAATAAATCCAAATTGGACCTACAAAAAATTAACCAAGAATTAAAGGTCTATCGTCAAACTGTTTCCATTGTTATTAAACCGTATCAGGAGAATTTGACCATTGATAGGAGACATGGTTCGGAAAAAAAAGATCCACATAATATTGTGAAGGCCAAAATAATTTAAGAGCTCCAAACACATATGGTATAAAAGCAGCGCCGTTAGCTCAGTGCTATTTGATGCGAAAAGTTAAAAAGAATCAAAAAGTTCCAGACAGGAATGCTGCAAAAAAAAAAAAAAAAAAAATTAGAAGCCTAGAATAGTGCACGGAAATTAAAGTCAAAATTCTTATAAAAATACTCAGAATATATAACGGATGACGAAACGTATGTACTGGCAAATTTTTCTCAACTTCCGGGTCAAAATATTTATGTTGCTATTGCTCAAAGAAATGTTGAAAATAAGTTTAGGAACCAAAAGCAAAAAAACATCAAAGAAAGTGCATATTTTTGTCACGATTTGGCATAATTCAACTGCGGTAAGAAAGCTCTGGAGTGATACCTAAACAATAAAATTTTTGTACCAAGAAAGTTCAATCCTCCAAATTGTCCGGAGCTAAGACCAGTGGAGAGATATTGGGCTCTTGTGAAAATAGAATTGAAGAGCCCAGAAAATGTGGAAGATTTTAAAAGGAGTTGGGAAAATTGTTCCAAAAAAGTGACTGAAACAAAAAAAAAAAAAAAAAAAAAAAAAAAAATAATACTCTAAGATCAACTATTTCCAAATTATTGAATTTACTATACATATGTTAAGATTTTTTCGATCTCGTTTCTTATTTTCTCAGTTCTTATTTTTTTTATAAAAATGCTTTTTTCTTTACATATATCAACAGAAAAGGTTACAAAAATGGCTAATAAAGAAATTTTGAATTGATTTAGGTTTGCACCCTATATTTGGTAAAATTGTGCAGTATTGGTCGAAAATGGTGAATTTTTAAACATAGGATTTGAAAGAGTATTCGCCAGAGATTCTCGATTAGATAAATTTTTGTTATTTTATTATTATTATTATTTTTTTTTTCAACTAAATAACCATTTACAAAATTTCGTATTAAATTAATGTAGCAACACATTAATTTAAATGATTTCAGTTAGATAATACTTCAACAAAAAACCCCAAAAAATTATTTTATAAATATAATCCTTCAACAGTTATGGTCAAAAGCATTATGAAATTAAGTCATAAATAATACATATGTACTTATAAATAAATGTATACAGATAGATGTATTATTGTCAATAGTAACGGGATTATTATCATCTATTAGCTCTGGTACCGTTGTAATAAATTTTACAGAAGCTTTTCAAACAATTAAAATTATTTTCTATATAAACAAAAGCACATATGTATATGCATACATATATATATGTATGTATATATGCAAATAGTATGTCTACTTGTTTACATATACATATGTATATGTAAAAATAAATTAAAAATATATGAATTTTTGTTTCACACAATCAATAACAATAATGACTATGTAAACTTTTCTTTATTGTTGTTACATAAACAAGAAAAAAAAAAAAAAAAAATAAATAAATAAAAAATTAATAAATGTTGAATAAAAGAAAAAAAAAAACACACATACAAACAATAGGCTTTACCGCATAATTGGTATGAGTTGTAATAATTAAAATAAACATTTAATGTTTTAACAAGAGACAACAACAAACAAACATATAACTACAGCAGTGTTTTGTAATACAAACACTGCTGTATAAAATAAAATAACAGTATTCACTACAGAATAAATAGCTGTAAAAATGAATTTTTATTTACTTTATATTAAAACTTGTTGTATACCATATCCACTATTTAAGTTGACAATATTGGTAGCAATATTTTTTTTTTTTTTTTTGCCACAATAGTCGTTTGATGATGTTGATTTTTTTTGTTTTATTTTACAGACACTTTAAATTGTTTTTTTATATTTTTTTTGGTACTTTCGTTGTTGTTTTATTTTTCACTTTTAGTCTTGTTCTATTGTGCGCTGTTTCTATAACAACCAAAAAGAATGTAAAAAATTAAAAATAATAAACACATAAAAAACATGGCAGGAAATAGATCGCCATTTTGTTTTGTTCTGTGCTTGCTGTATGGTTTTTATATACATTAGGATGGTATAGTTTGTATTAGATTACAGGAAATTTGAGCAAAACTGTCACTATAAAATATTCTCATGTAGTCATCCTAAACGGAAAATTCTGTGGTTTTCTTATGAGAAATTATGGAAAAAAGATCTCATACGTAAGACTGGAATAAAGTTGACTATAAATAGCTCTACGCCATATAAAATAGACGTATGATCAGTGTTGTCAGTTTATCCTTTTTAACCCTCTACTGCATGAAGATGTTTAAAATAAAGAAAACAAAAAAATAATAAAACACCGTAAATATATGTTTATTATGGACAATTTAATACCTATGTAACAAAAATTAAAAAATTCACTCTGAATTTTGGAAGAAAACAATGAAGCCATATACATATGGCCTTATATGCATTAAGAGTTATTTTTGAAAAAAAAAAAAATTATTCGGCGTAGAAACATATTATCATAGAAAATAAAATTAAAAATTTTATGGAGACATATTTTGGTGTATCCAGTTCCTCAATAAGGTCAATAAGGTTCGTATCTCTAAGAAATGGAAAATTTTCACTCGAATAAGTAGGAAAACTACTTTCTTTCCAAATTGGAGATCTTGGCTTTTTAGTAGATTTTGCATTCGACGTAGTAGGCTTGTCATAATCATCTGAATGTGAGTAATCGCTGTCAGCAGTCTCCGGTATATAAATATGTTCCTGACCTGACGGTTGGCTGATAAAGTCTTCTTCGTCAGTAGCAGATATTTGGTCATCACCACTATGATCAACGTTATAAATTTCACTAACATATTTTAAATAACCATAGAATGATCGTACATCCATTTCTAAAAAAATTGCATTGCATTTTATGGAAAGAATAAAATGCACTCATGTATATATGTAAGTTAATTATATACTACTAGTGCATGTAAGGCCATATATGGCTTCGTCAGGTTTCCAAAAAAATCATACATAAAATACTTACTTTGCAGATAAATAATATTTTTATTTGAAAAAGAACTTCATTTCCTATATGAATATATTTTTTTGTGTTATATTTGTTCTTATATTTTTTTAAAAATTGTACACAAATCGCTTCAAAATTTACTTTTGTTTTCACACATGAAGCCCTAAAGAAAACAAAAAGAAACAGTGGCCGAAATATTTTGCTTTATATTTGAGAAGAAATCAAAACATAGAAGATGACAAATATTATTCTCTTTTGATTAAGTCCCGTTTATAGAAAATACAATGCAATAAAAGACGAAAACCATATTTGGCGTTGTATGCAGTAGAGGGTTAATGCTAAATGTAGCCTCAAAATTTTGCTTTTGGCTTCTAGCCTTTTTTCTAGCTTTTTTTTTTTTTATTATTAACATATTCTTAAAGTATTTTTTAACAAACTTTGTTACCTATAAAAACTATTTAGGTTATATTAACAAATTCACTAAAATATCTTTAAAAAATACCAAAATCTAATGAGAAAAAAAAAAAAAAAAAACATATAGCCTTTTCTGACCTTTTTTTAAAGTCTAATTTAGCTTCTTTTTTTCTCAAGTCCTTTCAACACTGCATACAATGCAGTTTTTAAACGCAGAAAAAGTTTTCAGGCTTCTTGCATTTTAGTTAATAAATCTGTAACTTATAATCTGCTGATTGTACTTACATATATTTTTCCACATACGTGGTAGAGAAATGTGCAATTCTAAGTTTGAATGAAGATCCCCACATACCTCTCAAAAGCGGAGTTTTTGGGTCTCAAAATAGGATACCTCTGCACAGTGTCACATCTGGCAGTTTTAGAACTAGAAAAATCCAGTTTTGAAGATATTTGTCTGAAATTGTATATTCTGTGAGTACTAAACATTCTCACTAAAAATGGGCGGGTAGAATCCCTGCCACTCCCATACTGAGAAAAATTACTTTATTAGTATAACCAATTTTTGTAAATTTTATTAAAAAAATGATATTTTAAAAGTTGGCGTAACAAGATCTAATCTTAGTGTAACATTTGCATAACAAATTTTCAGCCATTACAATAAAATGTTTTAATAATTCTTAAAAAATTGCTAATACCGCACATTTTTTCCTAATATGTTAAAAGATCGCAAAAAGTCGCAGCCAGTATTCTCAAATATAATTTTATAGATATTCTCTTATATAACAGTAGTATTTTTAAATTGGTACTCTTTGGAACTTTTTAGTTTCAGTGCATTAAAAATGGAACATCTCAAAAAATATATTATTTAATATCATGATTTGTTTTAAATATAAAACGTTATATTCAGTATTGCTTTTTTAACATAGCAAATTATAATAGAATAATTTGGATACATCGTATCAATATCTGTAGTATATATTGAGATATATGAAGTTAAATTTGATATACTTCTTTGCAAAAGTTACAAATAAAATTAAAATAATGTTAAAAGTTTCAACTTTGGATGTCCATAATTCGTGCTATAGACACTTATTAATACTTTAAGTTTCTTTTCCATAATATATGATATGTTTACTAATAAATGTGAGAAAAATTACTTCAATTAATAAGCTTTTATTTTCGTATTTTTATACCCACCATCAAAAAGAGGGGGGGTATATTGATTTTGTCATTCCGTGTGTAACATGTCGAAGGAATCGTCAAAGACCCCACAAAGTATATATTTTCTGGGTCCTGGTTAGATTCTGAATCGATCTAGCTATGTCCGTCCGTCTGTTCGTCTGTCTGTCCGTCTGTTGAAAGCAGGATAGGGCTCGAACGGGGTAACGTAGGGGGACGAAATTTGGCACAATATTTTTCTTATATGAGGTTTGTTTGGTATTGAAAATGGGTAAAATCGGTTAATAAACAAAAAAGTTATGGGCTAAAAACTAGAAACACAGGGTGTCCGTTTCATACTTTTTTTGTTGATATTTCTTCAATAAAAGCATGTACGACAGCGAAATTTTGTATGTATAGTTCTGGGTCGATATAAACTCGGAAACTCGGCATGGTCCGCCCTCTTGCCGCCCACCTCCCATATAAAGTGAAAATCAACGAAATTGTGTTCAAATAGTTCAAGGACCAATGTAAACTCGGAAACAAAAAATGGGCGTGGTCCGCCCACTTTACTGCCCCCTCCCATATAACGTAAAATTAGAAAGAGTTGATGGTGGGTATATAGATTCGGCAGGGCCGAATATAATTTGCGCTTGTTGTCGTTGTTGTCGTTTGGATAAATGTGACACTGTAAAGAATTATCCCAATTTTGCATACAAAAGAAAAGCTTGCTATGACTGGCTTTTTTTTTCGTATTCAAATGTTCATAGTTTGGAAAAAAATTTAGATTTATAAATCTGAAAATATGAAAGCATACGTTAAGGCGAAAATTTTATTATTTGTCGGTAAGATGTAGAGTGATCGACACGGTTTTCCAACCTATCTTTAAACCGGTTTTTTCAGTCAATGTGCTGTCGGTTTTTTCAAAATGTTAATTTTTCGAATGTCGAATAGAACGGTTTTTTTAAACACAAAAAACCGATTTTAAAAATAGATTAAAAAAAAAAAAAAAAAAAACGTACTAAATACTGATATTTGAATCAAAATTTATGAATATTACTTTAAATATTCATAAAGTATCATTTCTAATGTTTTAAAAGTATAGTTTAAAGTTATATTGAAATTAATTCTGTAAGATTAAGTAAATAAATTTCTAATAATTATCCTGAATGAACTTTGTTTTATCTATTGTAATATCTATAATATTTTAATACCTAATGTCTTGGTCTTTTTTAATTCAATATTTTCTTAATTTTTCATAGCTTTTGTTTTAAAAAAAGTTTCACCTGCAGAATCGTTCCTCCATAGGTGTGGATGTTATTATGCGTTTATGTCCATCCGTGCGTTTGATCTGTCCGTCCATGTAAGCCTTATAATAAAAATATATGTCGCAATTTTGAAGTTAAACTAATGAAAATTGGCAAACAGGTTTCTTATAGTCCAAGGACGAAGTGTGTTGAAATTTGTTATGATCCTCACGAAAAAGAAGTTTAACGATTATAAATCCCTTAAATGTAGCAAGAATTTTTGACCATGTTAGTTGCATATAAGTTTTAATCGGTGTGCTGAATTTCATGAAGATAGGTCCATAATTGATCATATTATTTGTCCAAAATTCCACAGGTCTAGAAAAAATTAAACAATTTTTTGATTTTTCTTTAAGAAATGTAGTTTTTTGATAGAAAAATTAACTTTCAAAATTCCAACTATTCGAACTATTCGAAAACCGGTTTCTCCAAAAAGTCGAATAATCGATCACCTAGTAAGGTGGTAAAGGGTATCAATTAATTAATTAATTTTATTTTTAATATATGTATAACCCAATATTTCTAAGTTTATATTTATAAGTTTTATATTTATAAGTTTCTTTCTAATTGTTCAAAGAACTTTTAAATAATTAATTACAATGTGTAAAGGTAAATTGTTGTTATAGGTGTGGATAAAAAGTAATTATAAGTTGTTAGGCATAACGATTAGACCTCACGTTCATTAATAGGCTAGGACTCGCCGGATGGTCAAGGTTAGCCTTTTTAACCTACCAATACAAAATTGTAAAACGTGTTTATATTTTAGTTTGAATTATTGCAAATTAAGAGGACGGACCAAAACCGGGTTTTTTTTTTGTTTAGCAGAAACTAATTGTTAAACAAATTATTTGACGCTACATGAGATCTTTCGGTTTCCTGTATCTAAATGGCCTCACCATCCAAAATTCTTCACTAAAATCCATTAAAATATTTCTGAAGAACCTCTTATCATACACTACCTGTGTTCTAGTTTTCTTAACTTCCTCTAAACAATTATATCATTTTAATTCAAATATTAATTCAATCAAAAATAATAAAATTAAATCTCATTTTATGTTAGTTATAAAAATGTCTATGTCTTGTAAATTTTAAAGGATAAATCTTATAAATTATGTATATAGTAATATTCTTAAACTTACTCCTAAGGCCTCCGCAAAATGTTTGTTGGGTTACCACTAGGTAAACTAGGCTTAAATAACAAGATTATAAATATCATATAAAAACAAGCGCGAATGTTATATTCGGTCCGGCCGAATCTATATACCCACCATGAAATTTTACGCTATATGGGAGGGGTCGGCGCCCATTTTTTGTTTCCGAGTTTACATTTGTCCTTGAACTATTTGAACACAATTTCGTTGATTTTCACCTTATATGGGAGGTGGGCTGTAAAGTGGGCGCACCACGCCCATTTATGGTTTTCGAGTTTATATTGATCCCGGAACCATACGTACAAAATTTCATTGTCGTACATGCTTTGTTGAAGAAATATCAACAGAAAACTATAAAACGGACACCCTGTGCTTCTAGTTTTTAGCCCATAACTTTTTTGTTTGTTAACCGATTTTTCCCATTTTTAATCCCAAACAAACCTTATATAAGACAAATATTTGTGCCACGTTATCCCGTTCGAGCCCTATCCTGCTTTCAACAGACGGACGGACATAGCTAAATCGGCTCAGAATCGAACCAGGACCCAGAAAATATATACTTTGTTTGGTCTTAGACGATTCCTTCGACATGTTACACACGAAATGACAAAATCAATATATCCCCATCTTTTTGATGGTGGGTAAAAAAATAATTGAGAGAAGAAAGATATATAGGAACAAGTGGGAAGTAATGAACTATTACAATCAAATTTAGAATAAACTGGTTTTGTGGAGTAGGAAGAAATAGGCAATTTAAAAGAATAAATTCATAAACTGTAATAAAAGTACATACATCAGAAAACTACCGTCACAAATGTTATCAGGATTTACTTAAAAGTATTATAGCAATTAAAATCTAAATAATTTAATAAGAAAACTATTAATATCACAGTATTAAGGAAAGGTTGTCTAAAAGACAACTAAAAGACAACACACTTAAACCTAAGGAATTAAAAAAAAAAAAAAAAAAAAAAAACTTTTTAAGTTAAAAGAGTCTTAGTGATTGTTTAGAAAATTTCTTATTATTTCATATGTAGACGTTCTGCATTTTTCAATAAATGACAGAATTAGTTTCCTTGCGAATGAATTAAGTATTCTATGGTTAAAGTTTCTATGCAGTAGGTCGCAGAATATCTGGGGTGTAGTTTATGAATTATTTTGTACTATCTGCAGTTTTCTCATGTAAGTTTTAGTCAGACTTGGCAACCATAGGTCAAAATTGGCCAAAAACACGTTTTGTAAATAAGAATCTTGTTTTGTGCATTAAGTTTAGATCTGTGGAGTAAGGGGTAAAATGCACGACCACATTTAATTGCTTTTTCACAAATATATTGTATGAGTTGGTTAAATGAAAGTTTCTTATCTAAAATAATAAAATAAAAAGCTACTTCCTGATTTCTGTGAACAGTAACATCGGAAATATAAATAGAGTAATGGGTTGACGATAATACCGACCCTTGTGGTAGACCCGCAGGTATGTGCTCTCACTAGCCTGTTATCAATATATAAAACAAATGAGCATTAATATAAAAAACTTTTTATTATATTTTGCAGATACGTTGGATAATTAAAGGTATTAAGTTTAAAAACTAGGCCATCATGCCATATTGCATCGAAAGCTTTTTCGATGTCAAGAAAAATAACCCCAGTGCTCTTACGATTCTTTTTGTTTGTTTCAAGAAAGTTAACGACTCTATTATACTATTAATGTCATCTAATCCGGGGGCTTTATTATTTTTCAATAAAAGAACAAACAATTTAACTTTATCTAAATTGGTGAGTTCGATCTGTCAATAATTTCATAATTAAGATCATGAATGATCCTTAAGACAGTTGTGTCCAAAAGGTAATAATTATTTAAAGTAATGGCCTCTTCAGCGCCAGTTTTTAAAATTTCACCGTTTATATGAAGGCCAGTGAATGACCATTGTTTCGCTTATAGCCCGCAGGCAAATTAGCAATAAATTTTGACCAGAAATTATTTCGGTTTTGATTAAGGTGGAAATCAATAAGATTAATTAATTTTATACTTTTTGTAAGGTATCTTCCAAATTTGATCTATTTTGTATTGAAATTTTTTCTATAGTCTATATGTTCTTAGGAAACTTTGATGTGTTGTAAAAAAAAATACCTTTTTCCAGACCTGTAACAAATGTGAATTTTATATGCAAAATTCCTAAAAAATCATAATCCTGAAGTATTTGAATTTTATGGAAATCTCACAGGCCAGATTAATTGTCAAACATTTTCTATAAATGTATCCTAATGTTGATATCAAATGCAACAAGCGAGAATGTTATATTCGGCTTGGCCGTATCTATATACTCACCATCAATCAGCTTTTTCAAAATGATCTAATATGGAAGGTGGGCGGTATAATGGGCGAACTACGCCTTTTTCTTTTGTTTTTGTTTTTGAGTTTGCGTTGGTCTTTCAACTTTTTGTAAAAAATGAAGTTGATGTTGATCTTGTACGGGAGATGTGCGAAAAAATGGGCGGATCACGCTCATTTTTAGTTTCCAAGTTTACATAAATACAATTTTGTCTAAGAGATATCAGCGGAAAGGTATGAAATGAAGCTACAACGGAAACCCTGTATTTTTAGTATTTGGCAACATTTTTTTAAACCGATTTTGACCATTTTCAATACCAAACAAACCATGTGTAATTTAAAGATTTGAGCGAAATCTCTATCTTACTTTCAACTGATAAACATACGGATGGACAAACTCATCTTTTTGATGTCCTCTTTCCCAAAAATATATTAGACTTTAGATCACTGGTTGGCAAGGCAAGATGAATTTTAACAATTTGTAAATAAATTTTTCTGTGTTCCATGAAAAAACCCAATATATTTTCTTGAAGTCTTCAAAAAATACTTAAATGAGATTGAACACACAAACTACTGGTCATTGTCACCGATTTTTAGTAGCTATTTTAACTGAATCTATTTTATTTTGTAAAGTTAAAATTTCTTAATTATTATTTTTTTTTTACTTTGTTATAATTAGTTGGATTGACATCCATTTATTATCCAAAACATTATCTCAAATGAAAAATACATTGATATTAGCTAAGAACAATAGCAATTTTTTTTGGGGTCATCCTAATAGCACATGCAGATGTAGATATGTATATAAAACATATTTTAATTGAATATATATGGAGTGCACAGACAATAAACTATATTACACCAATACACATAAAATACTTACATATGTATACATATCTATAATACATATATATAAAAAAATACAGTTGTACAAACAAATGTTCATATGACAATAAAATGAATTGTGCAAAAATAAAAACACAGAAATAAAAAAAGGACTTTTACTTAAAACACATGCATATGTATGTATATTGAACAGAATACTAAACTGAATTTAATGAAAAATATAAAAATACAACTGAATTGCAGTAGTGTATAAAGTAACACTGTATTTGTGTATGTATTCTAGTTTTTATAGCACTCCACTGTAAATGTAAAAGTGCATGTAAAATGGTATTCATGTATTTGTGTTGTTTATATCGTATGGACATGATATTTACTTGCAATTGCTACGTGGTTTTTTGGTTTCTTTCCAATAATTTGACTCTTTATGTTGGTTTTAAAGGTTCTTTAAATAAAATTTAACAGAAAAAATATTTTATTAAACTCGAATTTATTTGCTAAATACATGATATTAAATTGTTCTTTTATTTTTTATTTTTTTATAAAAATAATAACAACTAGTAGGTAAATATTTTTAAAATTTTATTATTTGTGGCAAAAACTAAAATTGATAAGCAAAAACTATATGTAAAATAAAGGTTTAATAAATTTTGTTAGAACTATTTAAGTATAAAATTTTATGTTTTTAATTAAAGTTCATATATCGTCCATTCCACAGTGGGGCAGAATCAAAATTTTTTGAAAATAAATCTGTAACTTCTGATTGGCTAACTGGATTTACATTAAAATTGGTATATGCGTAGAAGAGGAGTGTACAATGTTAAGTTTGGAAAGGGGACCACACATACCCTTTAGGGGCGTAGCTAAAGGGGCTCAAAGTTGGAGACCTATGACATACACATTTTTTAATCACTTGCCAAACTTTTGTTTCTAGTTCAGTTTCAAATATTTTTATACAATATTGTAGGCACTTATAAGACCTACAAAAAACATGCTTGCATGTGTATTTATCTCTTATAGTTTTTGAGTTATTTGCAATTGAATTTTTAAGTACCCCAATTTTGTATGTTTTTAGTCCAGTTTTTTTCATATATATCCTAGTGTTTCCGACCGATTTTATTTGTTTCTTCTCTAACTAATTAAAGGACGAAATTATCTATCAACATATTACGGATTCTTAAACTTCATTCCGTTTGCTGATTCGTGCTTTAGGATTTGAGAAAATATAGTCTAAATTCAAAACTTTCATATGAAATGGGTCGAATTCGGGAGGGTGTGTACCTTGATCATTTGAGTTATTGGGCTTGGTTTTTTATTTTAAAATCTTCTCTGTGAAGATACCTTTCAGAAAAGTATAAAATTATTATATGCTGTTAAATAAAATTTTGTTTTAGAGAAAAAGAGTGTAGATACTTTTTCGGTAAAAAAAAAAAACACAAAAAGCCGTCAATTTTGCAATTTTCAAATTTAAAATCGTTTATTTTTAGATTAAAAAATTTGTATGTCATAGGTCTCCAACTTTGAACCCCTTTAGCTACGCCCCTAAGGGGTATGTGTGATCCCCCTTCCAGGCTTAACATTGTACACTCCTCTGCTATGCATATACTAAATTTCATGTAAATCTAACCAGCCGATCAGAAGTTACAGATTTATTTCCAAAAAATTTCGATTCTGCCCCACTGTGCATTTCATGAAGGAACGCCCAATAATATTTTTTATGTCTTCCGATTTTAATAATATTTGGCATACGCATACCCTATGGAATCATTTAAATATCTCCATTTTTATTTTTTTGAATTTTAAAAAATTCGCAAATTTATTCACGATTTTAATTTTTCGAAAAGTCAAAAAAAATCGGAAAAGTGTGTAATTTTAAACATAAATATCTCTAAAAGTCGTTAATGAATTTTAATGATTTAAACTGCATGTAGAAGATTAATATGTCCTTTTTTATGTAGTAATTTAGAAATAATATTGCAATTTAAAAATGCATTCAAAATGCAAATGCAATTTTAGGATGCATTTTTGAAAAATTTCTACCCTTTCGATTTGAATTTTTTTTAATATGTTAAAAAGCAATATCTTTACTATAAAATGCAAAAATAACTGTTCTGGGAAAATAATATCTACTATTTTTAATATTTTTAAAAAAAAATTTTCATAAATTTTTTCATACAAAAATTTTAATTTTTCAAAAAATTTTGATTTTTAACTTTTTTTGATTATAATCTTTTAGTAAACATTTGAAGCTACATATCAAATGTTTATAACTTCTTAAGTATACGTCGGATTTTATTGATTTAAAAACTAGTATAAAGTTTATTACGATAAATATTGTAAATTATATTGTATGAATCAAAAAAAAAATTTTTTTTTTTTTTTGCTAATTATGCATTCACGGAAAGAATGCAATTTTCGGATGCATTTTTAAGAAATTTCTACACTTGATTTTGAATACTTTTACTTAATATTGAAGACAAATATGTTTATTATATAAAACATTAGTACTTAATCTCGGAAAAATATGTTTTCTAGTGCAAATAACATGTTATGAAATATTATGATTAAAAGTAATTTTAAAACAAGCTCACAATGAAAAAATTTGAAGAAATAGTTAAAAAAAAAATGTTTTAAATAGTGAACCATTTTGTCCCAGAACAATTTATTTTGCAATTATTACCAAACATAATAATTTTTTTTATATCAAAAGAAAAAAAATTTAAAAGGTAGACATTTTTCAAAAATGCATACTAAAATTTCATACTAATCGTGAATAAATTCGCGAATTTTTTAAAATTCAAAAAAATAAAAATGGAGATATTTAAATGGCTCCATTGGATATATTGTTGCCAAATATGAACAAAATCGGATGACCCTCCGTCAAAAAATTGGCGTTTTTTATAAATCTTTAATGGAATGGAGGATATATATTTTTTATATTTCCTTGATAATGTTTTATCATTGTTTTATTTTATTTTTTATTTTTATTAACTACTGTAGCTAATTAAAATTTCATTAAGATGAATTTTAATCTTTTCACATACCTTGACAAATGATTATAATCATTAAATTACAAAATTAATTATAACGTATGATTAATATTTAATCTTGCAATTGCATCATTAATCATGCGTCAGATTAAAAAGTATTTATAGTTATAAAGCAAAAACAATTAATGTTTTAATTAAAAATAACAAAGAACATTTAAAGTAAATATAAAAACTAATTTTAATAAGAAATAAAATTAGTTATAGTATAAACCAATTAATATATGTTTTAAATTGTGTACAGGACTTTGAAAGAATTAATTACAACAAGTGAGAATATTATAATGGATTATCCGATATTATATACTTTTTACCTTATATGGGAGGTGGCCAGTGAAATAGGCGGTTTTCGCCACTATTTGTTTCCTACTTTATATTGCACAGTGGTCACAAAACGATTTTTTGTGGAAATAATTTTGTAACTTGTTAACCGTTGGATATATTTAAATAAAATTTCACATGGCTGAGGTGTGGTGAGGTGTTTTCGATATTTGTGGTGAAATTTCTCCAGACCACGACTTGGACTAAAGCATATTTTTGAGAAAAAACTGTTAATAATTATGTTTCGACGTAAATAAAATTGAAACCAAATGAAATTTAAGCACAATATAGATAGGGTTGTTTTAAAATCAGGGAAACTCCTACTTTTTCGTACCAATATATCCAATATCTTATTTTAAAATTATTTGAAATATTTTATTTATTATAAGTAGTATATCGTTCAGTTGATGAAATTCTGGTGGAGAAAAATTTATATTGTAGTTTTGCAGATCAAATACTACGAATATTTTTTTTAAATTGTTGCACGTTGTTAACGAAGACTACAAACTTTATTACACATAAATAAGATTCTTTTCATCATAGCTGTGAATAATTATATCTTACCGATATGTGCAGCCATTTTAATCTTTAAATAAATTAACAAATGTAATGATATCTGACGTATTTAATTTTTTCCGAAAGAGCATAGAATTTGAAATTTTTATCTTTTTTTAAGTATAAATTGGGCACACGGGCAGTTGGCATGAAGTATATTTAGAATCCCCAATGCTCTCCCTATACTTTGTGCTTTCAAGCCATTCCTCACGAGGTTTTCCCGAAACTCTTTATTTTTTTAATAAAACTTGTGAACCGTTGAAAGCATCTAAGAGGAGTACAGGTCCCTAATGAGTCACGGATGTAGTGGGTAGACCTCCAAAGTTGGTCTCTTTAGGAATTTAAAAAAATCGCCAAATATATATTTATGACTGGAATGTAAAAATACACATCTGCTCAATATAATAGATACTCCTATGTTCAGGAGAATAAAGGCACGTTACTTATTTATATGTTAATTTCATAATAATTCTTAACTGAACTCGAACCATATTTGGGGTCATTATTTTGCTTGAAGGTTCAAAGTGAATGGCATATTTTTTACAGCATATGTTAATTTAACAATTTCTAATATACGTAAATCTGCTACTATTTTTGTTCATTGTATTTATTAATACTTAAATAAGACCATCAAAATTCTATTAAAAGTATTCCCACAACTTTATGTTCTCACCTCTCTGTTTAACGGCCATCTATGTGAATTGAACATGGAATTTTTTCCCTTTAGGCCGGCGGACACTTCTTTGGTAGTTATTTCCAAACATATTAGTTCTCGTTTCGCCACTAAATAATATGTTTCACCATTTTGTTCCGCCTACATATTCGAACTAAAGTTAAAGTTTTTAAAGTATATAATGCACACGCATTGATAGAATTTTTCTGGCAATTCTTTCCGAAAATTTTGTCATGTACAAGACGAAAATGGACTGTTTAGCCTTCAAAGGAATGAAAGTGTATCTTTTTACCAATACAGTAAGCCTACTATCCGTTTCTGGTGTTATTTTATGAGATTATTCCAAAAAAAGTGTTTGAAACTAACAAGTTTTTTTTATTTCTTTTTATTGCTGTAGTCGCGGGTTTTAGCATAAATGTCCAATTCTTCTAGTATAGACTATAAACTCTTTTAGAAAAGAACCAGCATGGATTTAATTAGCGTGCAATTAACCAGTGTCAAATTGTGTTGTGCAAAAGTCGTGAAACCAAATTTTAAAAAATTTTAAAATTTTGCAGTTTTTTCACTGGGGATTTTACGCCTTTTTGGATATTTCAAAATTCAAAACAGAGTCTAATAGCTTTTGAAATTACGCATTTTTTGACATACATCTCGTTAATGTGCCTTCAACAGAAATGCTGTAGGAGGTACGCAAACTTGGAGAGAAAAAACGTGAATGACTCCAAAAGGTGCCTTTTTCGTGAGGCACACTCGCAACGTTATTTCAGTGAAGCTAGAGTATAGCGTTATCAAGGAAGTTTGCCAAATGACATTTTAAAATCAGAACAGATCTGTGTTCCACTAGAGCTAAGGAGTATTGGTACTTAATATCGTTGATGTGCTGTTTAAAAATTTTCAAACGTTTTTTGAACATCAAAAGTAAACGGGTTTGAAGAATTTCCCATATGTAGATCAATTTAAATGCCCTTACTTGCCATATTTTTCATTGAAGTGACATTGTCAGATCAAATTGTATACTAAAAGAAAAATATTCGGAGTATTTCTGAAGAATTTTACAAAATTATCGTCACTTAAATATCATCCTATAAGGCGGATCTATAATTTTGAGCAGATGTGTAGGTAGTTCTTATGAATCCCTATAAGAAATATGCTACATCTCTTTTAGTTATGGAGATATTTAGGTTGAAACAAATTTAATCGTAGATATGGGTCGAATTAGCACAGAATATGGATATTAAAAAGGGGGAAACTGGCTGATATTTACTAATAGCCCGGCTGCAATAACATTCCTTAATCAGATGGTGCTATAGTCGTACTAGCATGTGGCAGTAAGTACTGGACAAATCAAGAATGAAATACTGCTGATAAGTTAGTAATATAATTTAATCACTTTAGCTCCCATAAAGTTTTTTATAAGTTGAAATTATAACAAATTTTCCTAAGGATCGGTCCATAATTCACCATAGTTCCCATATAAGGCATAATATTGTCAGGCTAGACCGATTGTTACTTTCTTCCTATTTTTTTTTTTTTTTTTGTTTTTATATATTCTTTTGAATAATTTCCATCAAAATCGAATAACGATATCAAAGGTCAATCATCAATAAGTTTAAGGCAAGGAATTTACATTATTTTCATTTCGTTAATACATTTTCAAGGAAATTTTAAATGTCATTGTTTTAAAATAAAATTATCGGCAATTGTAAAACCCTTTTTTATTTTAATGTGTAAAGTGATTATTTTATTTTTTCTTTACATTTATGAGACCATTAAATTTCCATATTGAAAACGATTGATAAAAGAAATCCGCTTATAGTTAAAAAAAAAAAACATTTTTACTACTAAATAGAAAAATAAAATAAAAAGTACACGCAACTTTTTATGATAGAGCAGCAAGCAGACTTTAATTTTAATCTTTTAATGGACCAGAATAATAACGGTTGTCAAACGAAAAAATAAGTATACAAAAGACAAGGACCTCAATTTATATAAATTTGCATTTATAGGTAAATAATATAAAAGCAAGTAAGAAAAAAATAGTCAAGCCCGAACAAACTATACCCTACACTACTTTGTATGTGCATCAGCATTCGGGAAGGGGTCTTGCATTAAACTTGTGATTAATTATGGACCATTGCTTTTACTATGTGTTAAATAAAATATACGAATACAGAATACTGATACTAACATTTATAAGAATTTGTTATGCACTTTTAAGTGATTCCTGAAATTGGGTCCTAAATGGGAACTAAGGTAAATTATGAACCGATTTTCATGAAATTTGGCATTGTCAATTAAACTTGTAAAAAATTTGTGTCGAATATTAAGTTGATACTTATATTTTTAAGAGATTAATTCATGTTGAAGTGATTTTTACATGGACAGACTGCCAGCCGACCAGACGGACGGACATCGCTATGATTTTTGCATTACAAACATCAGCACAAACGCATAATGCTCCAAGCATCTATGATGGTGTAGGGTATAATAAGGAGTGATATCGAAAAACTTCTTACACACGTTTTGCCTCTTAACTTTTTTCGGAAGCAATATTTAAATGTTTTTTCTCTGATATATATTACGTTTATACGCGCGATTATTGGAAATAAAAATAACTTGCAAACAAATAATTCACTGTTTATACGCAAATTGCACAAAGAAATATATTTCCTTATTTGTCGTGCCAGATGGGAAAAATGAAACTATTATCATCGAAGATTCTCTGAACGTAAAAGGGAGTGGCAACGCTGTACGTTTTATTTGCAATTAGCTTCACTAATCATGATTATTTTTCGTGAGTTACTAACTTACAAATATAGTACTAACTCACTGTTTATACAGCAAAATCTTCATATCGCAATATTTTTGATTGCGAATAAATGGTCCGTATAAACGTAATAATAGTTATCTTTGAAAACTATGCTAGTTATTATTTTTAATGATTTGTTTTGAGTTTTCACAAAAAACCAAATTGGTCCTACAAAAAATTGGCTAAAAATTATAGGTCTGCCAAACTTCTTCCATTGACAAGAAATCTGGTTCGTGAAGAAAAAAAGGTTCACATGATATTAGAAAGGCCAAGAAATCCAAACACATCTGGTAGAAAAACAGCCCTGTTAGCTCAGTGCTCTGATTATTTGCTTCGTAAAATAAAAGTCAATGCAACATAAAAGTCAATGCAACATAAAAAGTCCAAAAAGTTCCAGATAGGAACGTTGCAAAAAATTGAGTAGCCAAGGATACGGAAATTAAAATCAAATTACTCACAAAAATACTCATGTATTATGGACGACGAAACGTATGTACTTGTAGATTTTTCACAACCTCCGAGTGGAAATTTGTATGCTGCTAACACTAGAGGAAATGTTAAACATAAATTTAAGACGCAAAAGCAGACAAAATTTTTTGAAACTTTCCTTATATGGCAAACTTTATGCAATTGCGGAAAAAGAAGCAAGTAATTTGTTACAGTGGGCTCTATAAATACCGAAATATACATCAAATAATGTTTGCAAAATAGGAAATTTCCTATCATAAGAAAGCAAAATGTGTCCACTATTTTTGACCCAATTTGGCATCATGTCACCATGTTAAGAAAGTTGTGGAGTGGTACCAAAACAATAACATAGTTTTTGTACCAAGAGAGGTCTATCCTCCGAATTTTCCGGAGCTACGACCAGTGGAGAGATATTGGGTTCTTGTGAAAAGAGAATTGAAGAGCACAAAAAAAGGCGTCTCAAAAAAAATTTTCGAATATTTAAAAAGGAGATGGTCAAAAAAGGAGATTCCAAAAAAGTAACTGAAACAACTATGAAATCTCTAAGAGAAGGGTTACCGAAAAAGGTTCACGATTTCATAAGTTGTTGTTAGAACTATAAAAATCAAATCTTTAAGATCTACTGTTTCCAAATTATTGATTTTTATATTGTAAAATATTTTTTTGATCTCACTCCTCTATGAAAAATAAATAATTATGTATATTAAAGTGTATGTTTGAAACTACATTATAGTTTAAATAAATCAATAGAAGGTAGATTTTTTTTGGATTCTAATGAAAACTGTAGCAATGAGTACTTTATATTGGAAATGGACTATTTATTGCTTTAAGCCTCAAATAGTTTGTTTTTCTCTTCATTAAGGAAATCAGGTGTAGTAGTGAAATTAATTTTCGCTCATACATATTTACACTTTCAAGCACTCTATTTTTATTCTGTCAGTTGTTCTTTTTTTATAATTTTATGCAATTTCCTAAATGAATGAATGAATAAAAATGAAGCTGTAACAATATAATGGACATTGAATACAATAGAATTACATATTTATAAAAACAACAATGAGAAAATATAACAAAATAAAGTAAAAAAAAAAAAAACAAGTAAGTAAAAGAAAAAACTTACAAGTTAAATAAAAGTTGAAAAATAAACAAAGAAATGCACAAAAATAATGAAAGAAAACGGAAACCAAACTAACAATAAAAATACTACAACCAACACATACGCAACAATACACACAGATAAAAAAGGAAAAAAACTTTTACAATGAACAAATACAACTACTTTTACTAACACATGAAAGCGCACATATTCACCTACATACACATATACATAAAGATTTATATCTTTCAAACAATAGTATTTTCAAAATAATGACATTTTCGCAAAAAAACTGTTTGTACAATTCTTTTATCGTGCAAAAATTCGCGTTCTTACTCATTTACTCATACATATGTTGGCAAATGAAAATAGAAAAATGAAGTAGGTTTTTCTTTTTTGAAAAATATAAACAGAAAAACCTTTTACTAAAACCTCGAATGCTTGTATGACTGTATGAACGAATTTGAAAGGACATGGTAGCATTCACATTTGTTGGCGAAATTAATACTGTTAGCAAAACTGGAAACCGGAAACATATACAAAGAACTCTGTGCTATACATAAAGTAACTCATTATCACTTTTAGAGCATCTTTGATAAATGAAATTGTGTCCACAAATGAGATTTTATTTTTCTTTGTTCGTTGAAATATTTGTTGGCTTTGTTAAATAGAATTAAAGATTAAAATCGAAGCGTTTGTTAAAAGAAAATCATCAAATAAAAAGTATAAGAGTGTTAAAGTTTAGTACATTTATTAATGCCACACTTAAGTAGTATGAATTTAACATTTTCAATAAAATAGTAGTTTTACACGCAACTATAAATTCAATGATTGTTTTTGTATGTCCCTTCGTATTTAATTGAAAAATACGCTTAAATTCTAAATATGAAATTTATAATTCTTAAGAAAATATTTTTTATTGAAATGTATAACAATAGTTTTAGAGAAAATTTTGTTTTATTGAAATTTAGTAAAATAGTTCTGATCAAGAATATTAATTCTTTAATTATAAATATAGATATCACTGTGTGTAATTTTTAAGGCATGGAAATATAACCATATACGGACACAACTACGCGATAAAAGACCAAAAAAAAAAAAAAAAGATCCGTGTCTCCCAGTTTTGCCCAAAGTCAAAGATTTAGGACATCGGTGTCATTTTTGACAAAAAAGCGATAATGTTTTCGGCTCATATCTTGCAAATCGTTCGGAATTTTGATTTACTCTCTGAGGTAAAGTTCTTGTCATAAAGAACACATATTGTGAACAAACAAACTTCATCTTAAAGATCAAAATCGAAAAAAAAACTTTAAAAAATTCGATTTTTTTTACCTTTTTTCCCATATTCAGGTCCATAGGTAGGAAACCGTTCAAAATTCAAGGAAACAATCAACTACAAAAATGATTTCAATAAACAATTTTTTTTGTCTTTTATCACGTAGTGGTGTCCGTATAAAATTATATTTTTTCGTGTTGTACTGTGTATATTACAAATAAAAGTACCCGTATTTTTGTTTAAAAAAAAGGGCGGAAAATAATCATTATTTTTGAAATTTTAAACAAAAACTTCAGATACAAAGAACGATCAGACAAAAATGTTAAATACAGAAATGTAATTCTCAGAATATCAGAATCCATCAAATTTTGTTTTACTAAAAGTCGTATTTTTACTAAAAAATACATTTTTGGTAACAAATTTGTTGAAGAAAGCTTAATTAATTTTAGTAAATAAATCTAATTTATGATAACAAATTATTCCTTTAACTAAAAATTTCGTAAGTTTCGTTTTTCATATATACATAAGTTTTATGTTGTGAGTAAAAAAAAAAACTAACTGCCTGTTTCTCTATGTCGAACGAAAAATTCGCTTCGAATAAATGTATGGAAAACAAAAACAAAATTTTAAATTTATTTGTTGTTTTCCTTACATTTATTCGAAACGAATTTTTCGTTCGACATAGAGAAACAGGCTGTAAGACTCACAAAATAATCATTATTAGTTGAGCAAAAAAAAAAACAAATAATAATAATAATAATAATAAAATAAAAAAAATTAATAAAGCATAATCCTTATTTTTTGAGCAGAAAAATAAAATTCAAATATAATTATAATTTGTTCAGTTTTTTTTCAAAACTCATTACGGTCCTTGTTTAAAATCCTTTGCTAAGTGGGGTAGAGTCGGTGTAGCAGAGTTAGATTCTGAGTCGACCTAGCTATATCCGTCCGTCTGTCTGTTGAAAGCAGGATAGGACTCGAATGGGGCAAAGTAGGGGAACGAAATTTGGTACAAATATTTATCTTATATAAGGTTTGTTTGGTATTGAAAATGGGCAAAACAACTAGAAACACAGGGTGTCCGTTTCATACTTTTCTGCTAATATCTCTTAAACAAAAGCATGTACGACAACGAAATTTTGTATAAATAGTTTAAGAGTCGATATAAACTTGGAAACAAAAAATGGGCGTGGTCCGCCTACTTTACCGCCCACCTCCCATATAAGGTGAAACTTCAACGAAATTGTTTTCAAATAGTTCAAGGACCAATGTAAAATATGGAAACAAAAAATGGGCGTGGTCCGCCCAATTTGCCCTCCCATATAACGTAAAATTTGAAAAAGTTGATGGTGGGTATGTAAATACAACATCGCGCTTGTTTTTTCTTGAAAATGTTATTTTTCACTCTTTCGCCCATAAAGTCCACAGAAATCACGATTACAAACACATAACAGATTCCAAAATTGTATTTTATCAGATTCAAATTTTCATGAAAATAGATCAAATTTGGAAGGGTAATATACACCCTTGTCCTGTAGACAGAAATTTTGTAGGAAGACCCCACAAACGAAAAATATTTAAAAAAAAAAAATTTAAATTGATCTTCAGTTCCCTACTAGCGATTGAAAGTCACGAGTCTAGAACATTTCTTCCCAAAAATAGTATTGAATTTTGTCTTGAAATGGGCCAAAACCTTCGTAATTTTTAGCCAATAATAAAAAAAAAATATTTTAAAATTTTTCGCAAAAATTTTGGTCCATAAACCGTCATTTTAGTACACAATGCAAAAAAAAAAATCGATATTTTTCTTAAAAAATGGATAAGAATTTTATAATTTTGTCTTCTTTATGGCTAAAATATAAAAAATTTGCATTGTAGTAAGTACTGTTGATAATATATAATTATTGTTCATGAAAATGCCTTAAAAAGTCGAAAACTTTTTTTAACAAAATGTATGTGACCCAAGATTTTTCAATAGCTGGTACGGAACTGAGGACCAATTAAAAAAAAATTTTAAATAATTTTTTCTTATTAATCAAATTTTTACGCATTGTTTGAGGGGTCTTCCTACATTGAAATCTCGAAAAAGGCTTTCCTCGGGACACTCTGTAGACCGTTATTCGACTTGTCTTCTATTCTAAAATTATCTTTGTGAAGACCTTAAAGAAAATTATAAAATTATTATATGTTGTTAATATTATTAAAATTCCCAATCGTTTATTATTGGACTTGGTATAGATAACGGCTTCAAATTTTTTTTTCTAATAGAAAAATTCGTTCTGAAAAATTATTTTTTTCCCACTAGTGTATCTCAACATAATTGTAGGTATGCATGGATATTTTCACTAAATTGTGAATAAAATCAAGTTTTGTGCATCAACTTTGATAATATGTTGCGCACAGGATTTTTTCTGGTTTCATTTCTTAATAGAAATTTTCTGGAAAAAAATTTTTATCTTCAAAACTACTAGTCAGATTGAATTGAAATTAATTGAGTTTTAGAGGAGGACCTAAAGGAAATCATCTTGTAGTTACCCCGTGATTACACAAAATAAACTACAGGATGTTAAAGTTGATATGATTTTTTTGTATAATTTAAAAAAAATCGTTTAAATAAATTTACTTTTTTCATAAAATCGCACTGCTGCATTTATTTTTGGCCAGGCGGGAAACAATTTACTGTTAAATCGATCTAACTCTATTTGCTGATTATATGTCGTCAGTAAATTAAAAAAGAAAAACTAGCGTGACATTTTCTTTATTTATTTTTTTTTCTTTATAAATTTTTTTCTAAAATTTGTAAAGCCTTGTCTTACTTTATCTTGCTAAACACTGTACAGACATTTGAAAAACTTTAAAATCGGCTATGATTTGAAGATGTTATTAAAGGTTATATTATTTGAAATTTTTACATACTTGACGTACACACAGAAAAAATTTTGGTTGGAAAATGGTTACTACTATCAAAATTCAAGAAGATTAAATAAAATTGTATCTTATTTAATGAAAATATGTAAACGTAGTAGATTTTTCATAAATATAATAATATTTATATATTCACGACGTTATATTAGTCTCTGTAGGAAACAATATAGTTGTGGTAACCAATCATTTAGTAATTTGTTAATTCGAGTGTGGTAACTTTCATAAATGTGTTTAAGTATAATATTTTTCGATAGTTACAACTGATATTCTTTTACAAATCGTATTTAAGTTCCCGTTATGACTTTTCTATCGTAATATTAAATAAATTCGGTTGCAATTAAAGATAAACTAATATTGCATTTTGGCGTTTTATAAATAATGCGAAATAAAATTATTGTATAATTGAAAATGTGTGATGAAAAACAATTCGTATTCAAAGAAATAGATGAATTTATGGAATACAATTAAAAATATAATCAATAATCTTAACAAAGGGCTATATGCTACATGAGTAAGTTCATAATATTATATTTTTATAAAAAAGTAAGTTAAGTTTTTTCTTTACATTTATTGAGTATGGTGGACGGACCAGGATTATGTATTTCGCAAACTAATACCAACAAGGAAGATATTGTCTTATACATTTCGAAAAGTGTTTATTACATTATTCACCATGTAAATGTCGAAAAAGTTGATTCTATTTAGAAAAAAGTTTTATCTGAAGATTCAACTTTATTTATACTTTGATAAATGGACGAAGCTTGTTTGAATCCCATAATATTTTAAAAGATAAATATTGTCTTTATAATAAGTCTTATATAAAATTCTAAAGTCCTTTTGCTTAAATTCTACAGGATCATATACAATTTGGTATAAACGATTCTAAATAGTTCTTCTGGAAACAAATAACTAATCCTTCGGTGGTACTTAAGGCTCTCGAAAATTGATAATAAATACGTTGGAAATTGTTTTTAAAAAATCTTTGTAAATTAAAATTCATTATAAAATAAGTTTATGCTGAAAACTTTTAAATGAAAATAAAATAAATTAAAAATATGATTTTGACATTTCGTTCTTAGTATAAAAATTATATTTTAGGCAGAGACCGGATTTTAATACTAAAAAAACAATCTTTTTATATTTATTTCAATCGAAAAACCATCTTTAATGTTCAAAAAATTATAAAAATCCATCATGATTTTTTTATTTTCATCAATATTTTAATTTTTTTCATCATGATGGAAATAAAAATATAAATATCTTTTGTGATATTTATTTCAAAAGTTTAAAATTATTTTGAACTTTTTTCATCGGATGGAAAAAATTCTAAACAACAACAATTTCATTTGAATAAAAAAAATATTTTGAAAACAAAACAAAAGTATGAATAAAAAAAACAATCATTTGAAATTTTTTTCGAACTGATATTTATCGTTAAAGATATTTATCGTTAAAGATATTTATTTTTTTCATCATTGATGGATATTTATTTTAAAAATAAAAATCCCTCACATATTTTTTTCAACAAATGAAAAAACATTTTGAACATTAAAGATATTTATTTTGATTGAAAAATAAAAATAAAACGTTTTCGGGTGCTTGATTTTAGGAACAGAATTTTTAGGCATTGTTTCAATTGTGTCTACCTTTAGTTTTAATCATTATAATTGAAATTTTTTTTTAAAGCTAATAATTAATTGGTATATGTAAATGAAATATTCAACAATCGTAACAGTTTATTGTGATAGTTGGTGCAACTAACCAAATTCGTTTGGCTAAAAATTCGGTTGTTATAACCAAACAGTATTCTCTGTGTAGTTTATTTTGACACTCTGTAGCTTATCTGGTGTTTACACGGAGTGACTATAAGATAATTTTTCTGAAAGCATTGGTCCTCCTCTCTATTTTTTTCATACATTTCACATTTACATTTTACATTACATTCTACGTTTGGCACCAGTGTGCGACAGTAATTTCTAAATAACTTCAAAACTGTTGGACAAGAAAAAAAAAAAAGTATTGTCAATATGACTGGAAGATAATTTTCGTCTCAAGTTTTTGTTGTTTCAACTGTCTATATCGCACTATTCGTTCTCGAGTTATGCTAATATACACATTAAGTTAAGTAAAATCACAACCTCAAGGAAAAAACTGAAAACATACTCTTAATCTGTCTTAGCTTATTTTTATTGTTAATAATAGTATAATAGTTTTAAATCACTTCCTAGCTCGATCTTCCTAGCAGTGTTGCCAGGACTTGAGAAAAAAAGAAGCTACATTGGACTAAAAAAAGGTCAGAAAAGGCTAAATGCCCCAAAAAATATTTAAAAAAGCATTAATTTTTTTGTTCTCATTAGATTTTGGCATTTGTTAAATATATTTTAGTGAATTTGTAAATATAAAGTAATTAGTTTATATGGGTAATAAAGTTTGTTAAAAAATAATTGTAATATTTTTGTAGAATGAAGCGCCGTAGGCGAAAATTTTCATTAAATATAAATAATTTCGATATTTTTGTAAGAATTAATATACACAAATGCTTAAATTGATGATTTTGTAAAAATAAAATTTGTAAAATTTTAGCCTTTTTAAGGCTATGTTAATAATAAAAAGGCTAAACTGGCAACACTGCTTCCTAGTTCGGTCTAAAAAGTTATAGAAAGCTTATTTCAATTTTATTAATTTTAAGAAGAATATTTAATAAAATGTTCATCATTTATATTTCTAGCTAAGCTACTTGTAATAATTAATTATATATACGAAAGAAAATTGATAGTATCTTTTTTCATTTTTCTTATTTATCAAAAATTTCATCAATTTAAATTATTTATCAACATTTTAAGTTTAAAGGTTTCTAATGTCGTTTATTTTATTTATATTTTTTTCTATTTCTTTGCCATGAAAAGTTAATGTGTTCATATGGTTTTTACGGTTTGGTGTATGGTGTATGTGATTTTTTTTATAAGTATTTTGCTTTCCATTACCACAACTTGTCTCTAGTTATTCACATATTTTCACTTTTTGAAAAAGAAAATTTCTAGTGGAATTTTTTTTTGCTGTTTTTGTTTTATTTTTTTATGTATCCAATAACTTTTGAAAAGAGGATTTTCTATAATATACGAGTATTTTGAAAATATCTTTTTTTCTTTTTTTTTATAGTGCCAGTTTTCATTGTTATCTCTTCTCATGATATCATCATAGGTGGGGGAGGGTATTACACGTTTGAGATGATGTTTGTGACACCCTAAATTATTGTTAAGGCCCATCTTAATTTATACCAATCGACTTAGAATTACTTTCTGAGTCGATTTAACGATGTTCGTCCATCCCTCCGTTAGGCTATTCATGTAAACCTTGTGCGCAAAGTGCAGGTAGCAGTTTTGATGATATCTCAATGAAATTTGGTACGAATAGTTATTTTGGCACCTGAACGAATTGAAATTGGTTATGATCGGTTCATTATTTTACATAGCCTCCATAAAATGTCCTCCCGGAATAGAGCTTAACGCTATTAAATACCTTTATTATAGCACATAATCTAATGAAATTTGGCAAGGAGGGGAGCTTTATGTAATTATAAATCTATATATCAAATTTCAAAAAATTCAGTCCATAATTGATCATAGCTCTCATAAACTTCTCCTCCGAAAAACAGGCATAAATCTAATTCAAATGTTAGTATAAAGTTAATTTTGACAGAAATAAGTTTTATATAATTATAAATGATAATGCCAAAATTACCATAGATCACGTTTTCGGAAATCACCCAAAAGTGCATTAATTCATTTAAATAAATATCAATACATTATTCTATAATCGTTTATTTTATTTTACACTTAGTAAATTAATTGGTCCACAATTGGCAACAGGTCTAATATAAGACCCCTATCTGAATTTTAATGCTCATACACAATGGCGAAGGGTATCATATGGTCGGTTTTGAATGAGTATATCTTTTTGTGAGTCGAAAATTGTTCTTACTTTCTTTTTATTTTGCTATAAGTTTAGTTCATCATCATCATTATTAAAGTTGTATATATTTTTTTCTTCAGTCATTGTTGCTGTGTTGAACGTGCCTTGGATATTGCTTGATTCGAATGTTGTTGCTCTTCTGTTGCTTAGTGATGATTTTAGTTTATTTTTCTATAGTATTTTAAGATGATGATGATGTAGTTGTTGACTATGGGGTAATAGGAGTAGGTCGTGTGAAAATTATGCGTGCAGAGTGCTTTGCAAATGACCGAATAAATCAAAATGATGAGTTTGTTTAGGTATCTAGAATTTAGATATATCTGGCCCATTGGCAAACTTTAATAGTATTTTGATGTACTATTGTTGTATAATTTTTAAATTGTTTTCTTTTTAGTCTTAAAATATTTCACTTTATGTCTTACAACTTTTGTGAATTTAGTAATTGATTGATCCAAATGCCTCTCGTATATCACACCAACATTGAAGATAATAGAAATGCTTTTCAATTCCATTTTATATACTTCAAATGATATATTGTTGTTATCTTATAAACATATTTGTGTACATATATACATTTAAGTTTATTGTTGGTGCATAAATATACGTACAAACTTCTTCATTCTTAAGATTAAGTGAAAATTTCTATTAATATACAGGGGCTTTAAAAAATTATATATAACTATAAAAGTATTTTAAGGAATTGCCCAATGTGAATTTTTACTAAATTTTTTAAATGACAATTCAATGGAATATATTTTCATTTATATACTTAGCTACATACTTTCTCATTTATTAAATATACCTTGTGGTGATTCCATATCAAAACGAACTGAAACATTTTTGGATTTGAGATCCCTGATTTTAATGAAATTCAAGTGTTTCTTAAATAATGAAGTTTTAGACTCAGGATATCAAAAATATAAAAAAATCTAAAAACTTCACAAAGTTGTACTTGTTCAATAGCTAATAAATACTAAGATTTACATGGTAAATCTCTGGATATTACGTTAATTACACACAATGGTACAGTTTTTTTTTTTTTTTTAATAATTGTATAATTTTCGATCCGTTAATGATATATGAGTGACATTTTATATGATTACAGCTGAAGTATTTCTTAGTTGATTTGGAGGAGCACAGACCCTTAGTGGGTCAGGTTTGAGGTGGTCACCTCGGGTATCCAATTTTTTTTTTTTAGCCGCCATAAATTAATTTATGATTTTAATGTAAAAAAATATAGATATTTATAGATAGTCTTTGTAATCCTGCACATTTTAAGAGACATATCATTATTATTATTTTTTCATTATTCTGATTATTTTTTATTGCATCTTTCTCTTTTAGAAATTTACAATAAGTATTAAATATTAACCTAAAAATCTGTAAAGTTGCTATTGCCAAGTTTTTCATTAGTAGTATTTTATTCTCCAAGCTCCAGTGTTTCTAGTCTTCTATTGGGTGTTTCGCTAATTTCTTCATGTAATTTATGCAGCTGTTTTTTAAACTTCTTACGTATTGTAGGAATATTGAGATTCTTGTAGATATTACAATTTCTGAGGTACCATAGTGCATTTGTTATTCTTAGAAATTTCGACTGTCTTCTCTGTATATTTTCAATGTTTGATGAAGATGCTGATTTCCAGAGCTGGTTTTATTACTGCTTATAGTCCAATACTAGGGATGACCTTTGAACAATTAACTAATAGATATGGAAAGATTTTAGTTTCATTTGTGAAAATTTGGATTTTATGTAACGAGTCCATCCAGATGAATGAAAAAATACTTTACTTTGTCCTGTTCAGGGATTTGGATATTGTTGATTCAAATGGGAGGACAACTTTCTCTACGTTTCCATTGATTCACATTGATTTTTCATTTGTGTAGCCATTTCTCCAACTTAGTGATATATGATTGGATTTGTTCTGATGCAATAACTTACAAAAGCAGGTACTCGTGGGCATATCTGCCGTATAAAGTATATAAAGAAGTGTCCCTAAAAAACTTCCTTGAGGTACAAATGCCGAAATTTATCTTCGTGAAGAAATTACATCTTTTGATCTAATTTAAAAAAGATTTATTTAGTATATAATTTCTTAGTAACCTATGAATGTTTTGTGGAAGTAACATGGTCATTTTATGTATTAGTCCACTGTGCCAGACTTTATCGAAAGCTTGAGGTATGTCAATTAATAACGTAGAGCAATATTTCTTGCTCTCGAAACCTCTTCTGATGAGTGTTGTAATAAAGTGCACCTGTTCTATAGTGCCATGTTTTCTTCTAAAACCATACTGTTGATTAGGTATACTGTTATTACTATTAAGACGTAATATTGGAAGATATTGTAAGGACATTTAATATATCTTGGCCTTCCTGAGAAATATGGAGGTGTGGATACTATAGCAGCATATCTGTGATAATATTAACAACAGTTTGTATTTCGTTTTCATTTTTCTGGGAAATATTTTGTGGTAAGTGTAAGGTTATGTACATTTTGTACTTTAACCAGCTTGTTTTCTTTTTAGGGAAACGACTGCTTTGGCTTTAAAAATGACTTGTATTATTAATTAGTATCAGTATCGT
Organism: Protophormia terraenovae; assembly: GCA_951394005.1. Taxonomy (NCBI): domain Eukaryota; kingdom Metazoa; phylum Arthropoda; class Insecta; order Diptera; family Calliphoridae; genus Protophormia; species Protophormia terraenovae. The sequence continues at coordinate 141,146,667 of OX596074.1, forward strand.
AGGTGAATGATCCGACGAAATTTCCAATGGAAGGATCACTGATATAAATTCACGTTTCATAAAACGGATTATTGCAAAGTCAATAAGGTCACGAATCTTATTGATGTTTGCAAAATGACATTGTCTCGAATAGTTTCATATCCCTGGGTGTAATAAGGCGTGAGCTCCAAAATGTGTACTTAGCATTATTGTCTCCTGCTTCAATAAATCTTGGAACTAAGGTGGAAAAATGGTCAAGAAACTGATTTGGATAAATATTGTATTTTAAATTTTATTTCAATATAAATATTGACATTATTTCTCAAAAAAAAAAAAAAAAAAAAGTATTAAAATTTTAATATTTTCTGTTAAAAAAATATGATCAAATTACATTTATTTTTATTGATAATAATTTTCCAAGTTCTAACGTTCTTTATGATATTGAATGCTTTTATAAAATCTTCTATATAATTTTCCAATTTTTTGTTCGTATAATTTAAACATTATGTGCAGTAGTTTTACACTAACAAAATACAAGCAATTGGTGTTTTTGTAGATGCGCTGCCACTTTATATAATATTCGTTCGTCTGGTTGTCCATGTAAACTCTCTACAACAATATTTTATCAAATTTACTACAAATATGTTTTATATCAGTATAAGCCATTGTGCTAAATTTTATTAAGATCGACGAAATTAAATATAAAATAAGTTTTATATACAGCTGCGTTCATAATAATAGGAGTGGTGACAAACCAAACATTCTTAAGTAAAAATTTATACTAAGGTAATTTTAAAACCTCGGCAAATTTTAAAGGTATTTACAACGGAATGTAAAAAGTTAAAAACAAAAGAAATAATCCCAAAAACAATTACGTTTACGATTTAATTCACAATTGTTTAATTTTTCGTTCAATATGCATTGATCATAAAAATAGGAGTGATGGTGAATTCTTAAAAATAAAAGTGTTTACATTAAAAATTGTTTAATTGAATTAAAAAGTAATTATGAGGGAGAGAACTAAGTATATTTTAAACAGATTTAAACAAGTTTGCAATCGTAAATTGCCTTGTTGTCTCTGTTTGGCGGTACCAAAGCAGAGTTTGTGGACTATAATTATACACCAGCAGAATGGAATACGTATTTTCTGTGCCGCTACACACTTCATCAGCATTCGTGGTGTCTTATCCATTTCGGTTTCGTTGAAACCTAAACAAGATTTTTTTAATAAAACATTTATTTGTTAAATAGTGGGACGAGGAAAACGCTCTTATGAGGAAAAGCGAAATTAAGAAAATAAAATCGTAGAAATCATGGAAATTTTTTTAGAGAAATCAAGAAGATGTTATCATGTGACGATAAAATGATGGCAAATGCATTATCGTACAAAAAAAAAGTGGAAATATTAAGCCCAATCGAAAAATATCGAGTGCGGATGACATTCGTGTAGTCCTTTTTAGTAAAATAGATTATTTTCTGTCAGCAAGTAACATCAAAAAGAAGCCAAATTTGTCAGTTAGTGCTCTTACTATTCGTAGACGCTTGATTAAAAATAATTTATTTGCTCGAAGTCCTCGAAAAACACCACTGCTCTCAGAAGAACACGCAGCCTACAGCTTGAAGCTCTCATAAGAGAACATTAACTGGTCAAAAGAAAAATTAAGGAACATTCTGTGGTCAGACAAAAGCAAAATTGGTGGAACTAGACTACGACAGTATGCCCAATGCCTTTCCAACATAGTATTTTAATCACAATATAAAAAAAAACACTGTTAATCCTGTTGGTGCTAAAGTGATAATATAGTGAGTTTTATAATACAATGGAGTTGATCCAATACACCATGTAAAAGGTTAATGGATCAACGGTTACGTATAGAAACAATGAATAATTTAAGGCTGAATACAATATCCCTTTCAATTGGGACTTAACACAGGATAACGATCCTAAATACATCCATTTAATGCCATAGGATTGGTTTTGCACCAATGTGGGTTGAGGTTATGTCGTAGCTTTCTTAGTTTCCTTACCTCAATTGCTTATAAAATCTATGGAGAGAAGTTAAAAAATGTGCTACGGAAAAAATACTGTCAAATTCTGACAAATTGTGGACCTTAGTGTGAGATAATTGGTGAAAAATTCCAGTAAGGCTTGGTCGGGATCTCATTGAATCTATAACTATTAGATATGCTGAAGTCACAATAATTAAAGCTTTTTCCATAAATTACTAAAAGTATTAAAGCTATTTTGGAAACATTTATAAAGCCGTTTAGCAAATTTCTCGTCTAATTTTTAAAAAAGTTTTAACTACTCCTATTTTTATAAACAACCAGTTTTGAAATATTTTTGTTAAAATATCTTTTTTTTTTTTTTTTTTATTAAATATAGTTTTAATTACATTGCGAATTATTCTAGTACTATAATAATAAATTAATCATTATTGTTACTCACAAAACTTCAATAAAAAATACGTTTTGTGTTTAAAAATTTAAACTTAGTTTCTTATATAAGGGCACTCCTATATTTATGAACGCAACTGTAAGTAGAAACTACAGTGCCAAATATTATTAAGATCGATCTTTAATTGACAATAGCTCCTATATAGAGCTCATTTAAAGAAATCACCCTAAAGTACATAAAGCCAATATAAATTTAAGTGTCAACATATGTTTTATAGAAATACTAATGACAGGTCCCACATAAGACTCCTTCCTGAATTTTGATGCACATACAGAATGCTGTAGGATATCATATGATCGGGATTAACCGACGATATCTTTTTTATTTGTTTTACTCGGTTTTAGGTGTTCATTAAACAGGGTTTTACTATGACCCATTATATTTCAAATGAACTGAGTTCTATTTAGTTTAGTGGATTGGCCTCCATTGGTTCACAACAGCATAATTTTTTTGATACCACTGACTTACTTTTTTATTGTAATGATAAGAAACAAGATTAGGCTGGAATTTATTGTGTTTTTCAATGAAAGAAAGGATTTTTTCCAAAGATACTCATTTGACTACATTTCTTTATTAAAAGTGCCATTTGTTATGAATGAAGTGCTTTTTCCCCTAAGTACAAATGACTTGTCGGACCAAAAATTTGTTCAACAATTTACATTTTTTTTAACAATATATGTATATATCTTCTATTTTCTATAAAATCATGGTGTTCCTGATAAGGAGGCTGTAAAAAGTTCGCCAACACGTATATTTTTATCGCCCTTAAGGAAGGAATAAGAAAAAAAAAAAAAAAAAATCCCAATAATTTTCGTTCTCTCTTTTGCCTCCACATTTTTTCTACAATAAGTTCAATATGACCAATTAGCATCAAAATGAAACTCATATTTAGATTATCGCTCTAAATTTTTTTTTTTTCAAAAACCTTTATTTTTTACTAACGTTTATGTATTTTTCATTTTACTTCCTTTTAATACTGGTTTTACTTTAAAAATCAATTTTTCTTTTGTATAGTGTTTCATACTTACTTAGGGGTTTTATCCATTTTTTATGGTTTTCAAACTTTTTACATTTGATTCTAATTACATAAAGAAACATATTCAAGATGTTTTCCATTTTCATAATTTTACCAACCATAACGAAGTGTTTATTTCCTTCCGCATTCAGACTCATTATTACCACCCTTCCCTTATAAGCAAACACTAACACCACAATAATAAAAGTAAAATAAAACTTATCAAATTATTCGTATACACTCAACGTATTTGATACATCTGTAAAATATCATTCATTCAATCATTAGTACATTCCAGAAAAAAAAAAAATAAAAATTAGTTGGAAACATTTTTTTCTAGTCCTCTATATACACAAATAAAAATAAATATTTATTTGCAAATACTTTGTTAAAGTAGTTTCATTTTTCTCCACTTATTTTCTGTGTGTATTTAACAATTAACCCAAAGTGCATATAACTAACATAAGGACCCTGTTTTCTTAATAACAAATTTAAGAAGAAGAAACAAATTTATAAATGAAAAGAAAACGAACAAACTTTCACAATTTTATCAATAACAAAAACAAAGATGAACTAAATGGAAAAACCAAAAGAAAGTAAGCAAAAATAACAAAAACAAAGGAACAGAGAAAGCAACCATAACTGGGTTCTGGAAAATATTAATGAACAAATAATATGAATATGAGAAGTTGGTCACCCCACATGTGGGTATATAAAGCCACGAACGTACTCTGAATTTATGCCTAGAAAGAAGAGGATAAAGTTGATGATGAGATTTTTTTGTTGTTGTTTTTGTGTTGTTGACATTGTAGTTGTTGTTATTGCTGTTATTAATATTGCGAAGAATTGCCATTGATGATGCTGTACTCTGGTAGTATAACAAAATTATGGATGAAGAACGTGTGTTAACGAAATACATATGTTGGCATATGGTTACCACAACAACACACATATACATACATCCACCTATAAATATACAAACAAATGTATACAAAATTACACATTAAATTCTCTATATTCACTCAACACTTAAGCATCATCAATGAATATACAGTGGGATAAAGAGAATTGTTTTGCTTGATTAAAATTTGTTAGAAATTTTTCAGTTCTTTTGTATCACATCAAAATATTGGTTCAGCGGCCCACAAAGTTTATACATGGTGGGTGTTTATGAAATTCTTTTATTTAAAAACAAGATTATATCGATAAATAATGATCAATGATCATATAAGAACCTTCTTGCTTAACGTTTTAGTTCAGTACAAAATAAAACTTGAATGAAAATCTAATTTTTATACCCTACACTACCACACAGAAAAAAATTATGTCTAGAATTTTTTTAAATAAATTAGTTTTTGGTTAAAATTTAAATTTTATCAAAAAAATAATTTGATTTTAATAATTTGTTTTATGTTTGCAATAGTTTGCAAACCGAATGAAAAAAAACAAAAAAAAAAAACAATTTAAAAGTTTGACAACCTCAATAAAAACAAGAACTAAATTTTATAATTTTTCTATTATTTTAAGGTATTTTAAAAGGTAAAAGGTTCTTCCAAGTCAAAAGTTAATAAACAGAAATTTGCAAAACATATGGACCGTCGAAAATAACGCTGGATTATGCAAAAGTTCCTTGCCTTTGACAGTCATCGATATTTTGCTCATTGTAAGTAAGACTGTTATTGAATTACAACATAAATGGGATAATACATTTGTACTAATGTTTGTAGCACACAGAAAAAGTCGTTGGACTCCCACCATAAAATGCCATTCTGAACCAATTTAAAAATGTTCTGCATAAAGTTGAGGTCACAATATCTATGACACATAATTTAATAAAATTTGAATGTTTTGGCAGATATGTTCTAGACGTGGAACCCAATTGTCTGTCTGCTAGAGGTATGTAAAACTCAATTAAAACCTTCTTAAATTTTAATAACATTTAGAGTTTTTTTTTAGGTTGATCAGGACGTTTTACATAAAGACACTAAGGTGAAGCTGACTTGAATACTTTTTTATTTGAATTAAGTTTATCACTAGTAACACAATATTATATATTATATATATAAAAAAAACAAGAGAAGAAGACATAGTCGGTCAAGCCCGACTATATGATACCCTACACCATTTCGATCCACATTATTTTGCTTTTACTTATATACAACCTACTTGTGTTTAATATTAACATAATACTAACATTTGTATGGGATTTATGCACCTTAATGATTTTCGGGAGAGGATTTTATATGGGAGCTATGGTCAGTTATGGACCGATCTTCATGAAATTTGGCAGACAGATTTTTGTTGGTATAAAACTTATTTGTACTATATTTCATTAAAATATTCTTATTTTTGAGGCATCTATAAGAGTTAAAACTCTATTCCGGGAGGACGTTTGTATGGGGGCTAGGTGAAATAATGGGCCGATCATAACCAAATTCAATAGGCTTCGTCCTTGTGTTGAAAAAAGCTTATGCACCAAATTTCATCAAATTATCTTCAAAATTGCGACCTGTACTTTGCGCATTTTCGGGAGAGGGGCTTATATGGGAGCTATGGTCAGTTATGGACCGATCTTCATGAAATTTGGTAGACAGTTTTTTGCTGATATAAAACTTATTTGTACTAAATTTCATTAAAATATTCCTATTTTTAAGGCATCTATAAGTGTTAAAACTCTATTCCGGGAGGACATTTGTATGGGGGCTAGGTGAAATAATGGGCCGATCATAACCAAATTCAATAGGCTTCGTCCTTGTATTAAAAAAAGCTTATGCACCAAATTTCATCAAATTATCTTCAAAATTGAGACCTGTACTTTGCGCACAAGCTTTACATGGACAGCCGACCAGACGGACGGACGGACGGACATCGTTAAATCGACTCAGAAAGTGATCCGAAGATTTTTTCTCTGCGTTACAACTTCTGCACAAACACATAATACCCCAACCACCTTTGGTGGTGTAGGGTATAAATATTTTTAAATAAGAAAATATATAATTTTTATACCCTACACCACCAAAGGTGGTTGGGGTATTATGTGTTTGTGCAGAAGTTGTAACGCAGAGAAAAAATCTTCGGACCCCCACCTTAAAGTATACCGTTCGACTCAGAATCACTTTCTGAGTCGATTTAACGATGTCCGTCCGTCCGTCCGTCTGGTCGGCTGGCTGGCTGGCTGGCTGTCCATGTAAAGCTTGTGCGCAAAGTACAGGTCGCAATTTTGAAGATAATTTGATGAAATTTGGTGCATAAGCTTTTTTCAACACAAGGACGAAGCCTATTGAATTTGGTTATGATCGGCCCATTATTTCACCTAGCCCCCATACAAATGTCCTCCCGGAATAGAGTTTTAACACTTATAGATGCCTTAAAAATAGGAATATTTTAATGAAATTTAGTACAAATAAGTTTTATATCAGCAAAAAACTGTCTACCAAATTTCATGAAGATCGGTCCATAACTGACCATAGCTCCCATATAAGCCCCTCTCCCGAAAATCACTAACGTGCAAAAATCCCATACAAAAGTTAGTATTATGTTAATATTTAACACAAGAAAGTTGTATACATATAAATAAAAACAAAATTATGTGGATCAAAATGGTGTAGGGTATCATATAGTCGGGCTTGACCGACTATATCTTCTTCTCTCGTTTTATTAAAATTTTAATAGATCCAAAAATATATGTTGTTTGAATATTTTATAAAAAACTAATATTTTTTTTATTGTTTCTATGATGAAAAGTTATTGAATTTTGTTAAATTTTCAAATATTCAAATATCCAAATTTGTAAATAGTAAAAATATTTTAATAAAAAAAATAAAACATTTGTTTTTTGCTCTCCGACGAAAATTGTGGAAATTACAAACGGAATGACAATCTTATATATACCCTTTACACCTGTGGTGAAGGGTATAAAAATAAATAAAAAAAAATTAAATGTAATGATAAAAATACTGACATCACCTTTCCTGAATTAAGCGCCATTTCACCCCTTTTACCCTATTGTGCGTTTTTGAGCTATGTTAAAATATATTCTTTTAATGTCCCTATTATGGGTGAAATATTAGACATGCCCATAAGAATCTAGACCTGATGGAAAAAACTAAAAGCAGATTCATTCTTAGCACATCGAAATCCAACAAGTCGTAATATTCGTCTTTAGGGGAGGATTTCTTTTGCCCACCAAGGTTATTAGTTCTTATTATCTTCATATATTATGTCAAGAAAATCAAAATATCCTTTCCAGTTTTGATAAGTTAGAAAATGTACAACAATTGCATGATATGTCCCACTGTACAAAGCTAACAAAATTGACTATAAAGACTCTCTGTAAGGACGAAAAACAATAAATTTAAAGCTATAGCATCCCGAATAAAAAATAAATGCCCGGGTATGTTTAGGTAAAAGTTAAAGTACAGGCTTAAGGTATGCGACAACAACAAAAAGTACAATAACAGCATCAGCAACAAAAAATAAATAAGAATAAAGCAGAGAAATATAACGAGAGGGTGAATAAATACTCGCAGATGAAATAAAATGAATTATACCTATAGCCCAACACCGCCACACAACACCACAGCCACCCCATCATCCATTAAGCATTCGCTCTTTTTCAATACTCTCTCACACTTTTAGTTGTTCTCAGTGAAATTTTAAATTGTGACAGTCGTAAGGGTCAGCAATAGGGATGTAAATATACAATGGAAAAGTACAAATTACAATATTTAATCCCTTTTTAATATATAGCACTCTTTTTAATCCTTATCTTATATTTTTTTTTGACAGGTAGCTATTAATTTTAAAAAAAATTTATTTAAGCAAAGAGGTATTTAAAAGTTGAAAATATTCGAAGGAAAAATACTACAATTATGGATTCGGTTAAACTAAATAAAGTAAAATATGTTTACTGAACTTTTTTATTTCTTTATTTTAGACACAATGCAGTTTAATGTACTAAAATTGTAAATTAAAACTAATCGTTTAATAATTTTAAAGAATATTATTTTAGTATTCCATAAATGAATCACATCGTACTTTTCTGCTTTGACAAAGTTCCAAAATGTACCATTCTTTTCATCCCTGTTATAAAAGTATGGGGTGTTTTTATATACATTTCTCGTTTGTTTTTGTTATTGCTATTTTTTGTATTATTTCGGGTAGCCAAACATCAATATTGATGATGGTAAGGTTAAGGATGCTGGGTTCTTTGCTAAATTTGGGTGGTGAGGCTTAACCGGTATGAGTGTATGTGTGTGTGTGTATGTGCGTGTGAGTGCAGATGTTTGCAAATGCTGTACACGTAGTAATTTTTGAGTTTGGGCTAAAGCCAACAAAGTATAACCACTAGCACAGCACAGCATCAGTGGCTCGTGTACCTTTAAAGTAATACACTTAAACTCACACACAGGACACAGTATCACAGTCAGAGCATCATTAACTACAAAAGCAGCAGCAGTAGCAGCAGCTTTAATATTATTCTGGTGGTATAGGTGAATGTACGCTAGCAACAATAAATATTTCTTTGTTTACGTGAGTATCATATATATTTTTATATATGTATGTACATTGTACAATTTACTCAAGTTGAGTTGAATTTAATTTTCTCTCTTTTTACAAAAAGATTGAGTAAATTTTAAGCTTTGAAATTCTATTATTGCTCGAGAGATTGAGCATCTTTTTAAATGTACTTATTTTACATATTCTGAGTAACATGTACCCTGGATATTTCACAGCATGTTGTTGGTTTTTATATACCTAAATATTTTGAATTTATATTTAAATTTGTTATTTCTTTGTAATTTCATCTTCATTCTATATAATTCATGCCTTCTTTTCCCATATTTCTAAGGCCATGTAATGTAATAAAACTGCCTCCTCTAGCTTTCTATATGTATGAATGAGTGTGTGTTAGAAATGAAGCAGCAAGTGCTTTTTTGTAATCTGTAGGTTTCATTTTGTTTTGTAAGTATTGTAAGTGTTATGAGGGCAGAATAAAAATTATTTATTTATGTAGATCATTTGGAAAGTTTGCGAGTTGTCTTTGAGATAAACTGATGAAATCCTCCATTATATTCGAAGTTTCAACGGGAATTATCCGCTTACAATTAGAGATACCATATGATCAGGGCAAGTTTAACCCTTCGTCATACAGATGTTTCAATTGCCACATTCGTAACAAATATGGTGTGGCCAGACCAGCTCTATAATTCTATATATTACAATGGAAATTTTGTTGATTTTTAATATTATTACATTTGTATAACTGAGAACTGCGCACGAAAAAATCCGTGCATGCAAATCTGCTTATAGAAACTAAACCAATGGAATTTTTTTATAGTGATATTTTTATTAATGACTGTTATGTTCAAGTTCTAAAAGAATAAATTATTTCCTGTTGGTTTTTAAGGAAATCTGATATTTTCCAGAATTATTCTAATTAAAGGTTTTATTGTGTTTCGGTCGTTTTTTTTTCTCGAGTGCCCAATATCTTTCAATTACAATGAGTTTCGGACAATTTGATGGATTAGCCTTTTCGGTACAAACTCTTACAATTTCTTTGTTACAACTCCATTGTTTTGTTGTTGTAATGAGAAGAAACGGGAACAGGCCAGAAAGCAGCGGCTATACTGTATTTTCTTAGGAGAGAGAGAAGTCTTTTCCAAAGGCATTAATTCACGTATAATTCTGTGGTAATGCAAAAATTTTTAAGAATGAAGTGCTTCATTCCCCCTTCCTTCCAAAAAGTTCCCAAATCAAAAACTTTCTTGGGAATTTTGATTTCTTTGATACACGAAATTTTTCTGCCATAATCCCTCTAGCATCTGTGACATAGAATTCCTGGCCAGGAAGTTGAAAAAAGTCACCCTGTACGAAAGTTTCATCGTCTATTATACAGAAATAATATTTCTGAAAAAATTCGTCTGAAGTACTTTCATGTTATTTGTTACCTCCAAATTCTTGCTTGCGTTTCTATTAGGATTTTTTTTCTTACTTTATACGTCTTCAGGCTAGATTTCCTTTCAAATTTTCTGATAAAGATTCAAAGCAATTAACTTTTTGTGACACTTTTCTTCTAAAAATGATGTGATTTTCTCCCAAAATCCTTTCTATTTTGTCTGAGTCCTACAGCCTGAAGATGCTATTTGTCTTCCACTACCAGATTACAATTCAGTGATCATGACTTCTTTGTATAATATTATGAACTAAGAAACTGTATTTTGCAGCACAACAACCTTCCTTACAATTATTTTATATGACCAATGTAAGATTTCATGAAAAATTTTAATTATGTGTTTAGGTGTTTTTTTGCAAAATTTCCATTTTAAGAAAAACCAATTTTGCTATTACCATGAAACTTAGCACATGACTAGTGAGCATAATGGCAAAAACAAACCAGTTAACAGAATTATTAATTTTTTATCACATCAAAAATTATAAGCCCAAGAGCATGCACGGATCTTTTCGGGTGCAGTCCTTATATTCTAACATAACTTTTTCCCATCGATACTCTTCTTCTCCCTGTTTTGGGTCTAAAAACGCATACAATATTTCTTTTCAAACATTTGAGGTTTTATAGGTACTACTCTCACAAGACAAAATATCAACGAATAGGTGGATAATCATAAAATAATGTGTGTAAACTAGTCAGAGTTCAGTTTAAAAGGTTTTAACAAAATAATAACTACATAATTTTCGATTCAAAATATAACTGGTCCAGCCAGATCACATTTGTTACGAATTTAACATGTACACCAATTTATCCTTACAACTATCATTGTATTAGTTTTATAATTTTGTTTTTTTTCACATATTGTTAGAAAACAAAATTGTATGAGGATACTTGAAATTTCAAGACTCTGGTATAATTAAAAATATATTAAACTTACATTTAAATCTGCAATTGGTCTGGCCAGACAAGTTTGTAAGACGAAAGGTTAAATATGCACAAAATAAATGAAAATATGTGCTTTTAAAATCAATAAATAAGGAATGCACAGAAATAATATATCACAGATATAATATATCCCAGCTAAAAAATATGATGTTCTTCAAAAAAAAAAAAAAAAAAAAAAAAAAAGAATATTTTCACAACTTAAAAAGTGAAACAAAGTGCATATTTTAAAAATTTTTGGAAGTTCTTAATAATTACTTCCAAAAAAATTAATAATAAATTAATTTTTAGCAGGAAAAAATGGTAATAATTTCAAAAAAAAAAAATTAATTTTACAAATTTTAAAGCAATTTTTTACCCTACACCACCAAAGGTGGTTGGGGTATTATGTGTTTGTGCAGAAGTTGTAAAGCAGAGAAAAAATCTTCGGACCCCCACCTTAAAGTATACCGTTCGACTCATAATCATTTTCTGAGTCGATTTAACGATGTCCGTCCGTCCGTCTGGTCGGCTAGCTGGACGGCTGGCTGGCTGTCCATGTAAAGCTTGTGCGCAAAGTACAGGTCGCAATTTTAAAGATAATTTGATATAATTTTGTACATATGCTTTTTTCAAGGACGAAGCCTATTGAATTTGGTTATGATCGGCCTATTAGCCCCCATACAAATGTCCTACCGGAATAGAGTTTTAACACTTATATATGCCTTAAAAATAGAAATATTTTAATGAAATTTAGTAAAAATAAGTTTTATATCAGCAAAAATCTGTTTGAAAAATTTCATGAAGCTCGGACCATAACTGACCATAGCTCCCATATAAACTCCTCTCCTGAAAATCACTAATGTGCATAATCCCATACAAATGTTAGTATTATGTTAATATTTAACACAAGTAAGTTGTATATAAGTAAAAACAAAATTATGTAGGGTATCATATAGTCGGACTTGACCGACTATATCTTCTCTCGTTATTATTATTTAATAAGGCAAAATCAGAATTTTTATTAAAAAATTATATAAATATGTAACAAGATGTATAAAAGAATAACATCCTACCAATGACAACCATGAGTTAAAAAGAGAACTTCTGCAGCTCTTTTTCACCACTAATTACTTCCTTCCAATGACAACACAATGTTAAAATCATGACTTTTTCAGTTCTTTTTTTTTTTGCTTGGATGAGTAAACATTGACCGACTATTTATACAAAATTTTTAAAAATTATTTGTACTTTAACAGTATTGGATTAATAAATTATCTAAAATACCCTCTTTTTGAATTCAATATTTAATATTTTCACTTGTAATATTCTTCTTTATGGGATTTTTAATATATGTAATTAATAACATCACATAAGTATCACAGACAAAAATTGCAAAAGTTACCAAGTAATAAAAATATTTTTGTTGATACACAACCAAAAAGTTAACAATATATTTTATTAATACAATTGTATATTGTCATATTTACAATTTTACTAGTTGATTTTAAATTTCTTGTTGAAAAAATAAAAATATGTGTCAAAAAATTAAAAAATATGAAATTTTTCCTAAAATATACACTAAGGGAAAAAAATCGATTCAAAATCAACAACGGTTGTGGTCACATTGGTAATTTACGGTAACAGCTTTTTAATACCTTTCGTTAACAAATTTAATAGAAAACATATGTAATTTAACAATTTGATACCGAAATGGTTTCAACTTGGTGCCAATTAGTTATCGTTTTCCAATAAGAATTGAACACGCAGTGTTTAATTTAAACACATACGGTGTAGATTCACTATTGACACAGAATGGTATCGTTTTCAAAACGTATGTGATTGATATTTCTCTGGGTGTATTAAGGGAAATTAATTTATCAATAGCAGATAATATAAACAAACGGAACATTAGCAACAGCTAGAGTATTGAAGATGTCTTCAAGAAAAGTAAGTAACCATATTATTAATATTGGACATCAAATTTACAGTTTTATTTTTTAACAGCTCATCTACAGAAACGTGTATCAAGAAAAAAATCAGTGCAAATCTTTGGGATTGAAAAGACCTAATGGAAAATTAGTGAATTTTTAACAATGAAGCCATAATCACACAAGAAGTTCATTTTTATTTTATGATGTATTTTTAAAAACATCCTAATCTAATACTTACTTTATTTCTAATAATTTTTGCAAAATATAAAATGAATAAACAAAAGTGCATTAATTTAAAAATTATTCAAAATTCATAAATGAAATTTTTATTATATGAAGAAAACTAAATTAATATTAACAACATAATTGTTTAATGGGACAAACTTATTGTTAAATATAGTTCGTTGTTTGTTAAACATGTTTTTATTTAATATTACAAATTCGTTGTTGAAAATTATTGTTAAGTGTTAATAATTTTAAGCAACAATCAATTTTATTAAATTTACAAATATGGTTTTTGGTGCCTTTTTAATTAAAAAAATAATTGTATTGACGAATACAATATATTTTAATTAATAAAACAATTGACTTGTCGTAATTTTTTTCTGTGATCCAAAACTGAATTTTTTATAAAATAATGATTTTGTTTTTTGGTGAATAAAATCAATATTTATGCATTGATTTTAATAAAATATACCTGTTTTATTTGCAACAAATGTATCTTTATGATTACTTGAGTGTCCCGTAGACAAAAAAATTGTAGGAAGACCTCGCAAACGATGCGTAAAAATTAGCTGAATATGGGAAATATATTAAAAAAAATTTTAAATTGATCTTCAGTTCCCTACCAGCGATTGAAAGTCACTTGTCTTGAAATGGGTATCAAAAAATTCGTAATTTTAAGCCAATTACAGAAAAAATATTTTAAAAAATGTTCGCAAAAATGTTGGTCCATAAACCGTCATTTTAGTACATATGCAAAAAAAAAAAAAAAAAATGTCGATATTTTTCTTAAAAAAATATATAAGAATTTTATAATTTTGTCCCTTTTAAGGCTAAAATATTAAAATTTTGCATTGTAGTAAATACTGTTGATAATATATAATTTTATAGATTTTTTTAAAAAATTATTCATCAAAATACCTTAAAAAGTCTTCTAGCTTAACAAAATCCCATTGAAAAAATTTTTTAAATATTTTTTCCCTAATCAGCATAAAATTATGAACTTTTTGATACCCATTTCGTTTAAAAAATCGAAACTTTTTTTGACCAAAAAATATATGGGTCCCATGATTTTTCAATCGCTGGTAGGGAACTGAAGATCAGTTTTAAAATTTGTTAAAATAATTTTTTCGTATTAAACAAATTTTTACGCATCGTTTGAGGGGTGTTCCTATATCGAAATCTCAAAAAGGCCATTCTCGGGACACTCTAAGGATTACGGAATAAAAATTCTAATTTATGAATTTTATGATTTTTTGAAAAAAAAAAGAAAAAAAAAATGCAATTTTGTATAATTTTTTTCAGAAAATGAGCTTAATTTCTCGATAACTGTTTAAAAAGTTATGTAAGTATGACTTGAACCCAATTGAATTTTTTGATATTTTTTGATTTAAATCAGACAGGTTCGAGCTATGATTAAATGTATGGTGCAACCTCCTTAATATTACAAATTGAGAATTATTGCGAGAACTTTAAAGTCTATTAAAAAATGTGGATTAGAGGCTTAGTACTTATTAATATCGTGTATCCAAATTGACTGAGAAGCCCCGTGTCGGAGCAAATTTGTTTCATTTTGTAACTCTGTGTTATTTTCAAAGAATTTTAGGGTCCAAATTATGGACTCCAAGTTAAAAAAAAAAACAAATAGGTAAAAAACAAGATCGAGGCTATATAATCTTTTATACCCTTCACCATCTTACCCACAAATAAAATTTTCGCCTTAAAGTATGCACGCAAAGAAAAAACATGGTTGGTCAAATCATAATCGGTAACTATCATTAATGTTTAGGTTTATGATTCCCTTAATCATATCAGTTATTATACCCTTTTGTGAACATAATATTGTCCTATCCAATATTAATATAATATGAACCTCACAATCATAACATTTATATGTGACAGTCCTCACAACCATACTGCATAAATATAACATGATCCCTATATTATAATACCCCTAATCATAATACTATGCATACGGTTAAAATGTATTTCTATTTATTATTATTTTTTTAATTTAAATTTTGCGAATAGAAAATAATTAAAAAACAAATACCACAGCCTTCACTGGACGATGTCGTTCAAGAAAATTCATCTTCACATTCACACACCTAAAAGAAAATTTGTACAAATACATTTTTTTATTTTTATTTTTATATTTGACCGCACTGAATTATTGATATTTATTGTACTTACCGAAAAATATTTCCAATTTTAAATTTGGCCATTGATGATTTGCTCCGTCAGCACTCCGTGGATCTCGTTATTAAAAAATAATAAAGTTTTTTAATAACAATTTTGTGAACCTTTTTAAACGTTTTTCTTCACTTTACGTCCGTCACATTTAAGATTTCATTACTGACTGAGTAAATTATTTCGAAAGAGAGATAACAATAAAGACGAGCATATTATTGTCACCCCTCGCATTAAAATATTACATACAAATATTTCATTGAAATAATATGTTACTATGAAACATATTATTCTTTTAGTACACCGACATTATATTATTACAAAGTATCATATGTTAAAATGATCAGAACAAAAAATAATTGATTCAGTTTAGTCAAAAACACAATAATTTGATTGTGTTAGCCATATAAACTATTTAGGAACATCACCTGATTTCCGCGAGCATTTCGGAATCATGTTTTTTCTTTGCGTGTGCTTTCATACTTTCACATTTATAAACCTACATTACAATGCTTAATATACATGTTTGGCTGTGTATTTATTAATTTGTTTTTTTTAGTTTTGCTTATGAACGAATTTGGTTGATTCAAACCGGAATTTTATGAAACTATTTAACTATATAAACATTTTTAGCTTGAGCAAGAGTTTAAAAAAAAAAAAACAAAAATCCATTTTGCTCGATATCTCAGTTTTTATTAAACCGATTTATTTCATTTTTTCAGCACTAGCATAAACAGCGGCTCCAGAAACTCGGAAACCGTGTTTAAAAACCTGTTATTTTGAGAATATATCCAACATTTATAAACTGATCTTGCTGAATTTCAATAGTAAAATTTTCGAAAGGATCGTTTGATATATATATATATATATATATATATATATATATATATATATATATATATATATATATATATATATATATATTTATATATATATATATATATATATATATATATATATATATATATATATATATATATATATATATATATATATATATATATATATATATATATATATATGTATATATATATATATATATATATATATATATATATATATATATTTATATAAACGCCATTTCAACCAAAATATCAAGTTTTTTGCTCTCCGACGAAAATTGTGGAGATTACAAACGGAATGACTTATATATACCCTTTACACTTGTGGTGAAGGGTATAATAAAGGCAAAATTAGCTTCGACCTAAATATCTCTTAAACTAAAAGGGATAACCTACACATGTAAGTATGTTTTTTATAGAGATTTACAAGAAGTTTTTTTTTTTTGCATTCAAGTTATAAATGAATTTGTTTGCGAACTTTGACTTATCTAAAAACGTGACTTATCCTTCAAAGCAACTCGAAAACACCTCAGCTCCGACCATACAAAGTTTTATTTGTACATCTCCAACGATTCACAAGTTACAGAATTATTTCTAAATAATTGATTTGAGATCACTGTGCGAGGTAACAAAGAAAATTGATACTCGTATGATCATCTCGAAACTGCCTTCAGGTTTGGAAGAAGGATAAGATAAAAAGCGGACCAATTTGTGAGAGGTTTTGTATTACAAATGGAGAAAATCAGTTAGTAAACATCATTGTGTGCTATATACATAGATACTAGAACAACTTAGTGTCTATCCTATTTCCCGTTCATACTTTTTCGCCAATATTTCTTAAACAAAAGCATATGCACCATCGACATTTTTTACAAGTACTTCAAGGATTAATGTTAACTCGGAAACAAAAATAGGCATGATACTTTACCGCCCACCTCCTATATAAGGTGATTTCTTAATTATGCTGGCACAAAATGATTTCTTGGGATTGCATCCTCACTTTTTCTTAGAGTTCACATTTTTTGTAAAAAACAATAATATTGTATTTATTTCTATGAACATTTAAAAAAATAAAAATTACCCGTAATCATACACAGAAAAAAATATTTCAAATTATTTTTTAATAAAATCATTAACTAACTTTATATTGAAATTTACTTGTATTATTTATTAATATAATTAATTTTCTAATTGGTTTACAATTTAAATAAATTGACAGCTCTTAATAAAATATAAAGAAATATGAAAGATTTCTCTATAAAAATACAGAAATAAAATAAATTTAAGTCAATTTTCAGATTATTATATCTATTTAAATAACAACACAGAAAAAATATCAAAAGTTATTAAGTAATTAAAAAGTATTGTTGACTCACCTCCAAAAATGTTAACAATATTTTTTATTACTTTGATTGTACGTTGCCATATTTACAAATTTACGAGTTGATTCTCAACTATTTCAATTGTTAAAATTTTAATTAAAATTTCGTGTTGAAAAAACAAAAATTATGTGTCAAAAAATTTAAAATTACAAAATATTTTTATAATATTTTTTTTTTTTAATTCTTGTACATTTTTGGAGGGGGAATAAATTAGCTATAGCAAATGATGCAGTGGTATATTAATAGTTAAAAATTAAGTCTATCTTCATAAAAGGTAAGTATTAAAATGTGAAGTTACTGCAAAATTTGTACATACAATTAATTATTCCATTTTTAACAGTTCGCTTATAAACAGAAACGAGATCAAATTTGTACAATTGGGTTGAACCTTTTTGATTTGTTGATTCTAACATGGTAACAATAAGAAAATCTGTTTAATTAAAAATACTTATTCCATTACTTGTAGAACTTAGGAATGATTGATTGCAAATATTCCGGAACATCGTGTGAAAAATAAATTAATTTTAATCTTGTAACATAAACATATTTTGTAATCTAACACTTATTTTAATTTTGTGATTTTTGCAAAATAAAAGATTTTGAATTGATAAGTATTGGCAACATAATTCTTTAATAGGACTAACCTGTTGTTCACAGAAAAAATTATGACTATAATTTTTTTTTAACAAATCAATGTTTGGTTTTAAATTAAATTTTATTAAAATAATTATTTTATTTTAATATTTTGTTTTATTGATTGTAAATATTTTAAAAAATAATACATATTAATACAAAAACAATTTCTCGTGTTTTGACAATTACACAAAATTAAAATTAATTTATACAAATTATAAGAAGAAAACAATATGAAAGCTAATATTTATGGTTTTTAGAGGTAGGTTATCTTCATTTCCGTGTAGAGTTTTGTAATAATTAAAATTTATGTATCTTCTAGATCTGGAATTACTTTATATTTTTTAATTCCCGCGGACAGCCAGACACATTTTGATATTACCAATTGAAAAGGGATAAAACAATTGGATGCAGTATCGGTATTTCAAGTAAGAAACATTCCACACAAGTTTTAAAAGATATCGGCAAAATATTTTGGAAGAAATCCTATGGATGGTTAAAAATGTTAGCGGACCAGACTATATATTCATAGCAAGATATACCATAAAATATGTAAGTAATATTGATTTATTATCCATTACAAAACCATATCATCTTATGAGTGTGTTCAACGATGTCCGTTCGTACGGTTGGTCGAATACCAGCTCTCTTATATAAATCTTGTTACTAAACAATCACACTTCTAGCTTTTAACTTTCATAAACGCTTCTAATATTCGTTTTCATCTCTTATATCTGGCGAATTTTTCACATCTCAAAATTTACAATCGATGCATACATATTCAAATACATAAGCATAATTGATATTAACACTATAACTTCGTCCTTGTTAGGGGTTTCGAGGTCCTTAACTGAAGGATACATGAAGACGTAATTCATTTCTTATTCTGAAAAATCTGCAACAATTGTAAATGGTAACTATAATTCAATTAAAACTACATTAAACTCTAATAACGATTGGATTCCTTTTAGGTCGATTGCACCATAATTGTAATTTGGCAGAAGTCTCAAAAATACTGCAAAATTCTTAACTTTATGTATTTTTAAGAATAACTAATTATTTTTTATATTTATTCTCTTATCAAGATTTTAACACCAAAGTTATCTCTTCATAACCACAATATGTAAATTCATCATTATTAGATTACGAAATGCAATAATTGTAAAAAACACTAATTTTGTAACACCACTTTTAAAAAAATTATTAAACATTTTATAAAATCAAAAATAAATATTGTTTGAAAATCTACAAAAAACTAAATATTATTTTTATTGGTTTAAAAAATATATCTATTGAATTTTATTAAAATTTTCAAACATTTAAATTTGTAAATAGTGAAAATATTTTAATAAGAAAAAAATTTAAATTTTTTTTCAATAAAACATTTGAATGTTTGATTTTACAAATTCAGTAATAGGTCCTATTTTAGTTAAAAATATAATTGGTTTTATAAATTTAGTAATTGAATACGAAATTTAGTTTTTTCTATGTTGAAATATAGTTCTTTGCTTACTAACAACATTTTTATTTAATATTACAAATTCGTTGTTGAAAAAATGTTGACTGTTAACAATTTTAAGTAACAAAAATTATTTTTAAATTTACAAAAACGATTGTTGGGCCTTTCTAATTAAGGAAATAATTGTATTGTCGAATTTGGTAATTAATAAAACAATTGGATTGTCGTAATTTTTGTCTGTGTAATATCAACAATTCTGGTTATTAATATTATTGTTTTGATGATTGGAGCGAAATCAATTAAAAATAAATTAATATAAGCAATATCGTAATTGATGTCCATTTTTACTTTTTTTTGTGTATCAAAAATCATATCGAAATTGTAGTAAAAGATTTCAATCTCATTAAGATTAATTAATTCACCACAGCTTACTAAACTTTCTCCTCTGTAAGTACTTTTCAGCTTACACTCGTATCTGAAAACTTTTGGTACCTAAAGGTAATTTAATGTCATACATACATATTTTTTCCTGATTCTGTTTTTTTACTTACTTCTTCTCTACATCCACTTAAACTCTACTCTTATCTTAGATAAAAATGAGGTTTTCGTAACCTACATTTATAAATTACCTTACATAAAATATACTAACAAATATGCCAACATGAACGTAAGAATACATACATAAATATCTATTTAGTACCAACTTTTAACAGGATGTCTTGGAAAGTATTTTTCAGATAAAAAATGTTCACAGAACACATAAATATATAATCAAACAGACAGACAGATACTCCAATAAAATAGGCAAGAAAATTCTACTGAAATTGATTTTAATCTATTTTTATTTATTTTTTTTATTTCTCGTTTGTTAAAGGTGGTAAATTACTTTAAAAAGGCGTTTTTACTCATTAGGCGGAAACATTGTCTCATAAATTATGAATTAGAATTACAAAAAGAGGCTGTACTTGTTTGTGCAAATGTATGTATCTATATGAATTTATGTAAGAAAGTTTATGTAAAAAAAAAAATAAGCTTTGGGATTCCTTGTTGCGTATTTCTGAATTATTTAAAAAGTTTTACTATCCAAGTAATTACTTAAGGTTAATGTTGTAATAATTATGAAAGAAAAAAATAATTTACCTTTAAGCAGATTTTTTTTTTTTTTACAAAACTGTTTTTGTAATTAACTTGCTAAAGTAAGAAATTTAATATTTTAGAATTTTTAAACCTAATTGAACTTTTAGAAAATAATTTTTATATATGTAGGTATATATCTAGTCACAGAGATATTTAGTTAAGAAAAAGTTTGAGCAGTTTTGAATTGAATTTGATATTTTTAACAAACTTAAATTTTACACATATAAATAGTTTAACAGGAATGGCATGTATTGAAGGCACATATTATCTAAATAAATATAAATTTGGCACTGGTGACTAAAAATTACTACATCGTACAGTGTGGGCTCATAAAAAATAAATAAATAAATAAATAAATAACAAGCGCGAATGTTATATTCGCCGTCTATACACCCATCATCAACTTTTTAAAATTTTACGTTATATGGGATGTGTGCGGTAAAGTGTGCGAGCCACGCCCAATTTTGGTTTTCAAGTTAACATTTGTCCTTGAACTATTTGAAAACAATTTCGATGAAGTTTCACCTTATATGGGAGGTGGGTGGACCACGCCCATGTTTGTTTTTCAAGTTTATATAGACCCTCAAACTCCTAATACAAAATTTCGTTGTGTTTCGTTGTCTACATGCTTTTTTATAAAAGATATCAGCAGAAAAGTATAAAACGGACACCCTGTGTTTCTAGATTTTAGCCCATAACTTTTTTGTTTATTAATTTTGCCCATTTTCAATCCCAAACAAACCTTACATAAGATAAATATTTGTTCCAAATTTCGTCCCCCTACGTTGTTCCGTTCGAGCCCTATCCTGCTTTCAACAGACGGACGGACATAGCTAAATCGACTCAGAATCTAACCAAGACCCAGAAAATATATACTTTATGGGGTCTTAAATGATTCCTTCGACATGTTACACACGGAATGATAAAATCAATATCCCCCCATCTTTTTGATGGTGGGTATAAAAATGAAATGGAAATATTTATGAAATTTCAGAAAGGCTTCTGATTTCAATGAAATTCTTAACAGTGATCGTAGAGGTGTAGACATGTTTAAGTTTTGAGCTTTGATCATACACACTTATCTGGAGTTGCAAAGTTGGACACCTCTGGTATGTACATAAAAACAATCCTAATTCGTTATATCTAAATCGATTTCAAACATTTTTAAATAGGGGGATTCTGTCCATATGTTATCTCTTTCAGTTTATGAGATATTGGTTTTCAAAGATTACATTTTTTTATTTTTTTTACGTACCTTGGTGAAGTTTTTTTTTTTTTGAAGTGGGTTCAATTTTCAGCAGTTTTTGGAGATATAAAGGTTTAATTTTTATAAGTTTAATTTTGACCTTCGAACTTTCGAATTAAATCAACTTACTATATATAATTTTTAAGGCAATATCTTTATCTTTAAAATAATACTAATTTTAAAATTTTATTCTGTATAGTTTAGAAGTTATAGGTAATTGGATTTTATTTTGTTCCATAACGTCTAAACTAAATGAGATTCCAACTTGAAATATTACGTGCGTAGGAAGAAGAGACGTCACTATTATATATTTTTTTCCGAATTTTAAAAATACCGTTTTTTGAGGTATAATGATTTGATTATTATATGTTTAACTTTGACGTTTGAACTTTTGATATAAAAAAATTGTGTTAATATCGTTATATAGAAAATAAATGTCATTTTTGGGGAAATACTTTTTTATTACTTCCAATGTAACAAATAGTGCATGTTTTATTCTTCTTAAAATGTTATTCAAACAGCATCCGCAGCTATTTAAATGAAGCTTACTGTTGCAAAATATTGAATATATTGAAATATTAACCTTGTTGACCATAAAAAACGACATTTACTTCCATTCGAAGGAAATAACTCCATAGAAGCAATTTAAATTACATTCCTTGCACTGATTAAAAAAAAAAACACCATAAAAATACATTTTTTTAAAAATACATAAAACTACACACAGAGAAAGCATTAGTTGGAAAATTGTTGTAGGTATTAAAATTTGAAATAAGAAACCAATATTTTGTTATAGTTATTGCAAATTTATAAAGTCAACAGGTTGTCTTTACTAATAATCATAAAAATATGATCACAATCGAATAATGTATTTTAAAATTATATTATTAGTTTATTTAATCAATTTAACTTTTATTTAAATAAGTTCTAAAATTTCGGTAAACTCAACCACCTTCAATTCTCATATTTATGCTGAACATTAGTGTTGGTAACCAACAAGATGATAGCTACAGTGGTGGCCACGAATTTAAGACACGACATGTAACGAACTAAGTTGTGATAATTATTACAACCCTGCAATATAAAATTAGATTTTGTTAATTTTTCAGTGTACCCTGTAATGTTAAGATCAATTACCGTTATTTGGTTTTGTTTGTGTATACATTTTGTTGCTGTTTTTATTATATTTTCGTAAAAACGTGCTTTTGAAGCTGGTCACGAATTTAAAACATATAAGAAATATTTGGTTTTTAAGTGATTTTTTGGTGTTTTTTGAAGCTAAAAGGTAAGTAATGAATGTTTTATTCCACTTAATGTTAGAATACATCAAAATATTTAGTTAGAAATGGCCAGAGGTACTTGGAGTTCGGATGCCGAGCGAAAATTGATCCAACAAATGAATACTGATGGAAAAACAGTAATGGAAATTTCCAAGCTACTAAAATGTTCCAGATCCAAGATTTACAATGCACTGGAACACATCAAGCAACATGGCACTACCAAAAATGTCAAACAGCACCCTAGAGCCCGAAAAACTACACCCAGGGAGGATAGCTTAATTTATAAATCAGCTGCTAAAGATCCTTTCAAGAGCTCAAGTAAAATTAAAAATGAGATTTCATCGGATTTTGGTATTAATATATCGTCCAGGACAATAAGAAGACGTCTGAATGAGAAGAACTTACGTGGGTGTATTGCACAACGTAAACCACTTGTGTCAAAAAAAAATATTAAATCCCGACTAGCGTTTTCAAGAGAAAATCTCAATAAGCCGATGACATTTTGGAAAAATATACTTTGGAGCGACGAGTCGAAGTTTTGTCGCTTTGGTTCTGATGGAAAACAGTACGTATGGCGTCCTCCAAACCTGGAGCATCACCCAAAGTACACCCTTAAAACGGTTAAGCATGGTGGTGGAAATGTCATGGTGTGGACAGCATTTTCCTGGCATAGTGTAGGTCCCATTCAGAAGATTATCAATAAAATGGACCAGCATATTTACAAAAACATACTGACAAGCATCATGATACCATTCGCTGAAGACAACATGCCTCTAATGTGGAAATTTATCATGATAATGACCCTAAGCACACTTCACGCCTAGTGAAGAGTTGCTTAGAGGAAAATAATATCACAGTTCTGAAATGGCCAGCTCAATCCCCGGATCTCAATCCAATTGAGAACTTGTGGAATGATGTTGAGGAGCATGTACGAGCAGTAAAGCCAAAAAATTTGACTGATTTATGGGAAGAAATTCAAAAGGCTTGGTATGCCATTCCAAAGGAGCGCTGTATGGCCTTAGTTGAAAGTTTACCCAGGAGATGCGCTGCTGTGATTCAAAATAAAGGATTTCCCACCAAATACTAATATTGTTTTATGAAGCTGAGCTTTACTTTTGTGAATTAACTTTTATTTTGCCTATGTCCTAAATTCATGACCAGGCTTAAACTTGTATTAATCTGTATAATATGTAAATAAAAATTGGAAACTAAATATAGGTAACAAACTATTGTTGATTTTGTTTCATAACATTACTAGGATCTTTAAAAAATAACATGGATCTAAAATTTGTTCGATAAGATGTAAAAATTATCAGAAATATATAAGTGAAATGTCGTGTCTTAAATTCGTGGCCACCACTGTATAATCAATTTTAAACTGTAACCAATTATTCAGTTGCAGTAAATATAATTTAGTACAAAAATTTGGTCATTACAACCAAATCCTAATTTAAAAGATTCCCACTGAAAGAATTTTCATTTTAATGTCATTTAAAAAATAAAATAAAAAAAAAAAAAAAAAAACAAAGTAAGAAAATAAAAGTTCAAATAATTTTTGTATAAAAAATACAAAATTCTAAACACAAATAAGGCAGCACCAGATGCATTAAATCATCTATCATAAAAGGATATGTATTTTATTTATGATAAAGATGCATATATATATATATATATTTTCTATATACTCACTAATGTCATTTGTTGAATTGCAACAGGCAAATTATATACATATATATTTTTTTATATTCGAATTGGAAACAAATTTTGATGATGTTGGTTTGGCCGCATAAACTTGTACTATTTTTCAAGACATTGGGCGTATGGAAGAACAAAGTCGTTATTATTTATGATTTGATTGCTGAAGTCATAAAAAATGTTAAGAAATCTTTTCATTAACTTCTCCAATTCTCCACTTACTAAAGTTTTACTTGGAGCTTCCAGGAAACATTACTTGTATTAAAATTAGCTATACCCTTTGCTACCATATGTGAAGTGGATGCAGAGTCAAAATATTATGGACCTATACTCAGTAAGGTAAGAATATCACTCAACTTTAAATCGCTTCGCGTCTGTTAATCAATGTAAAGACAGTTAATAATTAAAATCAATGTATAATCCATAACTTGAAGCGTGATTAAATTCTTGCACACAGTTTTACAATAGTAATTTAAAACTGCACCATTTTCTATTTAAAATTCCTTGATATTGTATTTTTTTAATTTGTTTATGATTTGTTTATATTTATGAATGAAAACTGATTTAATTTTTTTGTGTATTTTCAGAGATCTTTTAAAATCACCCATATTAATGATGTTCGTTTTCTTAAAAGAAAAAGGTTTAAAGTTGTCCAAATTCTTATATGTTAATATGTTTATGTATATATTTTGTTAATAATTATTTAATATAGATCTAAAATCGTATTATACTAATGTATCATATTCAATAATAAAAAATATATATTTTTTATTTGGGCAAGTCTAATATAAATATACCTATTTTATTTATTACTCCAACCGAATTATTTTTATATATAGTTCCTATAATGATATTATTTGACAATCCCAATCGAATTTGTAAGATAGTACTTGGAACCGACTAAATTCAATCTGTTTTCTCTGTGTAGATACCTACAATACTTAGTTTAGAAGTTATTAACAATTAAACAAGTACACCTTGGTAAAATTAGAATTTTTTTTGTTTTTTTTTACCGAAAAGGGACATGAGTCTATAATGTTATGATTTGAGAAACATTTCCAATTGCCAATGTCTGTAGCGAATTTCATAGACGTCGGAGATGTCAAGTCCGATTGCTGTCCTTTTTGACATAGAATCACTAATCGATTTGTTAGTGTATTTTTTTTGCATATTTTCTCGATAAAGCATATTCTTGCATATTTTTCTTAATAACGCATAATAATTTGATAATTTTATATTATTTCACTTTTTTAATACCTTTTTATTAAGTGCATTGATTTGTTAGTACATATTTTTGCGTGTTTTTTAATAATGCGGTTATTTTTTAATAATGCGGTTATTCTCCAACAAGTAAGTAGGAAAAGGGCTTAAATAGAGCTCAAATTCTCTTAAGGTATGTTCAGTAGGCTGCACCAAAATTGACTAACTTTCGAATTTTGACCGTAACTCCCCCTAGAATTGTTCTTTGGGTTGCAAAAACATACTGTTTGAAATATTATTGAAATCAGTTATTTCTAAACCGTGCAGCATCGGACCTGAAGTTTGTGGGCTGCGTTTTTATGGGAAAAAGTATTTGCTATTAAATACTTTGTTTTTAACCTAAATGTAAAAAAATTGTAATCTACACATTAACAAATAACATATAAAATGAGAAATGTTTAATTTAATACGAATTCCCCAGGCCATTAATATGTTTTAGAACAATTATGTAAGGAGTATACAACGATTTTTTTTTTAATTTTTTGACATATGTTTAAATAAAAAGCTGTTTTCAATTCAATTTGCACCATATTTACTGAAAAATACATTTTTGTTTCGCCTTATTACATAATAATTTTGTTTAGCTTAAATATCAGTTAAAAAAAGTTGAGTTTATATCTTAAAAACTGCCAAAAATTTCTTTTTTCCAAAATCTGCAGAATTTAAATCGTAGATACGACTTAGTCAAACAAGATGTAGACTAACGCGTTTAAATAATAATGACAAACCTTCAATTGTACCAAATACAGCAATGAATCGTGTGCAGAAATGTTTATTGAGAAAATAGATTTTTTTCAATATTCTTTTGTTTTCCAAAACATAAGAATATTGATATAATTTATGGCAATTTTTGGCTATTAATGGCATTTTTACAAAAATGGATTAATTCAAAAAGAATCTTTATTAGATATTCTTAAAGCCGCTGAAACATTTCCATCACATTTGACATCATTTAATAAATGATGGTATGAAAATCGATACCAAAAGTCCTATGTGTTCAAATATAGGAAATCGTTGGAATCAATATCAATAATAACTAATTTCATGTGTTTTAACTTAAAGCGATTTTTAGGTCCTAAACTAACCCTAGAGTAAAGAGAACCGGTTCAAAACTAGTCACGTGACAGGTTCTCAGGGCTAGTGACCGGTCCCAGTTCTGGAACTTTATATGAGAAGAACCTGTCACTTTTACATGGGATTGTCATTGGAGGTGGCTAATTAGCCCCTTGGGACAGGTCACAGGACAGGTCCTAGGACTGGTCCAAGAGGACATGTTCAGTAACGATTAATGTAATAAAAATTGTATATAAATTCGGTAATTGTTTACTTTTTAAACATTATTGTTATTATTATCTTTATTAAATTATGTTTATTTCAATTTTATAATTTTTCGTTAATGTCGATGGCGGAAACCCGGCTCGAACCCATGTTAATCTGACGTATGTTATGTTTTATGGTCTTCAACGCTTACCACTCAGCCACTGATTGTTATTGCGCGGGAGTTGTTAATTGCACACTTAACGAGCATGTTATAAATTAACTCTCAACTGTTAAATAGTGAGTGTGTTTGTGTCAACTGGTTCTCAATTGGATCTTTGGTGACGAGTTAGGTGTCAATTGGTACTCAACTGGTACTGAGGAACCGGACCATTACTGCAATTGTCACAAATTTCCCGCAGGGAAGTAATAAAATTTCTGATATATTTACTGTTTTATTTAACGCGATATATTCAAACTCGGATCCCGAAATATAAATCTGTATTTACTCTGAGATTTGTTTTACGAGTTTTTAATTTACACGTACTTTTTCCGGTCCCAACAAGTCGCATAAATCGAGGGTTACCAGTATAAATACTTTTTACGCTAAAATAGACTTTAATTTACGTTTGACAACTTAGCAAAAAAATATGTTTGTGTATAAAAACCTATCTAATTATGGTTGTAATAAAGGTAATATCTTTATCATCAATCACCAAATTTAAAATGAAAATGGAACGGATAGGACCAGGGGAAATGATATCTCCCATACATCGAAAATCTTAAATATTGTACATATGTATATCTTAAGAACTTGTACTGCAAAAGTTTTAACATTTTGTAGGAATAAATTTCTCAACAAGCCTCATAGTTCAGATGCAAACGTAGTGTGTAGGGTATAAGGAAATAGTACCCTACAAACAAAGCAAATATTCTAAGTGTTATATCTTCCCAACCGATATCGGAGAGCAAAAATTTCTATTACCAAAAAATTTAAAAAAAAAATTATTTTTAAATTCCAGCTTTGCGATTTAAGAAATTAAGGCAAAAATTGGAAAATCATACAAAAAATGGGTAAATTTTGTGAGAGCTTTGAAAATTTGTGAAAACTACTTTCTTATCATATTGCATTGACGAAATGAAAATGGGACGGATACGGTCAGCAAGATGGGTAGCCCCCGATATAAAGCAAATAATAATTTTCGAATTTCTGGAAAAGTGATTTATTGAAAGTCTTAAAAAATGTTATAAATAATTTTCATAATAAATTTTGAATAGGGCAGATAGGTCGAAGAGGGGTAGAAGCTCCCGTATAAAATAAATTTTAGTTATCATATTAAAGGAGGTGAAGTTTTTTAAAAAGTTTGAAACAGATAGTACCAGTAGCAGAGGAGGTTATAACTATGGGGGATAGGGAGGGAGTTGTACCCCCCATATAAATAAAATATTCTTAATGGTATATCTAAAGTGAAATCGAGCAAAATTTGTGGGAACTACTTTTCTGATATCAAAATGGTATGGATATACCAGGGAAAAAAATAATCCCCATTCAAAGCATTTTCGCATATCTGAAGCAGTGAAAGATTTAAGGAGTGGCAAAGCTCACTGAGAAAAGCCAGTTACTAAATAATTTTGTTTCACATTTTTATTTATTGCCGAATATTTTGGTAACATACAGTGGTGGCCACGAATTTAAGACACGACATGTAACGAACTAAGTTGTGATAATTATTACAACCCTGCAATATAAAATTAGATTTTGTTAATTTTTCAGTGTACCCTGTAATGTTAAGATCAATTACCGTTATTTGGTTTTGTTTGTGTATACATTTTGTTGCTGTTTTTATTATATTTTCGTAAAAACGTGCTTTTGAAGCTGGTCACGAATTTAAAACATATAAGAAATATTTGGTTTTTAAGTGATTTTTTGGTGTTTTTTGAAGCTAAAAGGTAAGTAATGAATGTTTTATTCCACTTAATGTTAGAATACATCAAAATATTTAGTTAGAAATGGCCAGAGGTACTTGGAGTTCGGATGCCGAGCGAAAATTGATCCAACAAATGAATACTGATGGAAAAACAGTAATGGAAATTTCCAAGCTACTAAAATGTTCCAGATCCAAGATTTACAATGCACTGGAACACATCAAGCAACATGGCACTACCAAAAATGTCAAACAGCACCCTAGAGCCCGAAAAACTACACCCAGGGAGGATAGCTTAATTTATAAATCAGCTGCTAAAGATCCTTTCAAGAGCTCAAGTAAAATTAAAAATGAGATTTCATCGGATTTTGGTATTAATATATCGTCCAGGACAATAAGAAGACGTCTGAATGAGAAGAACTTACGTGGGTGTATTGCACAACGTAAACCACTTGTGTCAAAAAAAAATATTAAATCCCGACTAGCGTTTTCAAGAGAAAATCTCAATAAGCCGATGACATTTTGGAAAAATATACTTTGGAGCGACGAGTCGAAGTTTTGTCGCTTTGGTTCTGATGGAAAACAGTACGTATGGCGTCCTCCAAACCTGGAGCATCACCCAAAGTACACCCTTAAAACGGTTAAGCATGGTGGTGGAAATGTCATGGTGTGGACAGCATTTTCCTGGCATAGTGTAGGTCCCATTCAGAAGATTATCAATAAAATGGACCAGCATATTTACAAAAACATACTGACAAGCATCATGATACCATTCGCTGAAGACAACATGCCTCTAATGTGGAAATTTATCATGATAATGACCCTAAGCACACTTCACGCCTAGTGAAGAGTTGCTTAGAGGAAAATAATATCACAGTTCTGAAATGGCCAGCTCAATCCCCGGATCTCAATCCAATTGAGAACTTGTGGAATGATGTTGAGGAGCATGTACGAGCAGTAAAGCCAAAAAATTTGACTGATTTATGGGAAGAAATTCAAAAGGCTTGGTATGCCATTCCAAAGGAGCGCTGTATGGCCTTAGTTGAAAGTTTACCCAGGAGATGCGCTGCTGTGATTCAAAATAAAGGATTTCCCACCAAATACTAATATTGTTTTATGAAGCTGAGCTTTACTTTTGTGAATTAACTTTTATTTTGCCTATGTCCTAAATTCATGACCAGGCTTAAACTTGTATTAATCTGTATAATATGTAAATAAAAATTGGAAACTAAATATAGGTAACAAACTATTGTTGATTTTGTTTCATAACATTACTAGGATCTTTAAAAAATAACATGGATCTAAAATTTGTTCGATAAGATGTAAAAATTATCAGAAATATATAAGTGAAATGTCGTGTCTTAAATTCGTGGCCACCACTGTAGGTGCAACATTTTAACACTGTATTATGAATTTCTCCATGGGAAAATTATTATAAATATAATTTTACTTATATCAAATAACAAGCATCGTCTTATCTAACTAAATTTCTGTTTTAATTTCATATTCTTTAAACTGCAAAATTAAATACATTCTATTTTCCATAACCTACATGCATTACAACAAAAAAAAAAAAAATTCATGTAAGTATTATCACTTTACGAATACAAAATTATCATCAGCCTATTGTATCTATTAAGTATTTCCTTTTTTATTTTATTTTATAAAATTTAAGGTCAATGTAGCAAAAATTTAAGATAATATAGAAAGATGAAAAATAACGGAAAACAGTTTTACAACATTTCGATTACAGACACACACCACACAATACAAAGTGTAACAAAAACAGCAACTCAACAGAATATTACAACTATAGAGTAATGAGTGAAAATTGTTTTAAATGAAATTGTTTTAAAAATACAATAAAGCTCAAACAGGTCCCGGGCTAAGCTAAAACCGGCCCGGGTAAATTTGTACAATGAAAAAAGCACACACAAAATGAAAAAGCCGGTTGCCATAGAAATTTAGATCAAAAGATGAATCAGATAAATACAGCAACAGCTTCTATATAGTAAGTATACTATAAATACATACACAAGTAAACGCAACACATGCATGAGGGGTTTTATAAAGAGAAATGATAAGGGTAGAGTGTTAGAGAAACCCTTAGAGAAGAGGAAATAAATGAGTGATTGTATGTGAAATATTTGTTAGGGTAAATGAGAGTGTGTTAGTGAGATAGAGAGGTATAGTACCGTTATAAAACAAACAAAAAGTATGAGTAAAAGTTTATTTTAGCAACCCATAAAAATAGACTTACACATACACAGAGATGCTGTATCCTGCATATTAGTATAGAAGCATGTATCAATGTGTATGTTTAGAGTGTTACTAAGTATGCAAAGTATTCAATATAACTATAAAATTGTAAGCAGAATTTTGAGTGAAATTAAGGATTTAAGTTTAGATCTCAATACATATATGCGTTTGGGTGTGTGTGAACAACAACAATTTTGCACAATAAGGATGCTGTTTTTCTGGGTTTATGTCTGTGTATATGTACTTATATACTAGCTGGATTTCTGTGTATGAGAATTGTGCGAGTGTTGTAGTGCCGCCATTTGAAATTACCGAAATTGGGGTTCGCTACAACAAACGTTATTCGTAGTAGACGTTTAGGCGTCAACTAGTGCGCTTGGTGCGCTTAAATATAACGGCTGTGCGCCGTCGAGGACGTCATATATACCAGTATCGTTTCTTATACCTACAATCACAACAGCATCTCTATATTATAATCAAGAAAGTAGAAAAAAAAAATTATAAAAAAATTTTTGTGTGCAAATAAACCAAACAAGTTCAAAAATAAAAAAAAATCGAAACGAAAAGAAAAAAAAATGTAGAAACAGAAAAAATACAAAATTAAGAATTGAAACGTATAAAAAAAAAATAAATCACCACTGCAACAAAAAGCAACAACATTTACATTACACATTACGACTACTACAATTGCTATTAATAAGTGCAGAAAAAAAGTACTGACTGTGACGAGACAAAAGCATAAAATTTTTACTTTTTTTTAATTCTTTGTTGCCAACAAAAATACCAAATACAAAAGGGATCTTATTTAGTATTTAAATTTTTTTTAGGAGCAAAGACGGGAGGTTGTTGATTAGAAATTAAAAAAAAAAAAAAAATTCGTTCTTTTACAGAGTTTTTAACAAAGAACAAAGGACATAATAGGATACTAATGATAATTTTAGTTTAAAAACAAGTTGAAGGACTCTTTTTTCATATTAACTTATAATCTAAAATTATATCTTTAAAAATAAACTTTAAAATTAAAATATGTTGTTGCTTTTTTTTTGTTAAGCTGTGTTATTACATGTTTTTTTAAGTGTGCATAAAATTTCGTTTTAAAATTTGACTTTGTTGCTAAAGCAAAAATATGTAAAAATTGTTGCTAAAAAAAAAGCAAAAATAAAAATAAATATCGATCGTGAACGTTATTATATCTACAGTTGTGGTTGTTTGTGTGTTGTGTAACGTTTTGCAAATTAAACATTTCTAAACGTTGTTATTGTTCTTATTATTCTGGGTATGTAATCGATGTTGTAATGCAGTATAAATGTAATCGGTGTTGTGCTTGTAGTGTTTGTGTATGTGTTATTTTTTAAATATACATAATACTCTTAAATTAAAAAAAAAAAAATAATATAAACAATTTTATTCTTTACACACTTTTTTTTAACATAAAAAAAATATTACCTACACATAACTAATATTTAATAATAATTATATAATTTTGCAAAATGTTATAATTTTTATTCTAATTTGATTTTTTAGACTCTTATTGGAATATATTTTATTTGATTTAAGAAATTAGGGATCTATTAGTACCATTCTAATAAGAAATTTTAATTGCTGTTAAGTCATATTTATTAATGTTAGTTTTTTTTTTTTTGAGGATTTTTTTGTTAAGTCCAGTTCTTTAGTATTTAATAGAAAGTTTGTAAACTTTTGCTATAATCTGCGGCTTATAAAGTTAAAAAGTAAAGTTAATTTACCCTTTATTGAAAAAAGACTGAGATTATAAAAACCTTTTACATTTTTCGCGAAATAAAAAAATGTCCTTAATAGATTTAGATTTATAAAAAATAATGCATCTTTAAATATTTTGTATGTTCTCATAAGGATTTGAATTAGCCAAGGAATAAAAATATGTCTTGATATTAAATAGTAACAAAGAGAAGTTTTGAGATGATTTTATATTATTAATTTTAATTTCATGGAAATTATTTTTATTTTTAAAATCGATCGATAGATCGTTTTGAGTTGTGTACATTGTATTCCTAAATTGGCAGAATTCTCCTTATGAATTGAAGAACCTGAATTAAAAAAAAAAATAAAGAATGACACATTTTTTAATTGTATAGGTTCACCCAAAGACTAATTGAATACGTTTGCATTGATAAAAATACCATTCAGTGTCAATACCCAGCAGTTAATTTGATGGCAATTAACTCGCTTTTAGACAGTAAGATTCATTTGGGTATAGTCATCTACCGCTTTCCATCGGTAACCAATGAGCGTATTAACAATTGCCACTTTACTGACTCTATTGTAAGCGGGAAGAAGACGAAAGGAAGAGTCCACAATTTTTATCTGACTCATTGTAACCAGTAAAGTGGTTGTGTGCTCAAAAAGTTACGCTTTGTAACCGTTGAAGTAATTGTGTATGTAAAAAAAAGACACCTTGTAGTCGTGGAATTCATATTTCTCCGGTTAACCGGTTTTCGGTTACAGTTTTGGATACTCAAAGTGGTACCCTTGGTAACTTGTGCGCAATTACCACCATAGACTGCAGGGTAGTGAATTTACTCCATATGTGTTCAACCTCATCATTGCTTATCCAAATTATTAAAGAATTTTGATACCAAATGGTATCAATTTGACACCACTTCAGTATCGAATTATTTTTTTTCTATTTTGTTTATTTAAAATTTCCAATGTTATCATGACCTTCTTGGATTTTAAACCGAATTGTTTCTCTTGGTGTTTTAATGTTCCGTTTCGAACATTTTAAAATAGCTGAACACTTTAGAAATTGATATTAAAAATAAATTAGTTTTTTTATATCTTCTAAATATTTTGATTTTTTCGGAATTCCATATTAAAACAAAAAATTACATAAATCTTAAAATAAGATAAATTTGTAGCTAATCAAAGAATTTTAAACTTAAAAAAAATTGCATACTTACAAAGATCGTTTTAATTACTTTAACATATTCTTCAAAAAAACATTTAATTTTTGGGTTACACTAGTCACATTTTGTAAAGAAAGCACATTCTTATGCGCTCCGAATCATTTACATTAAAAAGTATTGATTTCAATAGTATTTTTAGATCTTTAAACAAATTTTTAAAATTATATTTAAAAGAGCGTATAAGCCTTACAATGCCAGAAAATATAATAATAAAATAAAACAAGCGCTAATGTTATATTCGACTCGGCCAAATCTATATACCCACCATCAACTTTTTCAAATTTTACGTTATATGGGAGGTAGGCGGTAAAATGGGCGGACCACGCCTATTTTTTGTTTCCGAGTTTACATTGGTCCCTGAACTATTTGAACACAATTTCACCTTATATGGGAGGTGGGCGGTAAAGTAGGCGGACCACGCCCATTTATGCTTCCAAGTTTATATCGACCTCCAAACTATGTATACAAAAATTCGTTGTCGTACATGCTTTTGTTTAAGAGATATCAGCAGAAAAGTATGAAACGGAAACCCTGTGTTTCTTGTTTTTATCCCATAACTTTTTTTGTTTATTAACCGATTTTGCCCATTTTCAATCCCAAACAAACCTTATACAAGACAAATATTTGTGCCCCCTACGTTGTACCGTTCGAGCCCTGTCCTGCTTTTAACAGACGGACGGACGGACATAGCTAGATCGACTCAGAATCTAACCAGGACCCAGAATATATATACTTTGTAGGGTCTTAGATGATTCCTTCGACATGTTACACACGGAATGACAAAATCAATATACCCCCCATCTTTTTGATGGTGGGTATAAAAAAAAAATAAGTGCACAAGCAAATCTGAAAATCTTTAAAAAATATATAAACAACATTTTGACGTTTTCCATCTCCTTAATTTGGGATTTTAATGCTTCAAGTATTTAATTAATAAACTTTTTAAAACTAAAAAGAAAAAAAAAAAAGAAATAATTAGTTTCCGTTAGGATTTGGAAAAAATTACTATAACAAATTCAAATTTCTTAAAAACGAAATCGATTTAAAAAAATATTATCGTACATACAAAAATAGATACGAGTATCTCCGCTAACTGGTAGAGATTTAAAAATTTTTCTCCGTAAGGATTTTTAGGACGAATAGTATTATTAGAAAGTAATTAAAACTATCCACGCCAAGAAAAGCAATAATTTTTATTTGAAGAAAAATAAAACACTAAAAATTCGCATATCCCCACTCCCTGATGGAAATTTAAAAATCTGTCTCTCTTATGATTTGTAGGATGAATATTTTTATAAGTAAATAAAATTTTTATTTTTTATTTCATCTTTGAAAATGCTTTAAAAAAATAAGACACGTTTAGAAAAAAATTTCAATAACAAAATTAGATTTCTTAAAATCGAAACTGATTTAAAAAAATACTACATACACCAAAAATAAATTCCAGCATCTCCGCTCCCTGATAGAGATTTCAAAGTCTGTCTCCGTTAGGATTTGTAGGGCGATTCGTTGTTTGTGTTTTATAAGAATTTTAATTTTTTTTGCATCGTCTGGGAGCTTCTTAGGACAGAGAAAAAATTTTTAGAAAATGAATCCACTTGTTTACGCTCCTGACAAAAATTTTTAAATTTGGTTCCATTAGGAATTGTAAGAGGAATAGTTTTATAAGTAATATAAATTTTAATTTTCCACGTCATCTGGGAAATTACTTATACATACATATATATATCCATATATCTCTGCTCGCTGGCAGAAATTAAAAAATCTGGCTCCATTAGGATCTGTAGAACCAAAAAGTTTTATAAGTAAGTTAAAGTCTGGCAACTTCAGAAAGGTCTTGAAAGAGAAAAAATGATTAGAAAATTATATATTGAAAAAGATTCTACAGATTTTTTTGGAAGATTTTTTATACCCATTTCAAGACAAAGCCCAGTAGTATTTTTTGGACGAAATATTCTAGACCCGTGACTATCAATCGCTGGAACTGAAGATCAATCTACATGTATTTAACATTTTGTGTATGGGACTTTCTAATGCATATGAGATATCGCTCACCTACATGTGTTTTTGGATCTTTTTTATTTCTGAATATATTTTTCTCATTTAGTATCAAACGATTTAAATGAACAAATTTAAACTCGTTTGGTTTAAACAGAATGGTAAAATTTAAATTCAACGTTTAGGCTGTAGTCAGCAAATGTTTTAAAATTAAATCTCCATAAAGTTACTGAGAAAAAGAAAACAAATTTAATTATTTGGAGCTAAAAAACTGATGGAAGCAATAGAAATCGAATATAACTTCCAAGAATGCAATAAAGCAAGGTATTAAAAATATTTTTTTCTTTCTTAATCTTGAACAAAAATTATGCAATAAAAATGCGCTTTTAGGGAATTAGTATTATTTATGATGCTCTTTATCATCAGAAACTAGTTGCTAGATATGAGACAACAGATATCATTTAATTTGAGAATTAGGTTTGATAAAATAATTTGTCAATTTGTAAATTTTTTTAATTTTTCTTTGGAAATAATATGTAGAGCCAGTCTTTGTTTTAACATTATATAAAGTTTAAATATTTTTTGTTACAATAATTATAAATAAAGTAAATGGAAAGAATCTTTTAAATAAAATCCTTTAAATAATCCTGAAAATAAGGATAGCTCACGAAAAATTCATGCACTCTTAAGGGTTATAACTTTTATCGTGCGTGAGAAAGATTAGTAACGTAAACTTGTAACTATAGACTAAATTTGAGAAATTCATAATTATTAAAGAAAAAATTAATAAACTTTTCTTTTTGAAGAGATATTTGTACATGTGAGGAAAAAATCCCTTCATTCATAAAAAATTATACTTTTAACTGAGAAATGTACGCAAATGAGTGCCATTATAAAAGATTGTTTCCTATAATTGGAAAACACAACGACTTCTAATTTGCTTGGCTTCATTTCTCTTCTTATTAATGCGTGAAAAAGTAACTGAATGATTCAAACAAATGGTGCTGCTTGGTTCATAGTAAAAAAAAAATATTAAAAGAATACTTAAAGCTTACTAAAAATAAAACAGAGTTTAAAAAGAAGTGGACCCATTGCAACAAAAAAGTATTCCAGGGTATTCCAGGAAGCATTAAATATTTGATTACAAACGAATAAAAAATTAATTAATTAATTTAAATTTAAAACTTGAATATAACTGCCTCAAGCAATATCAAAATTTCAAAGAGATTGACGTGTTGGTTTAAGTTCTATAAAATGATTTGTTTGCACTAAATTTTTCGTGCGCAGTTCTTACATAAAAGTGTTCATTTATAGTTTAAAGCAACAAGTCTTTCAGTTTCAATTTATTACTCTTGCGTAGGTCTGTTTCGGATCAAATAAATTATGTTTTTAAAAACTAAAATCACAAAACAGCAGGCTTTTTTTTTTTTTTCTAAATATAATTTTTTTCAATAAATTTTTCAACAAGGAACTTTTTGTTTCGAAAATTATAGAAACATATTTGTTGGAAAAATCATTTGAAAAATGGCATAGTGTAGCCAAAGGTATTCTTGAAAATAACAGTATATATTTAATTTTGTCTAGGTCAAATATTAAGAGCAACTTTTAATAAATTAAAATTTTCTTCAAATTTTCGAGTTTATTGTAATTTATCTTAATTTTTCTATAAAAGCATATATAACGATGTAACTATTTTAAAAGTCCTATAACAAAATTTATTTGTTCGAAAGCTGATCAAAACTATATATTTTACATTTTTCAATTTTGCTCCTGAAAGTATGCACCAAATTCTTTGTCTTTAAGTATATGAACAATTTTTAATAATTAACATAATTTTTGTATTTTAAATATGAATATAACAACTTATGAAGAATATTATATAAATATTTTCGATTTCAAAGAAAAAAAAAAAAAAAACAAATTCGAAGTTTATGAAAAATAAATTAATTTTAAAAATGTTCAATAAAAAGTCATTACTTACTTCGAATATATAAAAATTTCTAAAAATTTAGCATCATTTGGTGTTTTAATAAATTTAATAATACAAAGTTCACTTTAAATTTAGGGAGCTACGAAATTTTTTGTGTAGAAAATAACTGGAATATTTTTGTTTGGAATATGTCAAAATTTGGAGTGTATTTTGGAGTATTTGAAAGCTGTTGTTATTCATCAAGAAGATGAATGAATCACACTAAGTTAGTTTTGGAAAGTGTTTTTTTTTTTACTTTTTGATTGAATAGTTGTGTTTGTTATAAGTTAGGATTATAATGATTGTTTTAATCATATTAAAATGATCTAAGCCAAATTTCGAAACTAATTTAGCAGTTATAGTACTAAAGTTTACATAAAATATAACAAATTGTAAAAAAAATAATTTAAACATAAAAATTTTAGAACTTCGGAAAGTTGGAAAATTGGTTTAAATTTATCACTAATTCAAATAAGATCTTTTTTATAATTTCTTGACGTTTAATGTGAAACTTTACATTTTTGAGTACTTTTTACTGGAGAACACAATTGTTATTTGAGTCTGATGGCGCATTATTTAATTATGCTATAAGATTCCTTCTAAGATTTTTAACTTCCTTTCTAATTCCACTAGTTTATAATAGAAAAAAACTTTATTATTTTTATTTTTCTAAATTAACTACACGTGTATAAAAACAAGTCAATTATTTAATTCAATAGAAAACTGTCAAAAGCCTGTCATTTTTTTCTTTCTTTTCTTATAAATAATTATATTTTCTAACATGTCAGTCAAATGTTTTATTAACTAAAGTTAATAATCCACACAAACACTTAAAAAATATAAATAGAAAATTGTTATAAAAGAATCATAAAAACACTAATACTAAAACATAGTGAAAAAAAGGCAAAGCTATTAAACTCAAACACACTCATAAATAAATCCTGGCAAGTGTGACTATGTGTGTTATAAAGAAAGTGATATGAGAATAATTTCTATACATGTCAATGTAACAACATGACAAACTTGGAATAAATTTAGATTTTTTGTTTTACTGTTTTTCATGTTTATTTAATATTATTTTGTATGTGTTAATGTAAAAAAGAATCGTATATAAATGTTATATTTAAGAGCTTAAGTAAGTGTGAGTGAATATTTAAAAAAAATAACTTTCAATGTATTGGTCGGCTGCTGTAATGTATACATATATGAAAATATAACGGAAAAAAAATACACAAAAAAATAAAATCTAACACGAAGCATCGAGAGTCATGCGTCGTAAACGAAGTCAAGGACCGCACCCAAAATCAAATACATCTACAGTTAGTTCTACAATTGTTGTTATTTTTTATCATAAACTTTTT
Organism: Protophormia terraenovae; assembly: GCA_951394005.1. NCBI lineage: Eukaryota > Metazoa > Arthropoda > Insecta > Diptera > Calliphoridae > Protophormia > Protophormia terraenovae. Next base: position 141,186,986 of record OX596074.1, read on the forward strand.
ATTTCATTTTTTGTATGTAGTAGTAAAGGACTGTAACGTTTCTATATTGCTTTTGTATGTGTGCGTATATTATAACTTTTTCTTCATGGCAAACTATTGTATGAGAATAAAGAATAAAACAAAATGGACGTTTATGTGGGTGTTTATATGTATGTGTATGTATGTGCTTTTTATAATAAATCAGCAAGTGTATTTGAGTGAAATGGCCATAAAAAATAAAAAATCTTACCAAAAAGAAAAAATTATAAAAAAAAATTACAACGACAAATATACTTTCATAAAGTATAAAACTACTACTATGTAACTACTATAACAACAACAACGTAAACTATTACCACAATCTATTCCTTGTCTATTCCTTGTGTCGCTATAAAAATAACAGCCATAAAATAAAACAAACAGATGGCGGATGCTGCTGCTACTACTACTCCTGTTTGAAAAACTCAATAAACACAGACTCAAAGTGAATGTAATTTACAACTTTCATTTTATAGCTTTATATAAGTATGTGTGTTCATATTTAAACATATCTACCATAGCTTTGTATGTAAGTATAGTATATTAGTGTTTGTATCTTTATTAAAAAAAAAACTATTGCTGTCACCAATACTTATACAAACATATACATTCATACTCAACACAAAAAAGAAACACAAGCTTTAACTTTTACTATAAATAAAATAAAAAAAATATATATATTTTACTAGAAATTTCTTGTGGCCATTTGTATTTTATTCACTTGTAATTTTTTTATACGATTTAATGTTTTGTAAAAGTTTTATGTTGAAAAAAATATAACAAAAGCAGCAACATAAAAACATTCATCATGTTCATCACACATATACACAATGAAATATACCCATACACATGCATACATTTACAAAATGCACTTGAATCTTTTGTTTCGAAAAATTTGCTGCTGTTTTTTTTTATTTTTGCATTTTTTGCTTTATATATATTTTTTAATTTTACTCTCAGTTTTATTTTCTATAGAGGGCCCTTTTCAATCTTGTTGGGTGTATTTTTTTATTTTTATTCTGCTTTGAAAGACACTGACTTTTTCATTTGTCTGCGGCAGGTTTCTTTGTTTAACAAAATGTCTGGCTTTTATTTTATTCTGAATGAGGGTTAATGTTTTAATAAATTATTCAGCCACTTAAATACAAGTTGTTGTCATGATGAAAATCACTAAGAAACTAACTGAATAGACATTAAATTAATATAAAAAAAATATGAATAAAAATTTATTAATTTAAATGAAATGTTTAGTAGATTCTTAAAATTGTTACTAGTGATTATTGCCACACCTATTTTAAATAAATAGTTTTAAGTACAAAGTCAGGATATATGAACCTTTTGTAATGAAAAAGCTTAAATATTGTTTAACACATGAGTTCTCTGATGTACTAGTTTCTGGTAATCAGAACTATGAGTATGGTAAATTTCTTGGTAAAAATATGGCTCTTTTTATTTTTGAAAATTTAAAAAAAAAAAAAAAAAATTGGATTCTAAAGCATTTTAAATGATTTTTTTTTTTTTAAGAATGAAAGATTGATATTAATTGAATGCACTATATAAGAAATAATAGTAAACATATTATGACAATATGATTTTTTGTGTAATTAAATTAAAAAAAAAAAAAACTTTTAAAACTTTTAAAACTTTTGCTCTTTTTAATAAATATATTCGTTTTTGGACATGCAGTAAACAATTTAGTGTCAAATCGATCTAAATAGTTTTTTTGAATAAGTGTCGTCTTTAAACTTTAAGCATTAATCGATAAAAAAAGAAACTTGTTTCAGCATATCATTTCGGAATATATTAAAAATTATAGAGTATTTAAAAAAAAAATTCCTTCATATATCCAAGGACTTGTTCCCAAAAAACGAAATAAAGTCGATGAAAAAATCAAAAATTCAAAATTTAAGCGTAAATATTTTATTTTAACTGAGAGTTAAATTAGGAATTGATTTGTAGAAGTTACTATTTTTGAAACTTTTACGTACTCGTGGTAGTAAATTTTGACACCCTGTACCTTAACTTGTGTTATCACAGGCTGACTAGAAGATAAGTTTTCTAAGAGATTAGGTCCTCCGCTATTTTTCTGTATAAATAATTGAAATTTGGTATCTACTTACCAAATTTCATATGAATATTTAAGGAGATGGCCAGATAATTTTATATTTTTAAATTGATTTAAAAAAAATGTCTTTAAAAAATTATTGCATCATTGTATAGGCTTCTATACAAAATTTTAGAATAAATTGCAGTTAAACGTGGCGAGTTTTAATTTTTAAAAATTTTTTAAAAATATTTAACATTTAAAGCATAATTTTCAGGGACTTAATTTCAATACTAAAATAACGTAGTTTTCATATTTATTTCCATAAAATAAATATAAAAGTTATTAAAAAAATTCAAAAAATCCAAATAGGTCTTACAAATAATTGGTCATAGAATTAAATGTCGTCCGTAAAACCGTTTCTAATGTTATTAAACAGTATCAGGAGAATTTGACTATTGATGCGAAACTTAGTTCGGTAAGAAAAAATGACCACATGATATTGGGAAGGCCAGAAAATTGAAGGCATATTGAAAGGAACTCCAAACACATCTGGTAGAAAATCAGCTCAGTTTTCTCAGTGATTCGACTATTTGGTGCGAAAATTTAAAGCTAATGGGAAAGCTGATAACATATAAAGTTCAAAAAATTGCAAACTGGAATTCTGCAGAAAAAAAATACAAGCCAAAAATAGGACTCGGAATTTAAAACCAAATTTCATACAGAAATACTCAATACTCATACATAATTGACGAAGAAACGTAGGTGCTGGCAAAATCTTCGCAGCTTGTCTCTCAAAAATTTGTATTGCTAATGCTCGAAGCAATGTTGGAGATAAGTTTAAGACCCAAAAGCAGCAAAAATTTCTTACAAAATTCATGGTATGACAAGCTTTTTGCAGTTGCGGCAAAACAGGAAAGTCATTTGATACATTCGGATCTATAAATACCAAAATATGCATAAAGGAATATTTGCAAAAAAGACTTCTTCTTTTCTTATAAAAGCACAACGTGTCCACATATTTTTGGACCCATTTGGTATCATGTCACTACGGTAAGAAAGCTCTGGAGTGGTACCAAATCAATAACATAGTTTTAGTACCAAGATAGGTCAATTTTCAAAATTGTCCATAGCTTAGACCAGTGGAGAGATACTGAGCTCTTGTGAAAAATGAATTCAAGAGCAAAAAAAAGGTGTCTCAAAATACCGAAGATTTTAACAGAAGATGTGCACACTATTCCAAAAAAGTGACTGAAGCAATTATCAAATCTCCAAGGAAAGGGTTTTCAAAAATGATTCACAATTTTATAATTAGTGGTTAGAACCATAAAAATTATATATTTCTGTGATCTGTGCTAAATTATCAAATGATTAAAAAAATATTGAAAACTCTAAGATCAACTGTTTCCAAGTTATTGAATATTATGTATGTTAAGAATTTTTCGATCTCACTCCTTATTAATTACTAGAATAATTGATTTTATTATTACTTATTTTTCTTAAATAGATATAATGAGCTGAAAATTTTTGAAATTTACTAAAATTTATGTTATTCCTATATTCTTAAAGAAAATTTTTAAATTTTTTTTATATATTATTAAGAGCTGTAAATTTGCTTAAAAATTAATTATAAACCAATTAGAAAATTAATTAAATTAATAAATAATATAATTAAATTCCAATATAAAGTTAATTAACAATTTTATTAAAAAATAATTTGAAATATTTTTTTCTGTGAATGTTGCTTTAAATTTTAAAGACATTTGTGTTGTAAACTTAACGAGATTTATTTTTTAAAAATTAGACAAAAACAGTAAAATTTATTCAAGTTTTTCTGAAGTAGCATAATAAAACATTATACATATTACATTTTAGCCCCAAAAAGTATTTACCAAATTAAACTTCAAATAATATATACGAAGAATTTGTTGATCAAATATAAATAATGTTTAATAATTTTTGGAGTTTTTGAGAAAATTTTTTTGAAATATAATAAAATTTCACACAATTATTTCTGAGGTGTTTTCCAGTTGTTTTGTAGGAGCACAAGTATCCATCTGTTCTGTGGACAGAAGGAGAACCTCCGAAACTGTTCAACTCCTTTAATTATTTCTTATATAATATCCGAGGTTACCAACTTTGGAGGTCCTCCCCCCTGCTCACAGAGCAGCTAAAAACTTGTTCTCCTCCAAAAAGTGTGGAAAATACCCCAGTAATAACTATGTGAAATTTCATTGAAATATTTTTATCCATACAAAATTTAAGGAAAATTATTTAAAAAAACATGTAGAAACAGCTGTGCACTTATGTACAGCGGGTGTCATAAATAAGTAAACAAAATAGTATATTGAACTCAATTGGTTCTTTTTTAAGTTGTAGATCGAAGATATCAAAAGTAACATATAATTATAAATATGTAATGTCTTGTTAGTAAAATAAACAGCAACAGAAGCAACAGCTTCTTTTTAAAGAAGCCTAAAAAATCAATGTTCTATAAATAAGTAAACATGGCTTCTGATAGCCAAGGTGACCTCCTATATTTTGATACATTAGTGCCAAACGTGTTTGAGTAGTGACTACATATATTCTGCATATCCCTCGACAAAATTAAGAGGTTTTAGTAATAATTGAGTCCATCAGTTTGGACAATTATGGAGACTCTATTTTTTGATTAAGTTTTATGCAATTTGTATTAGTGACACATCTGGACTTTGATTAGGTTACTCTGAAATGTTAATTATTTCCTCAGCTATATATTTTGAATAAAATTCACCCCAATTTATAGGACAAAATCCACAAGAATTAAAAAAAAAAATGTTTGGAACTTTATACCTTTTCACAGATTAAGGTTAATCTGGGATTTTATTTTACCTATTTTATAAATAGAAATGTATTTCCAAACCATTAAGCCCTTTCTGCCGGACTTAAGTATCGGTTTTCTATACTTGAAAGTTAAAGTTTAAAAACTTTAGAGCTATACGTACATATAGCCTACATTATTTCATGCGAATCATAGGTTATTCAATCCAGAGACTAATTTTCTAGATTTTTCATATTTTTAGATATAATTTGCATAGAACTTCATAAAATTTGGAGATTTATTATACTTATGTTTAAAATTTTGCTTACAGCTAGACCATGTTTTCCGTCTTCATATATTTTTCTGTGAGTTGTAAATTCAGACCATAGTTTTCGGACTTCCGGAATAAGTTTTGATACAAATTTTGGAGCAGAAAGCATAAGATTTTAAAGCTATATTGATATCTATTCTTTTTGTAGTGATTCTTAAGCGTTTACGAGAGTAATTGCGGTCAACGCGTTCATTGTGTTTAAAGCATTTAAACACCTTGAGAATAAATTGGCCGTTTTATTAAAGATTTTTTATATATTTCTATATGTTTCACCTTTTCGTAATGTATGATAGTTACTCTTAGTTCTCCTACACTTAATTGTGCTCAATTTGCCATCCTATAGGTTGTAATTATGGTTAAATTAAAATTTTCTGATTTTATCAAATTTACTAATATAATCGAAAAAGCGATTTTTTATTTCTCTCATAATGTAACAAGTAACTATCTCTGTTGTACTAAAATCATTTTGCAACCGTAAACTTCACATAATTTTAACAAAAAATTAAAGAAATTAAGCCAAAAGTTACTTGCTTACTTATTTATGACTGGCCCGAAAACGACTTCTCTTCAACTTTCTCTAGAAAGAAACTTAAAATGGAATAATATTTGAAAAATTTGTCATCAAAGTAAAAGAAAACAAATTGACTTCATCAAAAACATGTAAATTTTCAAAAATGGACCGTTACATTTGCCCCTTTTTAAAGCGAAACAGAAATGATAAGTTTGTTTACTTATTTATGACACCCGCTGTATATTTATTATAAAAATTAAGGAAAATGTGCACATTTCGCCGAAGGGAGGTCAAGTTTTAGTTAGTTTCTAAACGATTGTGTAAAGTATTTATGCAAGTATTTGGTGTCAATGGAAAGGATATTGCTTGAAAATAATAATATATAAATAATAAAGTATCCAAACTAAATTTGTTCATTAAATTTATCAAAAAAATAAAAATTTTTGTATTTGGTGTTATTTTTCGAAAAAAAAAAATTAATATTAATATTTGAACTTAAATAAAATCTATCTTAATTAAGGTATCATTGTGAAATCTTAGTGCAATATAAAAAATTTTGTCCTTAAAATAATAACATAAATAGATTCCCATTTTCTTACTCCGAAATACCCAAAATTTCAGTTCGGGGAAAGCTTCTTTTAAAAATTGACTTTGTTCATTGAAATGGTCACCCTGTCGTTATAAGAGGCCTCCGTCAGAAAATACTTTTTGGGTGCGTACCTACATAGAGGGCTAAAAAATTAAGATAGTTTAAAGTCGAGCTTTGCGATTTGAGAGCATAACAAAAAAAGAAAACAATAAATTCCAAAATTTGGATAGGGCTCGTGGGCAGACCTTTGTCCCTACGTCCTCCGGATTTACTTTACACGCATTTACATTAAGATTTCTTTTGAAAACATTAAAAAAATTATAAAGCCCAGAACAAACAACTAATTTTATCACAGAATAAATATTGCCACCTTTTTGGAAAAAAAAAAAAACCCAAACAATTTAAAGTTCCAAGTTTAGATTAATATAACTTTTTAACGGTTTCTTATAATTATATGATTCTTGTAGGAATATTATTTAGAATTTTGTGAAGAATCTGGTAAGTAATTTAGAAATTTTAGGGGCAATATTAAGCCCGCCAAGTTAAAAAAAACTGAAAAAACACGAGGCTAAAAATTAGGTAAAAATTTATTTCGACCCGAATATCTCTTAAACTATAGAAGATAACTTTGTAGAGATTTATAAGGAATATCTATATATAAAATTTCTTTTCTGTCACATCATCTGTATTATAAATTATAAACTTGTTTAAATTTGCACCTCTCACCAAAATTATTATTTCAATTACTAAAAACTTAAAAGAATGTAAAGCAGAAAAATATTTCCACTTAATAAATTAATTATATCAATCAAGTAGATGATTGAATGAATTAAAAATTTGTATAAAAATAAAATCATACCAAAATTTATTTTTATTTTATTTTTTCTTGAACATATTTATTAAATTTTGACGCAAAATTAAACAACTGAGTTAATTTAAAAAAAAAAAAAAAAAACGGTAATAATTTTGTCTGTGTATGTCATTTTAGTTTTATTAAATTAAAATTTTAATTAAATTCTCTTCAAAACATACATATGCAAGTATTTATGTCAATCAAAAATAATTTTACATATTTTTTTGTAAACAGATTTCATTTACATTGTTTTTGTAGTTTCCCTTGTGATTTTAAATGTCCTTATTAAAATCAGTAAATATTTAATATCCTTGTTGTCATCTACAACATCAGCATCATTATTAAATTTATAAATATTGATTTTCTTGTACAAGCTATTTTCATAATACACGTTTATATATTTATAACTAATATATTCTCATAAACTTTAGTTTATATTCTAGTACAAACTTTATTGATTTTCTGTGTTTTTTTTTTTTTGTATTTTAAAAAAAAAAAAAAAAAAAACAAATGGAGCAGAATGAATGAATAAAAAACTGTTAGCATCAGCCTTTATATGGTTCATTGAGCAAAATAACGAGGTTATTTTATAATAATAACCTTATATGTAACACTATATATAAATATTGCTTTATATGCATATAACTACATATATATTTATGTACTATATATACATTTTCTCATGTATATTATCAGATTTCATATAGTATGCTATGAATTATTATATATGTATATATTTTGCAATTTTTAATACTGTATTATTTATTACATAAAGAACAGGAAATATACATTGAAACATGTAACAATATTAGATGAGAAAACGACAAAAAAGAAAAAATAAAAATATTATAAAATCTAAGGAAACAGTCACGTTTTTAAATAGATTCATTCCTTTTTTATTATTATTATTTTTTTTTTTATAATATTTCTTATAACAATATATGACTCATATTTTTATATTTAATATACAAATACATATAATATGCAAACATATACTATTAAAATATATGCACATGACTTTTTTTAAAGACTGCATAATTTTTTCCATGAATCTTTTGAAAATATTACTATGGATATAAAAATCCTTATTTTATGATTGATAAATGTGTGAGAGTTTAAGGATAATTATGTTAAAAAGGAAATGGAAAATTTTCCTTACACATTATTAAAAGTTATAAAATTTGATTACAGTTTTAAAAATAAATTAAAATAGTGATTCAAATCAGAAATGCAAAATTGAAAGGACTTCTCTTGTTATAAAGGAAGTAGGTTTTAACCAGTGATGCCTGATACAATTTAGTAAAACTCCCTTCATAATGTAAAAAAATTCCCTTATTTTCAAAAAAATAAAAAATAAAAAATTCCCCCAATTTTCCCTATTCATTAAAATCACTATTTTTAATAAAAAACTAACAAAATGTTATTTTATGTATTTTTAGTTTTGTAAATAAATAAAAAACTCCATAAAGGAAAAATTTCCTCCACGTTGGTTTCAACAAAAATTTCCTTTTCAATAAAAAAAAAAAATTCTTGTTGAGGGGTCTAAATCTTCATAGAAAAATTCTGTTGCTAAAGGAACTAATATTCCATAAAAAATTCTCTTTTTAAAGAAAAAAAGAAAGTTACTCTTTATTAAGAAATTACTCTTTAGAATTCTCTACAGAATATTTGCTAGAGAATATTTTTCTGCAGAAAATTTTTCCTTGTTGAAAGAATAATAGTTATAAAAAATTTCTCATATCAAAAGATTAATTTTTTATAAAAAAATTCTCTTATTAAGATTTTAATTTTCTATAGAAATTTCTCTTTAAGAGATTAAGTTTCTACACAAAATTATCTATATATCTTTTTATAGAAAATATTGTATAGAAAATTGCTCTTGTATGTTTCTATAGAAAAGACTACATAAGAGAAGAGACTAAGTTTCTAAAGAAAATTTCTCTTGTTTATAGTCAAAATTTCTATAAAAAATATATTTCTAAAAGGTTAAGTCTCTAAAGAAAATGTTTCATGTTGAGAGGTAAGCTTTCTATAGAAAATTTCTCTTTGTTAAGTGACTAAATTTCTATAGAAAATTTTTCTTGCTATGAGACTAAATTTCTATAGAAAATTTCTTCCGTTAAAGACTTAATTTTTATAATTTTTTTTTTTGTTAAGAGACAAAATTTCTATAGATTTTTTATTTATTAACTTTTTTTTTTTTTTTTTGTTAAGAGAATAAAATTCTATAGAAAATTTCTCATCCTAAGAGACTAAATTTCTATAGAAAATTTCTCATCCTAAGAGACTAAAATTTTACAGAAATTTTCTCTTCTTAACACACTAAGTTTCTATAAAAAACATCTCTTGTTTAGATGCCAAATTTCTTGAAAAAAGTTTATCGTGTTAAAAAGCGAAACTTAGACTTTATTGGAAATTTCTCTTGTTAAGATTAATTAATTTATTTAATGTTATTCTTGAGAGATAATTTTTTTTTCACTAATAGAGTAACATTTTCTCGCTTAGAATATATCCAAATGAAAATTATATACCCTTCTAATGTAAAACCTTTTAGAAATTAGCATGAAAAATATACTACTGACAATTTCATTCTCATATTTTATATCCGTTTCCCAAACAAAAACTATTTCAACTATCAACATTAAATAACCTAAAAATGCAATTAATTTATTCACACAAATTTCAAATCATCATCATATAATTATCACCATTACAAATCATCTGAGAAAAAGCGAAGCCACTGTACAAAATACACACGAAATATTTCTAATCAAACAAAATTATCCCACAGCAAATATATTGCTAAGAGTTATTATCAATGTTATTATTGTTTTTAATTTTATGCCTAGATCGATCTTGTACACTCACATGCAGCATCTGTCCTATTCATTGATCAAAACAGCTGATGCTGAAAATAAACAATAGAAGGGGTCTTCCTGCAATTCCAGGCATTAAATGCAATACTCAATTTGTGTGTGTGTATGTGAGATTATAATGTAGCTTAGCTTAAAGAAAGGATCGTGTACAATCTGCTCAAAAGAAATTACTCTCGCTTACTAACATTCTTAAAAAAAAAAAAAAATACTATACACGCACACACAATGGTTAATGACCTTAGTAATGAAATCAGAGAAGGTCGTCCTTTACCAGCATGAAGAGAGGGTAAAAAGTAAATAAATAAAAAAATATGTCACGGGACAAATATTTAGTTTGCTATTTCTCTTTTTATTGTATTTTTCTTAGTTTTACAATGATTTGTTAAACGAAAATCAGCTGCTCTAGAGGGATTTTTATAAAGAGAATTAATGTATGAATTTTTGAAAATAAATCATTAGAAACATCTGACTTTTTACTTTCTAATGCTGGGTAAGCAAATTTTGCAGGGATTTTTTACTTTTGTTTGCTAGAACGAAAGGGCGCCAAAAAATTTGTGTATAACAATTTTCTTTATAGTTTGTAATAAATGTGTCAATGATATAATAAAATAGAACAAAAAATATTTGTTTGTGTAAATTAGTATACATTAGTATAAATTTCTTGGGAGGTATTTTATAGTACTTAATAAAAATGTTGTCAAATTTAAATTCATGAGTTGACCAATTTTTTTAATCGAAACATGAACACCTTACCTCTCACTTATATCCAGAAATTAAAAAAAAAAAATGGCTAAAATACTATTATGAATATTTTTTTAGACCAAAAGTAAATATGTTCAAAGTTTTGAAATAATTGGACCTCTCATATATCATAAAATAAGAAAAATGTCAATGGTCAAATAGTATCAAAATTTCAAAAATTCTCTTATTAAAGGGACTAAAATTTCCCTTTTAAAATAGAATTAAAGTCTTAAGTATTTTCTACAGAAAATGTCTATACTTAAGAGAATATTTTTCTACATAAAATTGTTCCTTGTTAAAAAAATAATTATTATAGCAAATTTCTAGTATTAAAAGATGAATTTTCTATACAAAATGTCTCTTGTTAAAATTTTGATTTTCTATTTGAAATACGGACCTCCCATATATCATGAAATAAGAAAAATGCATTTTCTTCTAAAATGCTGGTCAAAACAGTATCAAAATTTGTGAGCCATTGGAAGGTTTCTTTCTTTATTAGTTAAACAATATTTAGTTTATTGGGTACAAAAAACATCTACCTCCTCCAAGCCCTACAATTTTTTAATATTATTTTAATTGCCAAACCTACATTTTCACTTCAGGTACTAATTAATTTGCATAAACTTGCCCGATTTCCGGTATGAGCACTAAAATATACATATGTGGGGCACAATGGAGCGGAATCGGAATTTTTTGGAAATAAATCTTTAACTTATAATCGAGTGGTTGGATTTGCATAAAATTAAAAGAAATATGTCATAAACAGGGTAGTTTATTTAAAAGAAATTATGTCTATAGTTTTTAACATTTTTGGAATTAAAATAAAATTTTTGTAAAAAATTATTTTTTGGAGAAATTATCAATATTGGATCTCTAATAAAATAGTAAACTTAATAAAATTTTTAGATTTTTGTAAAAGAAATCCCACAATAAAAATAAATAAAAAAATTACCGGAAAAGTTTAAAAAATTTATTATTATTTTTTTTTATTTTTTATTTTATTTTTTTTTTTTTTTTTTGGGGAATTTTGTTCATAAAGTTTACATTTGATGCAGATTTGGAAAAGGTCATGGGCAAACTCCTTGGAACATATTCGAATTTTCGAAACTGCATTTGCAGAACTACACTAAGGAAAAAATTCGATTCAAAATCAACAACGGTTGTTGTCACATTGGTAATTTACTGTAACAGCTTTTTAATACCTTTCGTTAACAAATTTAATAGGAAATATATGTAATTTAAGAATTTGATACCGAAATGGTTTCAACTTGGTGCCAATTAGGTATCGATTTTCAATAAGAATTGAACACGCTGTGTTTAATTTAAACACATACGGTGTAGATTCACTATTGACACAGAATGGTATCGTTTTCAACACGTATGTGATTGATATTTCTCTGGGTGTAGTCTTTGCGATTTTAGAACTTATAAGCTAAAATCAAAATCTTATTAAAAATGGATTAGGATTCGTTTTTTATTCTAAAATCAACCCCGTAAGGATACTTTTCAGAAAAGCATAAAATTATTATACTTTCTTAAATAAAATTTTATTTTAGAGAAAAAAGAGTGTGGACTTTATTTTGGCCAACGAAACACAAAAAATCATATTTTTAGTAATTTTCAATTTAAATTTTTTTTTTTATTTTTGATTCTGCTCTACAGTATCCCAGCAAAAAACGATCAAGAGCTTCCAAAAAAGAACATTTTCACCATTTTCAAAAGTAGAACAAAGTGCATATTTTAAACTTTTTTGGAAGTTCTTAATAATTACTTCCAAAAAAGTGAAAATAAATGAAATTTTAGAAATTAAAAAAAAAAAAAAAAAAAAAATTAAAATTTTATAAATTTTAATGCATTTTTATTATCTTTTAATAAGACCAAAACTTAATTTTTGTAAAAAAAATTCATAAAAATAGTTTTAAAGGAAGTACTTCAAAAGAAATGAATAAGAAGCATAAAAGAAGAACATCCTAAGAAATGACAACCATGGGTTAAAAAAAGAACTTCTGCAGCTCTTTTACACTAGTAAATACATCCTTCCAATGTCAACACAATGTTAAATTCATGACTTTTTCAGCTCTTTTTCAGTTCCTTTTTTGCTGGGATACTCTAGTACTAAAAGAACAAAACTTCGATGCATTTTATAAAAAGATAAAATTTTTTAAAATTGTTTCCTAATAACAGTTATTTATTTATTATTATTATTATTATTATTATTATTATTATTATTATTATTATTATTATTATTAATATTATTATTATTATTTGCTTTAAATTCTCTGACTTTAACACACGCTCTTAGCCACAAAAATAATATTTTCAAAACAACTCAGGAAAAATTTTACAACATGTTCTAAAATCATTAGTTCTAGAACTGGTGTAATCTCAACCTATTCAGATTCTTTAATAACATCCTTAGAACTAGTGGTTTCACAACTAGTTCTGAAACATATTGAGCAGAACCTTATTATGATTCTAAATTCGTTTTAAGGAATGATTTCGAGAACTAGTGCTTAAGAACTAATTATGTATGACTTCTACATCACTTCTCTGGTTCCCAAATGACTTCCTTTAACCGTTTAAAAAACTTGAATAAAAAATTGAAAAAATTTTAAAAACTTAATAAAAAAGATTCAAAAGAGTATAACAAAATTATACTGATTTAAAAAATGGCCCCTTTGAATAAAAAATAAAAAACTGTTTCTGACAAAAATCATTGATTTAATAAGAACAACTCTTATTAAAATCTAAAGAAAAATTAAAAATTTGTCTATAAAAATATAGAAATAAAATAATTTTAAGACAATTTCCAGCAATTTTCAATTCATTATATCTATTCAAGAAAAAGCAGTAATAATAAAATCAATTATTCTAGTTATTAATATTATCATTTTGATGATTGGAGTAAAATCAAACAAAAATTAATTAATATAAGCAATTTCGTAATTGAAGTCCATTTTGATAGTTGATTCTTTACTAGCTGACAAAAATTAATAGCATGAAAGGAAAGTTCACGTTTTGGCAGTTCCTGAATGAAATGAATGAAATCAGTAACAATTATTTTTTTATATATTATAAAAGTTTTAAGCCTGTACAGTTTTTTTTTCGTACGCGATTCTTACTTTAAGGAACTTAGAAGTAAAATGATCCAAATTTATGTTCATATATTTTTGTTTTTGTTTCTCCTTATAAATTGACCATAAAATACGACAGAAATACTTCATCTTAACAAGACTTTAGTATTTTTCCTATCACAAAGATATGTAATTAAATTTTAAGAATTTATCATATTTATTCTATTCTACTTTTTTCTTTGCATAAGGAACACAAAGTATTTTTTATTTCTGTCGTCTAAAATAGCCTCTAGAACCCTGAAAAAAAAAAGTAATAATAATTCCAACAGTGATTTCAAAATTCATTTGAACCATGTCCTTAAGGATGTTGAAATAGGTTTTCCTAAGTCCACAGATCACTGAAACTATTTCTGTTTAAAAATATACTTGTCTAATAGTATCGAAAATCTTGTTATTGAAAGTTAACGAAGTCCATATGCGTATGAGGTTATAGCTGATTCATCAGATCCTTAATCAAAGAAAAAAAAAAAATAGTAATAAATAAATTAAAAAAATACTTAATTTTATTACAAACTATTTTATGTGTGCTTTCATTCTACAAAAGTAATCAGACCATTACATATTTCAAGAACAGCACACGGTTCTACTTCTTTTTAATAAATTAAAAGTTAAATTTTATTAAAATTTTTAACAAACTAAAATTTAGAAATTTTGCACTGCTAAATAAACAAGAAATATATATGTAGTTTAATAACTTAGTTCAAATACAATTTAAAGCTATTAGAAATAGTCTAAAAACAAAAATTTTTCATATATGTATTACCCATACGCAAGGCTAATATTTTTTGAAAATCTGCAATATTACTTATGTAAGTCCTGTATTTTTTTGGATCTTAAACTGGATTAAAAATTCAACATTTCCGTTTCATTATCTTAAATGAAAATTCTCCGAAATTTCTTTTTTACTTTTCTAAAACAAAAACTTTCTAAACAAATAAAACTCCAATCTTTGCTGGAAAGCAATGTGCAGCAGAGATTTCTTTTATTTTTTTTTTCCATTTTGTAAACGTCAATAATGCAAAAAAATTAATTCACTGCAACAACAACAAAACATGACAAATTCTAAGTACAAATAATAAACAATAACAAACACTAAATGATGATGACAATAGAAAAATACAGAGGAATCAAAATAGTGGTGGCAGCTGCTGCACCCTGTTTCAATTAAAACAAAACAGGATTTATATAAAAATTTTACCTAAACAGGAATAATAACAAGAGATGCATACATACTTACACGAAGAGAGAGAGAGAGAGTAACAACAAAGGAACATATAATTTGTTACACAAAAAGAGTGCAATTGAGATGTTGATTTGAGAGCGAAGTTAGGATCCTTGTAACAATATATAAAACTACCCTTAAATTTGAAACGAACAACAATAATTCCAAGGTAAGTATTAGAAGAAACATTAAAATGTTGCAAACAAGAGCATGACCTAATAAAAAGGATCCTCATAGCTGTAGTTTTATGCTCATGCACATCAACAAACTAACACAGTATGATCGTGAAAGCACAAAGGATAACATCGTCCTCGAAATGAAATGTAGTTGTGCTAAAAAAATAAACAAAATAATAAAAAGTGCAATAAATAAAACTATTAATTTTATGGATAATAAAATAACTTTTAAAAAGTGTAATTCAAACAATGAAAATAAGTGCAACTAAATAAAAATTGTTAAAAATAATTTGCATAAAAAACTTTCCTCCCTTAAAACAAACCGGTTACATATTCAAAATATTATTGTAAATGTATAAAAAAATATATAAGTTAAAAAATACGTAAAGGTGTTTAAGAGTTTCTTCGTTATACGTTTTTCTCCTGGTATCCACTGTAGGCCTATATGTATTTTGATCATAAGGCACGCGGTGAATGCCAAGAGCGAACGGAATTCAACAGTATTTAAAAGTAAAATACAATTAATAAAAAAATAAATAATAATAATAATTGTGTTATTTATAAAAATAAAATGTTTTAGTTTTTAAGATAAAAAAATATATATATATTTTTGATCTTATTTTAACTATTTTTGAATGGGCATTAAAAAAAAGGTTTCTGGAGCAATAAAAACTTTAACATACAATTGCAAAATGGGTACACATTTTATTTTGATTTGAGTCAAGTTTTGATCAAAGTACAAATAAGAGCTTATAAATTAAAAGGTACTTGGATTATATGGAAAATATTTTTATCTGTAAATATATAACACTATGCAACAAATTGATGATCATCGCGTGGGAGCGGAATCATTCCAACTGCAATGGATTGCTCTTGATATGTGTAATAAACCATCCAAAGGATTTTTCCCTAGTAGGCAAAATTTATGTTTTATGACCACTTAAAAATTTTTATTTTTTCACCAAAGTAGTTTCAGATAAATAGAAAAAAATAATATAAATAAAGTTCGAAACTAAGATATTTAAACATAATTGTTTAGAAAGTTTAAACGCCAATATTTCATTAAAACCTTCCATTCATCTATCTCTGATTATATGGGGTCATTTCTAGTCCGTTTAAACAAAATTAAACAAAAGTCCTTTAAAACTTGAGTTTAATGGGTTAAAATATAATGGGTTAAAATATATTCGAATTTCACTAGGGGTCACCAAAGGTCCAATGTTCATACTGTGAAGCGTTTATCCAAAGAAATGAAATTGATGAATTTATTATTAATTTTGTTTACGATTTGTACAAAACTTTAAATTTTATGTTATATTTCATTGCCTAGTTTAAGGAGTTTATATAAGAATAGTGGAAAAATTTCATAATTTTCTTTTTTAACAACATATGATAAGTCAGATGAATTTTTTATGTTTGAAGACCCCTAGTAAAATTAAAGAAGAAAATATCGGTAGAACATTTTAACCCATTAAACTCAAGTTTAAATCGACTTTCATGACATTTCCTTATAACGGGTTAGAAATGACCCCTTATAAGATAAGATAAATGAATTTAAAGTTCTTATGAAATATTCTTCTTTAAATGCTCTAAACATTTATGGAAAATTATTTTAGCTTCGAACTATATTGATATTATTTTTTCGATTTATCTGTAACTACCTTGGTGCAAAAATACAAAAGTTTAAGTGGTCATAAAACAAAAATTTTGCCTACCAGCGAAAAATCCTTTGGAGTGTTTATTACACATATCAAGAGCTATCAACTGCAATCGGATTGATTCCGCCCCCAAAATACTGTTACATAGTGTAATCAACAATTTTTATTTCGAGAATATTAATAAGAAGTGAATTATGTTTGATAACATTTTTGAATGAATAGTTAGAAGAGGAAACTTTTGAAATGGATCAACAACTTTAAATCAATTTATTAGATTTATGTAATAAATTGTATTTAAGTTTTTACACTAAGAGAAAAGATTTAAGTTCAATACACAAAATTGAAAACATAATGTAATTTTATAATTCGATACTAAAGTGATGTCAAATTAATGCCATTGGGTATCAATTTTGGTTAAGGATTTGAACACGTAGTGTTGAATTTCAACACATATTGACATTGAATGGTATAGTTTTGAACACGTGTGTCATTGATTTTTATCAGGGCGTAATTTGTTTGCAATAGACTGTTCTACCTCATTCTAAAATTGTATGAAAGAGTCTATTACAAATAATTGTAACAAACCTATTTTGTGTTTACTAAAAGCAAAACATTGTTAAAGGAAACTTAAGTCTTCAATCATAATATGGTTGCTACAATTATATAAATTATTTCAGTGAAAATAATATTAAAAAAAGAATGTTTAATCCGTACACACACAAGACTTATAAGTTTTATTGCATGTGTAAAATTAGTACCATTAACTTCCACAAAATTTTGTTGCAATAACATAATTTGTTTAACTTAAAATTAAAATCTAATCAAATTCAGTTCAAATTTATAACTAAAGCACATTTCGATCATATAAAACAATTGCTAAGAGTTTTTTAGTCTTAAAAATACAAAGAGTTCAAAATCGCCGAAAAAAAACCCGAGTAACTTAAGAAAAAGTTGATTTACAGACATAAAAATCGAAAACAAAATATAACGAATTTTAAGAGATCACTGGATGAAATAAAGAATGTGCCGATTCTTTAAATAGTTCTATAACTTTTATCAGAAAAGGTAGAAAACTGGTCTGAAAACTCACGAAGTAAAAACTGTTCCTTGTGAAGGAAAAACATTAAACTTTGAAGGACGAACATTACTGAAGCTTATTATTTTTGTAATATAAATGCTGGAGGATATTTTACAATATCCTGGTCATGACTTCCATATCACAGATATTTTGGAAAATACATTCGATAAAAACCTGTTAAAATTTAATAAACGCTGGTCTGCTAACCAGCGTAACCGCTAAGAATTTTTAAAAAGTGTCCAAAAAAAAGAGATTTCAAAATAAAAAGTCGCCAAAAAAGGAAATTTTTCTAAAAAAGTGATAAACTGCTTTAAAACCTAAAAAACTCCCTAAAATTTGTTTATTTGAAAATAACAAAAAAAATTTTATTTTAAGAAAAACTACAAAATTCAGTCTTATTATATTTGGTATAATACATTAAAATTTCGTTATGGTTATAAAAAGTTTTCCACTTTAACTGAATATCCTTATAAATGCCGGTCTAATCATAGTATTTTTAGAAAAATAGTTCTAATTATTGTTTAGTTAGCAATTAGTTGTGCTCAGTTAAAATTAATTTTAAAAAATCGAAAGATATGTAAACCGAACAGAATTTATATCTCAAAAACATATATATTTTTTTTGCAGTTAAAAATATTTAAGTTATAACTTCAATTACAGTAAATAGTAACGTTCGGTTATAATAATCAAAAATATTGATCATGCTGCCACTCTATAGTTAGTACTAAAAAATCAACTCTGAGCTGAGAAACACCACTGAAAAATCAAATTCAATGTAAATTTTGGAATTTAACAAAAACAATAAAACAAAAAAGTTAAAATGAATTAAATAATATAAAAAGAAAAATTTCATAAATAAACTAATTAATATGTATTATATAAATTAAAAATATATTTGAAATGAATTATCACTTTTTCCAGTGTCTAGAAGAAATGCTTTTACTTTTCATTT
Source organism: Protophormia terraenovae (assembly GCA_951394005.1). Taxonomy (NCBI): domain Eukaryota; kingdom Metazoa; phylum Arthropoda; class Insecta; order Diptera; family Calliphoridae; genus Protophormia; species Protophormia terraenovae. Next base: position 141,205,969 of record OX596074.1, read on the forward strand.
TTGCTAACTCTATTTAATTTTTTTAAAATTGGTTGCTCACGTCAAGTTAAAATAGTGTAAAATTTGAGGTGAATACCTTTATAGTGTTAATCAAATAGTGTATTAACTATTTTAATTTTTGAAATAATTAAAAATTATTAAAAAACAAAATGGAATGTTAACAAAAGAATTAAATAAAGTGTGACAACAATTGACTTATTTACATGAGTACATTATTGTGGTAAATGTTGACCACCATATTGTTAAATTTAACTACTATTAACCCTACACCACTATAGGTGGTTGGGCTGTCTGTCAATCTTTGTGCCAAATTTCATCAAGATCTTTCCATAATTGACCATAGCTCCCATATAAATCCCCTATTCCGAAAATCACTTTAATGCGAATAAATCCCATACGAATGATAGTATTAAGTTAATATTCGACACAAATAAGTTTTACACAAGTAGAAACAAGATTTCCAAAATTTATGAGAATCGGTCCATAATCTACCATAGCTCCCATATAAACCAACTTCCTGGAATCGCCCTAAAGAATATAAAATTATATAGATGTTAGTACGAGTATCAATGCATTGTTCTGTATTTTTATAGTTTATTTAACATTTAGTAAAAGTATTGGTCTGCAATTATCCACCAGATCTAATTTTTAGCTCATACACAATGGTGTATGATATCATATGGTAGATCTTGAATGACTATAGTTTCTCTCTCGTTTTATTTTAAACAGACTTATAGCTGTGGCTGGATAAACTGTATAACTTTATGCAATAATGAATTGATAAAATTCATTTCAAGATAAAATATCCATTATGGCGAATCATGCCTTTCAATTTCGAAAGTTTCAGTTTTATTACGGAGGGTAAGGTGTCTAAGAATGAAATTTGATTAAAAATCCCTTAAATTGATTTAATTTTTGTATTTGTGATTATAGATAAAGGTTTGAAACAGACTATAGTTCAGTAGAACGTTTTTTAGGTTTAAAATTAAAGGTAATGGTTATACAATTCTGAATTACCTACGGTGTACGAATATTATTTGGTATATTTTTGAAAACGATATATATATTGATGGTTTTTCTCTTTATCAAATTAATATTCTGCCTTAATAATATTTCAACTTATAAATTTTTTTCAAAATGGAATTTTAAAATAGGGTATTTGTGGCAACATTCGCCACTTTTTTTCTCTAAATTGATGTATTTTCAAAACGGTTCACGATATCAATGAACTTTCTTTAGTAATCAAAGCCTTGATATGTTGACTAATAAGAAGTGAGATCAAAAAAATAAATGTTAGCACACGTTTTGCCTTTTAACCTTTTGGGAGTTTGATCAAAATAAAATTTGTTCTACGAAAAATTGGCCAAAGAATTAAAGGTCTGCCTTCAAACTGTTTCCAATGTTATTTAACAGTATCAGGAGAATTTGACCATTTGACCTGGTTCGAAAAAAAATATCCACATGATATTGGGAAGGCCAACAAAATTTAAAGCATATTGAAAAGATAATGGGCTCTTGTGATAAGAGAATTGAAGAGTACAGAAAAGGTGTCCCAAAATATCGAAGATTTTAAGAGGATTACATACCTGTTCCAAAAAAGTAACTGAAACAACTACCAAATCTCTGATTTGTATTAATAATGATGTTTTTTATAAGATTAGTAGTTCGAAGCACTTGTTTGATAGTGCCATATCTTCTTCTGAAACCAAATTGATTGTTAGGTATACTCCAGTTATTATAGGGGAATAGTAAAAGCATTTATCAAACAATATTGATAGAATTGCTAGGAAACTTACGGCCTTACGCCACCGCCAACTACTTATTACTAACAAGAGCCGCCGCCGAATCTTTCGGCTTTATTTACTATTTTTTTTTAATTTACATAAAACAACGCTGTGAAAAAAAGAATTCTGTGGGCTGGATAAATGTTTTAGGTTTTTCGTGAATTGTTATAAAATGCAACTGTGTCACCTTTTTTTAAATCCTTGATTTAACACATTAACAGAAATTGTTTTTCTAGTATCTAGATAAAGTGCTTATTTTACAAAACAATTTAGGAAATAGGAATTATTATTTTAAAAATGCTATGTAGCAGCCTTGGAATTAATTACGCCCGAAATAACGAATAATAAATATTCTATATTTTTTATTTTTATTATTATTTTTTAAATTTCCTTTACCTCTGAGAATCATCGGCTTCACCTGGCTTACAGCTACCGCCAATAATTTTTTACTCCGCCGCCGAATATTTTCTATAGACTTGGACCTCTGGACATTACTTGGCTGATATCTTTTCCGTGATTGGAAAAATATCCGCTTCGTTCAAAATAAATAGTGTAAGTCTCAGAACTGTGTTAGGTAAGTTGATGTGATATTATCAGTCCCGGGAGATTTTCCTTCCTTAAGACTATTAATTTGTGTGATGGAGGAGTCATAATTTAATTGATAGCAGTAGGGAAAACGGAAGTGAATAGCGAACGCTTCGACTCTTTCATTATTATTTTTAGCCCTTTAAACTTTTTAAAGCATATTTTACGCCACATTCCATAAGCAAGCCAATCAGTTTTCTTCTTTGGAAAATAAGAACAATATGTATCCATGCTTTCTAAAGAATTATATAATGTAAGGATTGTTGGTGTATGGTCTGACGAAAGATAAAATGAAGGAATCGCTTGCATATATTGCATTCACGTTTTATATTATTGATTACAGCAAAGTCGATAAGATTGGGAATCTTTTTGAGGTCTGCAGATCAGTAAGTAGTTTGACCATTGGATATGGAACCTAGTTTGCTGGATGATATTACCTATCTCTGGAGGTTGTAAGGCGGGAGTGCCTTATATCTTTACGAACTAATTTTGCTGCTTTGTGTCATAGGTGTTGTCGCCATTTATTCGGAAACAATTATTTTCAGTAAATAGAGTTTTGGATACCAATAGCTTATCAATTTCTTGCAACTGTTTTAAAAATTGCCTGATGCTTAATATAAATGATAATTTTCCATATTTTGACGAAAACTGCATATTTTTATAATTCTTAACAGTATATTTCTTTATAGCATTGCCTCTGTACTAATAATTCTAACGACGTTAGATATATTTTTGCATTTATATATGTAAAAACACCTAATGAAACTTTCTCTAAAATTTGGTCGCATTATATCTTCGGATGCCTGAGTAATAAGTTTTTAAAAACTAATTGTATACTCAAAATTTACGTACATTAGTATTGCAGGGTTAATATCCTCATTAAGAAATAAAGAAAATAAGAATTAAGAAAATCCTACATTAGATAACAAGGAATTAATAAAAAATCCAGCTTTTATCATACGCGTGAGTCTAAATTTATAAATATGTATATTTCTTTTATCATTATTATTATTTTAATTTTTTTGTGAAAGAGTAAAATGTCACTATAAATGCACTTAAGCTGACACAACGATCAATAATTTTAAAATTTATTTAATTTTTTTGCCTTCAATAATACTAAAATTAAATGGTTGTGTTCTATCATAAATTTGTTTAAGTGAAATTTTTTGTTAAACAACGACAAAAATGAAAAAGTTTGTAATAACAATTTTCTTGAACACGAAATCCCAAAACCATAAAATACATTGAAACTGCGATTTAGCTCAAAAATGATGTGGTTGTTGAGATGACTGCCTGGTTGCTGCCTAGTGGTACGGTTTTGGGTTTTTAGTTTATGTTTATATTGTTGTTCTTAAGCCGTGTTACCGTTGAATTTAGTCAGTCAGCCCAGCCAACCAGTCAGTCACTCGCAGCTTAACAATGCGGTTTATGGTTTAGGCAGAGTAAAATTTTATAAAATTGCTTTGAAGTGGTATGCGGTTTTTACATTACACACACACACACACTCATACCCATGGCGTAAGCTTACACCCAAACATTAAGAGGTTTTTTGGAAGGTATATAAATGACAACCATGACTACAGACACATTCATAAACAAATGCATAGTTATGCAAAATTGGTTGGGATGAGGTATGTGTGTATGAAAATGAACGCAGCAGTGGTAAAGGATGAAGGAAGGAATACCTATTTAATATATAAAAAAAATAAAAATGCACAACCACTGCTTATATATATGAGTGGGTGGCCATGGGTGTTGGTAGATAAAGGGTGCACACTAAGTGAAAATGCCATTTCTCAATGGGAATTATCAACTCTAGAAACTACTAAAAACCAACTCGAAAACTATTATGAAAATAGAAAATGACAAGTTAAAAGGAATAGTTTTTTAAAAATATTAAATTAAGTTAAAATAAATTTTGATAAATGAAAAGCTATTGTAGTTTTAGTGCTTGAAGGAAGGATAAAAGGATGTTGGTCGACTGGTTGTGTAAAGAGTTTAAACAGTTGTCAGTAAGTGTGGAAAAGCAGGTTAATTGCACTTTCATAATTAGAAAAAGCAATGCAAAGGAAATTTAAAACCAAAAATGTTTAGCTTCTTTATACGTCAGAGTTCTATGTTTGGCTGTACCGAATCTTATACAATTATTCTTTACCAACATTGATGGTTAGTTTATGCTAATGTTTGTAATGCAAAGAAGAAACAAATTATCGAATCCACCCTTGTTCGACTCAAAATCACTATCTGAGTCCATTTTAATGTAGATTCTTTCAGTTGAAAAATACAATTAATAACAAAAGAAATGCATACGAAATGCTTTCAGTTTTTTTCCATCAGGTCTGGATTTTTTTTAAGGGCGTGTTTAATATTTCGCACATAGTAAGGCCATTACTCTAATAAAGTGATACACCAAAAGATGCGGACTGAAAATATCTTTAAATCACCTAAACCTAAGTATTTTATGTGCTCAATAGTTTCGGAGTTATTTTAAAATAAGTGTCCGAAAAAAATAATTTTTATGCAAAATTTTAGATTTTTTGTTACTAAAATTTCTTTTAATAAATGAAGACATCTAAAATGTAACAGTTTATCATCTTTATCTTAAAGCTGGTAATGTTGCGATTAAAATAAGGTATGTACCTTCAAAATTGATGCAGAAATCTAAATTTTATTCACAGTTAAGTAAAAATACCCATGTTACATACAATTGAGTAAAAATACAGTGGTGGCCAAACAAAATTTGTTATTTTTTTTTTTTTTTTTTCTTGAAACAAAAATAGGTGGACTAGGTGGATTTTGATGAGTTAAACAAGAATCTGCATTCACTTTTTTTCTATCGCGTACTGATTTTTTTTTAATGTGCATGACTAATATCATCACATTATTCAGCGGTTACACTATAAAATTCGAGAATGGTTTGTCAAACTTAGGCTATAACTCAAGAATACTTTACACAATTTTTATAAGTGATACATCAAAAGATGCATTGTCTTTAAGGTACGTCAACAATATTTTTTATTCGCTCCAGAATTTCACAGTTATGTATCAAAATTTTCACCACTTTTAAAAAAAATAAATTTTAATATTTTCGGTACTAATTACCGAATAACTACGGAAATATTAACTGGACAAAAAAGTATATACATTCAGCTCAAAGACAATTTAAGTTGCTAGATATTAAAGTTAAATTAATCTTAATTGGACAAACTGTTCTCGATTTATACAAGTGTGACTGCCTAAAGGCGGGGTTATAGTAGTCATGCCCATAAAAAAAAATCAATGCGTGATAGAAAAAAAAAGTAAAAGCTTATTCTTATTTAGCGCATTGAATTCCATCTAATCCACCTATTTTTTTATTTAAGACGAAAAAAAAAAAATTTTTTTTTTGCCCACTAGTGTATTTCCACTTAGCTATAGGTATGCATGGGTATACAAACTTAACTGTGAATCCAATCAAGATTTGTGAATAAATTTTTATGATACGTGGCTTTATTTACTCGTAGTTTTGCCAGCTTTGAGATAAAGATGATAAACTTAAATATTTTTCATGTTTTCACTTTAAAAAAAAAAGTTTTAGTAAAAAAGAAATCTTGAATTTTGCATGAAAAAAATTTTTTTCGACACTTTTTTCGAAATATTTCCTTAACTGTTGAGCGGATAAAAATTTTATAGTAGAATGATTTAAAGCTAATTTCCGCATATCGTAGTATATCATTTATATAAATCGTGCATACTGTTCTCAAGTAATAGTGAAATATACTCGAGTAATCGGCATATTTAGGGCACAATATTAGACACGCTAATAAAAAAAATCCTGACCGGATGGAAAAAAACTGAAAGCAGATTCGAGTTTGGCATGCGGAATTCCATCTAGTCTACATATTTTTTTTTGAAAGAGCTCGAAAAAAACAATTTTTGTCGACCAGTGTTATCGTAGTTTAATAGCAAACACTTTAAAACCCCAAAAAATCAAGTTTTTTCTTACTTTTAACAATTTGTCGTCATAATACAACAGATCAAAGTTCAGTTTCTTAAGCAAATTTAAAATATATATATAATAAAGATGCTTTATTTCAACGGTTTTTTTTTTACTTTATAATTATTGAGTACAAAAATTATGGAAAATAGAACTTAACGCTGAATTACAAAATCAACACAAGTAGAGGTTTGTAATTCTGGCTCATATTTTAAGATTTTTATTAAGGTGGGTATAAACATCCGAAAAGATGGGACGTCGAAAAAATCATTTTAGACCCCACAAAGTATATATTTTCAGAGTCCTGGTAAGATTCTGAGTAGACCTAGCTATTTTCTTCCGTTTGTACGTCTGTCTGTTGAATGCAGGATAAGACTCGAAAGGGATCACCAATTGGGACGAAATTTGGATCAAATATTTATCTTATATATTTAAAAATTGGGTAAATAGGTTAATACCAAATACTAGAAACAAAATGTGTCCATTATAACTTCATTTCATACTTTCTGCTGATATCTCTTAAACAAAAACAAGTACGGCAATAAAATTTTATACTGAGAGTTGTATAATATAAACCCAGAAACCAAAAATGGGCGTGATACACTCACTTTACCGCCCATATTCTATATAAGGTGAAATATCCACGAAATTTTATACGAATAATTTAAGTACAATATAAACTCGGAAACAAAAAAATGGAAGTGGTTCGTTGACTTTAACGCTTCCTCCCATATAAGGTCAGATTTAAAAATTTTTCAGATGATGGGTATATAGATTCGAACTTGCCGAACATAACATTCTTATTTGTTTACTTTTTATATTGCCTTGATTCAATTTCAAATTATTTTTTAATAAAATTATTAACTAACTTTATATTGAGCTTCAATTACATTATTTACGAGCTGTAAACTCGCTACTTCGTTAGCGGAAATTTTTTATAAAAACCATACTATATAATAAATTTAAACTAAGATTCTTAACTCCCTTGGAAACATTTTTAATAATGGTGTTATGTCATCCACAATGTCATAACAAATATCTCTTTAATTTCAGGTTTATAATCTTAGAATAATGAGAAACAAATATCAGAATTACTTATTTAATTTCATGTTTCTACTTTAAATATTATAGAAATTTCAAAAAGTACCTTTAGAAGAACAAAAAAGTACCACAAAGTCCCCTCTAATGAATTCTCATTCATTTAGGACCAAATATCTTTAATTTTAGGTTTCTATGTTAAATATTATAGAAAATTCAAAAAGTACCATTAGAAGAACGAAAAAGTACCACAAAGTTCTCTCTTATGGATTCTCATTCACTTAGCACTTCATGTCCTTAATTTCAAATTTCTAGGCTAAATATAGAAAATTCAAAAAGTACCATTAAAATAACAAAAAAGTACCACAACGTCCCCTCTTATGGATTCTCATTAACTAAGGACCACATATCCCTAATTTCATGTTTCTATGTTCATAATTATAGAAAATTCAAAAAGTACCATTAGAAGAAGAAAAAAGTACCACAAAGTCCATCCACTTGAATTCTTACCCACAGTACCATGTATCTTTAAGTACCACCAATTCCACTCTTGTGAATCTACATTTTCTTAATTTTATGTTTCTATGTTTAATGTAATTGATAATTTATTACTAAGTTTGAATAAAATGTAATTTCCCGCTTTTACCACTTTTTTTGGTACTTTTTTTTTCACCCATCGAAGTATCAAAAATTGTATTTCAATAAATTTCTAAATTGTAGTGGTATCCAGTGTTGCCAGTTTAGCCTTTTTAAGGCTAAATCTAGCCTTTTTATTTTGCTAGCCTTTTTTCAAGCTTTTTTTATTCTTAACATAGCCTTAAAAAGGCTAAAAGTTTACTAATTTTAGTTCTACAGAATCACCAATTTAAGCATTTTTGTGTATTAGTTCGCACAAAAATTCGAAATTATTTATATTTAACGAAAATTTTCGCCTGCGGCGCTTCGTTTTTTTAACAAACTTTGTTACCTATAAAAACTATTCATGTTATATTTAAAAATTCACTAAAATAACTTTAGGAAATACCAAAATCTAATGAGAAAAAAATAAATAAAAGCGTTTTTAAATAAAACAATATAATAGCTTTTTCTGGCTTTATTTTTTGGGACATTTAGCCTTTTCTGACTTTTTTTAAAATCTAATTTAGCTTCTTTTTTTCTCAAGTGCTGGCAACACTGGTGGTATCCCATATTAAAATACTCATATGAATATTTCATTAAATATAAAAAAATGTTTTATGAAAAAAGTACCAAAAATTGGTGCGATTTTTATCACTTAAACGTTTGAATTTCTAAAAAGTACCAAATTTGTGTTTCTCATTTTTTGATAAGTTATGAATACGACATAAATTTTATCTGTATGTTGATTGGTTTCAAAGATACATATGGTGCCAAAAAAAAAGTACCAAAATACAGCTTTTACCTGTTTTCTCCCTAAAACGGCTGATTTTCAAAAAAATACCAGACACCTGTCCAATTATTTTTTAAATGAATAACGATGACCATTAAACTTTGTTTGTATCTCCATTAGTTTAGGAGATATAAAGTTACCGATTTTACCAGTTTTTACCCTTTTTTACCCCCTAAACATTCGAATTTCCAAAAATGCCGTCTTAGTGGATCTGTATGCTGGGAGACCTACCTACGTTCCAAATTTCGTCTCTCTAGCTTCAGCCGTTTGGGCTGTGGGACGATGAATTAGTCAGTCAGTCAGTCACGTTACTCTTTTATATATATAGATTAATAAAATTATTTTTCTAATTGGTTTATTTTATTTTTTTTTAATAAATTTACAGCTCTGAATATAATATAAAGAAAAATTTAAAATTTGTCCATAAAAATATAGAAATAAAATAAATGCATGTCAATTTCTAACAACTTTCAGCTCATTATATCTATTTAAGAAAAAACAATAATAATAAAATCATTTATATAAGAAGTAATAATAATATCAATTATTCTAGTTATTAATATTATCAGTTTAATGTTTGGGGCAAAATCAATTAAAATTTAATTAATATAAGCAATTTCGTAATTGAAGTCGACAAAAATTATTACAAAATACATTCAAATTTAAAGCACTAGAAATTACAATTTATAATTTTTTTTTATGTATAATGGATTCAAAATTTAATGATTTTAAAGATTGATAACGTATTTGTGTGCGTTTTTGCTCATTGGAGATTGTTCATAAAAAGTTTTTAATAACTAATCCTTTTTTTTAATTTTTATTCAGGCTCAAGTTCATTATTGTAATAATTTTTTCTAGAATACAGAAAAAGATTTATTAGACACTAGCAGGATGGAATGCATTTTCTGGTCCGCTACGATCTTCTTCAGCATCCATTGTGCCTTTTAGTGCTAATCGTAAAGATCTTTCATTTAACTCACACTTCTGAAGATTCATCATTTACAAAAATTAGTTTTTAATAACTTTTTGGAAATGTCATATTAATCTCGGAAGCACTACGATACTTCTGAATATTAAAAATTATACTCGTAGCAATTTATCATATCCCTGGCTCAGAGCCATTATCATTTAAGTAAAAACTAAAACACAGAAGTTCTAGTTTAAATTTTGCTACTTTTTACAAATTCTTTAGTTTTGGATTTAAAATTGCAATAGTAATATAGAACTAATCTACTTAGTTATATATCAAATAAAAACGTTTAAGAGCTTATTTATTAATAATAAAACAGTCTCAATGTCCATCAATGAAATCGCGCAAATAATCCATTTTTATTATGTTCAATAATAAAACTATTTTCAATTTATTTAACAAAACTAAAATTGTAACACTCTTTAAAATTTCTATACCATTAATACTCAATATGCAGCAATGAATAAATTATTTCAATTTCAATTTAACAACTGCATACATACTTAGATGCATTCATGTTCATACTACATACATACTACTTACTACTATTTATTATTACTGCACAGAATGCACTTGGATGTAGAACAATTCGAAACAATAGTTTTGATAAAAATATGTAGGTATATGTGTGAGAATTGTGCGAGTTTGAAATACAAAAAGGAAAATAAAAGAAATTTGCATTAGTTGGAAAAATATAAAAAAGATAAATAAGAAAAAAACTACTTATTGTACGCAAATGCCTGAATGAACAGCAAAAAAGTGAAAGAAAAAAGAAAATGTTTAGGCAAGAAAATTTATGCATCATCAGCATTTCACTTATTGTAATATTTTGCAATTGTTATACATGGAGAACAAAATTATGCAGATTTTATAAATAGGAAAATATTTACATTTTAGTAATATTAGAAAAATTATTTTAATAATTTCTTGCAACTATGAAGGTCTGTGAGAAAAAAAATAAAATAAAATAATAATAATAAAAGTAAGTTAAATTAAGAATTTTTATTAAAAAAGCGTATTTTTATAATGTATTTTTTAAATGTAATAAACAATAAATCTTCATTCATTTAATTAATAACAATGGAATAACTTTACTAAAAATTAATTTTAAAAATCTTTTTCTTTATTGAAATTATTGAAAGTAACTTAAAGAAGATTTTTATCCATATAGATATAAATACTTTTTTTTCAAAAATATTTCTGATTATTTTCAGTGTAATTTATTTTTACGCTTCTTGGATTCCTTAGCTTTTTTTTTTTTTTTTTGTTTTATTGAAAATGGTTACAGTTTTTATTCTTCTATTTTTCATAGATATTTTTTTGCTCCTTGTTTTGTTTGCATGTTAAGAAAAGAAGATTGAAATTCTCTGAATCTATAAAAGTAACTACAAGAAGAATGTGAATTTTTATTATGCGTTGCCATGTTTTCCATCATCATATTAAATGTATATGGAATATAGAATTGGAACTCGTACTATGAATACTATAGACTGCAGTATTTATTATATTTCATATTAAAATTTTTTCTTACATTAAAATAAAAATAAATATTATATTGCAAAGAATTTTTATTAAAGGAAAATTCGTATAATTTCTCAAGGGTTAAATAAGATTAAATTTGAATTTGGTAAATATTATTTTGAGTCAAACAACTATAAATTTTAAAATCTGGTAGAGTGGGATAGATTGTAGTGAGGAAGTAAATGTGGAACTTAAATGAGTTTGTTCCTCAATGGTTTTGCCATTTTAAGAGTGCTGAGGCCTGCACTTATTAGTTTTAACGCATAACGCTGCGAAAATGTCCTTCATTTCTTTATTATGATAATTGTATTTTTAAAACTTTAAATGCATTTTATTGACAATCATGTTGATTTGTTGTGAGCTTGATCACAATAAGTGACGAACAAGCGAGAATGTTATATTCGGTGAGAATGTTATTATGGGAGATGGGCGGTAAACTAGGCGGATCACGCTCATTTTTGGTTTCCAAGTTTACATCAACTCTCGAACTATCAATATGATTTCGTATATGTTTTTGTTTAAGAGATATGAGCAGAAAATTATGAAATGAAACTACAACGGACACGCTGTGTTTCTACTATTTAGCCCATAGCTTTTTTGTTTATTAACCAATTTTGCCAATTTTCAATACCAACCTTATATAAGATAAATATTTGAGCCAAATTTCGTTCCCCTCGGTTGTCCCGTTCGAGCCAGCTTTTAACAGAACGACGGACATAGTTAGATCGACTCAGAATTTAACCAGGGCCCAGAAAATATATACTTTATGGGATCTTAAATTATTTTTTTGTCATGTTACACACGGAATGACAAAATCATAAAAAAAAAAAAATTGAAAAATTTATTAGTAAAAAAAAAAAACGAGAGAAGAAGATATAGTCGGTCAAGCCCGACTGAATGATATCCTACACCATTTCGATCCACATAATTTTGTTTTTACTTATATACAACTTAATTGTGTTAAATATTAACATAATACTAACATTTGTATGGGATTATGCACGTTAGTGATTTTCAGGAGAGGAGTTTATATGGGAGCTATGGTCAGTTATGAACCGATCTTCATGAAATTCGGCAGACGGATTTTTGCTTATATAAGACTTATTCTAAATTTCATTAAAATATTTCTATTTTTAAGGCATCTATTAGTGTTAAAACTCTATTTCGGGAGGACATAACCAAATTCAATAGGCTATGTCCTTGTGCTGAAAAAAGCATATGTACCAAATTTCATCAAATTATCTTCAAAATTGCGACCTGTACTTTGCGCACAAGCTTTACATGGACAGCTAGCCAGCCGACCAGACGGACGGACGGACATTGTTAAATCGACTCAGAAAGCGATTCTGAGTCGAACGGTATACTTTAAGGTCGGGGTCCGAAGATTTTTTCTCTGCGTTACAACTTCTGCACAAACACATAATACCCCAACCACCTTTGGTGGTGTAGGGTATAAAAATTACCAAAGAATTAAAGTTCTGCCATTCAATGCTATTAAACAGTATAAGATGAATTTGACCATTTATAGGAAACCTGGTTCGGGAAGAAAAAAAGGTCCACTTGAATTTGGGAAAATACTCATGTTGTATAATGGACGACAAATCGTATGTACTGGCAGATTTTTTGCAGCGGGTCATAATTTTTATGTTGCTAGTTCTCGAAGAAATGTTGAAGATAAGTTAGGATATAAAGGAGGCAAACTTTTCTAAAAAATTCCTGGTATTTCAAATCTTTATGCAGTTGCGGCAAAAGAGTAAGTCATTTGTTACATTGGGCTCTATAAATGTCGAAATATGTATCAATGAATGTTTGCAAAAAAAGCTTCTTTCTTTCATAAGAGAACACTATGTAGCAACATATTTTTGGCCCGAATTGATATCATGTCACTACGGTAAATAAGCTCTGGAGTGGTAGTTTTTGTACCAAGAGAGGTCAATACTTAGACCAAGTGGAGAGATATTGGGCTCTGTGACCTGTACCTGATTTCTGTAACTATGTGAGAAATTTTTTATTCGAAAAAATAATACTAATTTTGTATAACAATAGGGCCAGTAAGAGAAAATCAATTACTTTTTGTTTACTTCATACGTATTCAGTTTGAATATTATCAAATCACCCTGTAGGAAACTAAATGACTACTATAATAAATTATTTTTCGATTCGAAAACTTTTCACAAGTTACAGAAACTTGGCACTGTATTATAATATTAATTAAATAAAAAAAATTAAAACTCTAAGACCAACGATTTACAAATTATTGAATTAAGTAAATATGTATATGTTAAGATTTTTTCGATTTTTTCCGATGAAGATTCTTTTGTGTCTCGTACATATCTTAGTAAACTAGCGCATTGTATAAAGCAACAATCTCATTTTAGAGTCTGATTTTAAAACCATTATATTCAATTATGTTGAAGCGTTCATATAAAAATACCAGAGCTATATAATTATTGAGCAATATTTTATTTGCTAATTTTTTTAGTAATATTTATTTATTATTTACAATATTTTATTCACAAGTCTATAACTTTTTAATCTTTGATAACACTGTTCGGCAAAAAAAAAAAAATTGTTTCGTCCTCCTGAAAAATTAATCAGTTTTTTCCGTCAGGTTGAAATTTTTTATAGGAATGTCTTATGAAAAAAAGGAAAGCTGATTCTTATTTAACTTGTCAAATTCCATCTAGTCAACCTTTTGTTTAAAGAAGAAAAAAACTTTTTTAATTTAATTTTTTTTTCTAATGAGAGTTATTTCATTAATGATGGTACTTATTTTTTTGTTATGATAAAACTCCCAAATGTTGGAAATAATTTAATAGATGCTTTTGAAAATTATTTAGGGTTTTGATTAGACATTTTCTTAATTTTTGTTGGGACTAATTTCATTGGGAATTATTTCACAGTACACAGATAAAAATATTTCAAATTATTATTATTATTTTTTTTTTTAAGAAAATTATTAACTAACTTTATATTGGAATTTAAATATAATAAAAATACAGAAATAAAATAAATTAAAACAATTTTCAGCTCAAAGCATTAATAAAAAAACAATTATTCTTGTTATTAATATTATCATTTTGATGATTGGAGCAAAATCAATTAATAATTTATTAATATAAGCAATTTCGTAATTGAAGTTCAATTTTACTTTTTTCTGTGTACCGAATAATACCCATTAGACATAGGTTAGGTTAGGTTAGGTTAGGTTAGGTTGCACAGGCTGCCACACTATCAAAAAGGAGACTCACTTGGGTCCTTAGTTCCCTTTGTGTTGCCTGAAAAGAATTAAAAGATTAAGAGATAGTAGAGAAGGAGAAAGGAAAGGAAAAGAAAGAAAAAGAAGAGGAAGAAAAGCATCGTTAGAAACAGAGCGAGCAGGTATAGAATGAAGTGTCCTCTACATTTATCTTGTGAACCAATTTGATCCCCTGATAAACAAATCTAGCTTATACAGAGCCATATTCGATAGGTCCCTAAGATCGTTAAAACGCGACCTACCCAATGAGCGTTGCCTAATGTCCTGCAGAGCGGGGCAACCGCATAGAAAATGAGCTATCGTCTCCTCTTCCTCTAAATCATGACAACTTCTACAGTAGTTATTGTAGGTGAGTCCCAATCGACTCGCATGCCTACCGAACCTACAGTGGCCTGTCAGCAACTCGATCATATTTCTGAGTCGCTCTCTGTTTAGACTCAATAGGAATAGAGTCCTCTTGTGGTCCAAATTTGGCCATAAAATTCTGGAGACTGAGCAGGCATTTTCCTGTGACCACAGTACCTGAGCCCTATCCAGAAACACTTGCTTCACATGAAGCTTACAGAACGACAGGGGGACTCCACAAAGACGATCAATATGATCATCATCCATCATCGACCCCCTTTTCGCCAGAGAATCAGCAACAATATTGCCTCTAAGAGACCCGTGTCCTTTCACCCAAATGAGTGTTAAATTTGAATGTCTCGCCATCCCATTCAGAGATGCCCGGCATTCATGGACGAGTGTCGACGTGGAGTAGACACCGATCAGGGATTTAATAGCAGGTTGGCTATCAGTAACAATACGAATATTCCTATTAGAAATCCTGTAATACCTAAGCCAGTTCGTTGCCCTTTTTAATAGCCGAGAGTTCAGCCTGAAGAATGCTGCAACCGTCAGGAAGCCTAAAGGATACACTGGTATTTGTTTCCTCGATGAAGAAACCACCGCCTACTTGGTTCCCATTTTTAGAACCGTCAGTATAGATCCACATACAGTTGGGATCAAGTTCCAAATCAGCATTCCCTTGAAATATCACTCCGAATTTCCTGTCGAAGAAAGGAGTTGGGATGCAATAATCTATATGGTCCGGAAGACCATCAATGATCCGAAGGATACTGGAGTGACAATAAGTTCTCTCCCTCCAGTCTCCTGCTGCGCTCAATCTAATTGCGGTGTTGATCGCAATGTGCTTCACCAACAAGTTTGCTGGTAGCCAATTGAGCATTGCAAATAGTGCCTTGGTAGGAGTTGATCTCATGGCACCAGTCACGAGAACAGCAGAGGTCCTCATAACTCTATTAATGACATAACAAAGTGACATCTTGTCCAGCGCTTTCCACCAGACAGATGCCCCATATGTCATTATTGGTTTCACGACTGTCTCATAGAGCCAGCTCACCTGGGATGGGTCCATACCCCATTTCAAACCAATGGCCTTCTTACACACGTAGATGGCCATTAAGGCTTTAGAGGCTCTCGCCCGAACATTCAGGTTCCAGGATACCTTCCTATCCAGAATCAAGCCTAGATAATCTCCAGGTACTCAGTACATTTAGAGCATTCTCAAGCCTTTGCGAAAGTGTGTTCAGGTCTATCCCCGATACCGCTACGGCTACATCATCAGCATAAGCAATTGTCCTATAGCCCAATAAATCCAGTCTCATAAGAAGACTGTTTATAGTAAGGTTCCACAACAAAGGTGATAAAACTCCACCTTGTGGAGTGCCCCTACATGCAAATTTGGATATACTTGATACTCCTAGAGTAGATACAATGATCCTATGTTTAAGAAGATTGTTCACAAATCCAGCTTTTTCAGGGCTGTGACAATTGAGTCTGGTTCAACGTTATTAAAGGCGCCCTCAATATCAAGAAAGGCCACTAGCGCATAATTCCTAAACTCGAGAGATCTTTCAATGAATCCCACAAGCGTATGCATAGCCGTCTCAACGGATTTACTGTTGAGAGGGAGAGAGGAGAGTGCGATCCACTTTTAATCTAACGTGGATATCTATTACCCTCTCCAGAGTTTTCAGCAAGAAGGATGTTAGACTTATAGGTCTAAAACCCTTCGCTTTAACATGAGAGGACTTACCTCCCTTAGGAATAAAAACAACATTACATTCGGTCCACAATTTCGGCACATATGTAAGTGATAAGCAGGCATCAAAAATACTAATTAGCCAAGGTATGACCCGATCTGCGTTTCGTTGCAGATCGGCAGGTATAACTTCATCTGGACCAGGTGATTTGTATGGTTCGAAGCTATTTATTGCCCAACTGATCCTGTCATGGTCAATAGGGACCGAAACGGCACCTCTAGTACAAACACGCAAGGTGTGACTAGCTTCATTGACGCTACGACAGCCAGGGAAGTGGGCTTCAAGGAGAACTTCAAGAGTCTCCTGACTACTCGTTGTCCATTCACCGTTTGCTTTTTGCAAAAAGCCAGGAACGGCAGAAGTCTTGGACAGGATTTTCCGCAATCTACTTGTCTCAGAGGAGCCTTCGACGCCGCTACAAAAGTTCCTCCATGACTCGCGTTTGGCATTCCTGACCTGATTTTTAAACCTATTCAATTAGGATTTATAAGAAGTCCAGTTAACCGTTCTCTTTGCCTCATTGAAAAGCCTACGACAGTTCCTACGTGTTTCTGCAATATCAGGGTCCCACCAAGGGGGCCTATTTCTACACTTACGATTTCTGATCCTACACGATCGCTTCGTCGCTATGTTAAGTGCACTAGTTAGCATATTAACAGCCCTATCAATATCATCAGGACCCTCCAAACGTGGCGGGTCCAAGAGAACATCCTGTAGATACATACGTTGTATGTCCCAGTTAGTTTTTCTTCTATTCATGAAACCTTGTTTTGATCGGTTTCCGACCACAATAGAGAATTCCAGATACAGATGGTCTGAAAAGGAACAGTCTCTTGAGACCCTCCAATCTACAATGGAATCGGCATAACTCAAACTAATGAGCGTGATATCCAAAACCTCCTTTCTATTTGCAACTACAAAAGTAGGTTCTGAACCTCTGTTCGCAACTACTAAGTTACTATCTAATATAAATTCAAACAGACACTCACCTCTAATGTTGGTATCTGAGCTTCCCCAGATGAGGTGATGTGCAGTGGCATCCGCACAAATTACAACAGGGATGCGCCTCCTGTTTGCATCTCGTGGCACCTTTCTGACCAGGTCATTTGGCGGTTGTCATGTATCCTCATCACTGTAATCAGATAGAATGAAGATGTTTAAATGGTCTTTAGCCAGTATACACGCTCTAATGTTATTACCTGTGCTCGTTGCATACAAAAGCTTGTAGCCCTTGATGTTTAGTCCCAGGATTAGACATGCCCATAAAAAAATTCAGACCTGAAGAAAGAACTAAAAGCATATTCGTGTTAAGCACATCAAAATCCATTTAGTCCAAGTATTCGCAAATTATTTAATTTTTTATTTATTTATTTATTATAAAGTTATATTATGGTTGTCTTGTTGAAAGTGATTTAAATTATTTTTCATATATTATACTGTTTGCATAATATATGAAAAATAATCACTTTAACTTTGTGTATTTATAACTAAAATACACAAAGTACTCCATCTAAAATGGTATAAATTATATTGCAAAAAATTTAAATATGAAATGAATAATTTCAAGAATTTTCAAAAAATATTTATGATCAACTCTTATTTGTATATACTTCAAGAACATTATAACTCAAAAAAAATACAAAATTTTTTTTCGGACAGTTAATTCTATATAACTCGGAAACAGTTTGACTGGTAAAACAATAATATCACAAAGACTTGATATTTTCGTCTGCATTTTGGTGTTTCAATTGTCTAAATCAGACAACTCGTTCTCGAGTTATCGCAAAATATACTCGTGCATTCGCCTTACAAGGTGGAAATATTAAGCGTATCCATACAAAATTAAGACCTGATAGAAAATTACTGAAACTAGATTCGTGTTCAATTATATAAAATTTATATTTTTACTCACAAAACTCATTAAAAACAAGTTAAAATTGCTTTTAAGATACTATTGAAATTTTAATACTTTTCCATTTTTTTTTCTGCGACAATTATATGTTTAAAAAAATTATTTAAAAAAAGCACAGATGAAAAAACATATACATATGTATACATATAAAGCATAAAATAGAGTATAAAACGAGTCATCGTTATTAGCAACATAAGTAAAAAATTTAAATACATATACCCAGATGTATACATATGTAGAAAATTCATATATACAATACCCAACAAACAAAAAACCGACAATTCAATGAATGCCTTTAAATTTTATTATCAATATATTATTAAGCTTTTATCTTAAACGAAATACACAGAGTTACAAAATGAAAAAAAAAAAAAAAAAAAATGCGGCACGGGGTTTTTCAGTCAATTTGGATACACGGTATTAATAAGTACTAAGCCTATTATCCACTTTTTTTTTAATTGATTCTAATTTTCGCGATAAATGGCGATTTGTAAAATTAAGCAGGTTGCACTATATATTAAAGTTTATCTCGAAAATGACTTGTCTGATTTTTTATTAATTATTATTTTATTATTTTAACACGGTGATGACATTAGAGGCAACTACTTAACTCATCTCATTACCAGTGTTGCCAGGAAAAAAAGAAGCTAAATTGGACTTTAAAAAAGGTTAAAAAAGGCTAAATGTCTCAAAAAATAAAGCCAGAAAAAAGCTAATAGATTGTTTTATTTAAAACGCATTTATTTTTTTCGTTCTCATTACTTTTTGGTATTTCTTAAAGATATATTAGTGAATTTATAAATATAACATAAATAATTCCTATGGATAATAAAGTTTGTTACAAAAATAATAAAAATATTCTTGTAGAATGAAGCGCCGCAGGCCAAAACTTTCGTTACATATAAATAATTTCGATTTTTTGTTCGAATTAATACACAAAAGTGCTTAAATTGGTGATTCTGTAAAAATAAAATTAGTATATTTTTAGCCTTTTTAAAGCTATGTTAGGAATGAAAAAAGTCTAGAAAAAAAGCTAGAAACTAAAACGAAAATTTTGAGGCTAAAAGTAAAATAAAAAGGCTAGATTTAGCCTTAAAAAGGCTAAACTGGCAACACTGCTCATTACTTCGATGTCATTACAAGAACTTGTTGATTTTAAGTTGGTCAATAACTCATTCTAAATATGTATATATCGGAAGCTCTATTGTGAATTGCAATAAAACTATTTTTTTTTTTTTTTTGTTTGTATCTTTATTTAATGGAGGAAAGGGAACACATACAATAAATTTTTAAATAGAAAAGCTATGCACTTATAGAAGAAATTTCATTAAAATACATGCAGATGGATAAACACTGCATATATTTTTGTCTTAGTACATATATGTATATGATATTCCATTCCAACTTCCTTAAAAATAGCCATGGATTTGAAACCAGCCAATCCTTCTGAAGATAGAAAATTTAACGTGAAAAAGATTTTAACTCGTTAATTAAAAAAAGTTATTAACGTAAACTTTTACCTTTGATTGATAAACTGTTAACTTCCCTCTGCTGGATTAAAAGAAATGTGTAAAAAAGTTAAATTATATGAAATTCTGTAATAGCATACTTACAATCCTTTGACCGCAATTAGTTTCTGTAGGCTCCAAGTTAAGTGCTGAACGAAGAAGTTCATTCATATTTATTTATAAAGAGCAACATTATTTTAAATATTTGTTTTTTATAAAATTTTTGATTTGAATAAATTTTTCAATAATATTATAATTTTTATTTTTTTAATGTCAAAAAATTTTATTAGAACAATGACAAACCTTTATTAAAACCATAAACTAATTTATTTAGTGTCGAAACCTTTTATACGAATTAATATTTGTAGAAGTTGCTCCTGAGACTCTATAATTTAATATTTAAAAACGCTCGTAGTTGTAGACAAATTTATTGAAAATATTAATTATGTGTAAATGCAACATCTACATAGATATCATTTTCAAAGTGTATCTAAAAATATATGTTTCACTTTTTTTGCTTTCATTTATGGAGTAATTATTATCATCACATATTTATTCCTTACATAAATATATTAATTTGTAAATTGAATAAAAAACTATAAACAGTCGTTTTTTAAAAACTCTGATCATAAATAATTAATTACATTCGGGTTACAAATAAGTAGATACTAAACTACTTCTATGTAATGTAGGCGGTATGTTGTTGTCATTGAAAAGTAACTACATCCGTAACTACATGCCATTACCAAGTTTTTGCTGGGTAAGTTTTGATTTTATTTACAAATTAGTAAAAATACTCATTTACAAGTCACATAGAAAAAATAAAAAATCACAAAATCAGTTTTTTATTTTTAAAATTTTTCTATGTAACTTGTTAATGAATATTTTCACTCATTTGTGAATATAATCAAAACTTAGGCACTGATTTTAATGAAATGTGTCGTGTTTTATTTGCAATAAATTTATCTCTATGGGTAAAGAATAAAAATTAAAATTTTTGACACTTTCAAATTTTTATGATTTTTGAAATTTTTTTCTTGAAACTTTGCATAAAATGCAATTTTTTCGCAAGAGATGGGCTTAATATCTCCATAACTGCTGACCGTATTAAAAAGTAATGTAAGAACGACTAATTTTAACTAATTTTAATTAGAATTTTTTGATATTGTTTTGAATAAAATCAGATTAGTCGTTTTCGAGATAGGTTTCAATATATAGTGCAAATTCTATAATTTTACAAATCGCGATTTATCGCGAAAACTATAGTCAATTAAAAAAAGTGAATTAGAGGCTTATTAGTTATTAATACCGTGTATCCAAATTGACTGAGAAACCCCGTGCAGCAAAATCTGTGTTTCCCTGTATTATAATTGAAAAAGTGTGTGTTTTTATACCCTACACCACCATAGGTGGGAAGGGTATTATGCGTTTGTGCTGATGTTTGTAACACCTAAAAATATTGGCCTAAGACCCACCTTAATTTATACCAATCGGCTTAGAATCACTTTCTGACTCGATTTAACGATGTCCATCCGTCCGTCTGTCCGTCCATGTAAACCTTGTAATCAAACTACAGGTCGCAATTTTGAACAAAAATTAATGAAATTTGGCACACAAATTTCTTGCAATCCAGGGACGAAGCCTATTGAAATTAGTTATGATCGGTTCATTATTTCACCTAGCCCCCATACAAATGTACTACCGGAAAAGGGTTTAACGACATAAAAACAATATTAGCAATATTTTAATAAAATTTGGCACATATAAGTTTCATATAAGTTTAAATAAGTATAATGATTTTTATAAAGATCGGTTCATAATTTAAGATAGCTCCCTTATAAACCCCTTTTCAGAAAATCGCTTTAACGGACATAAATCCCATTAAAATGTTAGTATCAAGTTAATATTTGACACAAATAAGTTTTATATAAACATAAATGATAGTTCAAAATTTTATAAAGATCGGTCCATAATTTACTATAGCTCCCATCGAGGTAATATTCTGTATTCGTATGTTTTATTTTACACTTAATATGAGCATCGGTCCACATTTGGCTCCAAGTCTAATAAAAGACCCCTTCCCGAATTATAATATACACAATGGTGTAGGGTATCATATGGTCGCGCTTGACCAACTATATCTTTTTCTCTCGTTTTATTTTGTTTCAAACTATAATACATTTGTTATGATTTTTCTATGTTCATTGGGTATCACATTGCATATGTATATATATAAGAGTGTCCCTAGGAAAGGCATTTTTGAGATATCGATGCAGGAACCTCTCAAACGTTGCGTAAAACTAACTTAACATATGGAAAAAATGTTTGAAAAAATTAAAAACTGGAAAAATCAAGCATCCTATATATATTAGTCAACATTTTTTTTTTTTTTTAATTCGAAATGGGTGAAAAAAAAAAAAACATAATTTTGTGCTTGTTGTGAGAAAAATATTTAAAAAATTTTCCCTTGGGATTTTGGTTGCGCTAGATGATTTTTTAAGGCATTTTGTTGAACACATTTTTTGAAAAATATTTGAAAGAATTTTTTTTGCATGATGTACTAAAATGACGATTTATGGACAAATATTTTTACAAAAAATTCTTTAAAAAAAATTTTCAGCACAAACTCAAAATTACGAATTTCCTAACACTCATTACATTTCGAAACTCAATACTTTTTTCGGACGAAATGTTCTAGATCCGTGACTTTCAATTTAAATTTTTTTTTAATTAATTTTTCCATAAAAAGTTTTATGCATCTTCCTACAAAATTTTTGTTTACGGGACACTCTAATGTATATGTGTGTATATTTATTCAAGCAAATGTATTTTATTTTTAAGTATATGTGCGCATACATTCATAGATTTAAAATACATTCACATTTACTCACACACTTAATACCAATGGAAACAACGAAAATAACAAATTTAATTAATTATAGACTTTATTTTCATTTTATTTTATTTTTTACAAAAAAAAGAAACATCAACAAAGAAATTTCATTTTGCAATAGAAGATACAAAACAGAATGTAGGCAATACCATTTGAAATTCATTAAAATGGTACCAATAAACAGGATCAAATGTAATCTCTCTGTGACATGAAAATATTTAGATTTGGGATACTCAGACGAAATTAAATTTTCGTTAATTTTACTCACTAATCATTTTAGACGAGCGATCGTCTACGTTTGTTTCTCATTGTTGCAGTTTCTACAGCACTCATTGTATTTCACATTCAAATTCGGGAGTGTATAACAGTTACTCAATTAAATCCAGCATTAGATTTTATAAAATTTATTGCACTAAAAGTTCTTATTGCAGCTCAATAAGATACATTTTCTGAATCATAAAAGTGTTAAAACTATGTTCACTAACATCAAGGGTACACGCAAATAAAAAATATGGTTCTAGTGACCATAAACTAAGAGCAACATACTATGATTGTAATATATGATTATATACATAATTATTATTATGATTCCATTTTATAATTTTTAGTAAGCTTTATCACCTTTTCTTAAATATTGTTTCCAATTTGAATATGTTTTTAATATTTAATAATCAAATGTTAGCGTATATATAAACTAATTTCATCATATATATAATCACATTTTATTATATATAATCCCATTTTATCATATCTATAATTCCATGTTTTCATATTTATATTCATTTGCACCACGATATGATGAATGTACCACATGTACATTCATCATACTGAGTATAAACAATTTATATTTATTCATATCTAAACTAAATGAGAATTAATATACTAACAAATTACTCGAATGATACACAAAAATATGTATTCAATAGTTATTAAAAGCAAATAAAAATATTAGCTTAATGATTGTAGAATTAACCAAATTTGTAAAATTAAGTGAATGGTTGTATAATTAACTAAATAGTTGTAGAATTGACTACATGTTTGGATATTTTTCATAAATATGGTTTCATCTAAAAATATTTAAATACAGTCAACCATATTAAAATTTTGATTGTGGGTAATCATTAAATTATTAAACAGAAACATAACGGTATTATTCAAATCAATGAAAAACGGCTATACACACATTGAATAGTTGTAGTGATCATGCTGTCACAATATTTTTTCTCTGCGTACGTGTAGGTGTAATTATTACGGATATCTACCCTAACTGGAGTAGCACTACATTCACACAGTTGTCTAAGGGAACCTCACAAATCTAACTGGTTAGATTTGTAGTAAATGCTAGCACACATCTTTAGGTCTTTTTATCGTATAAAAATTCCATTTCGTTCCATATCTTGATAAGAATATCAGAAACAAAAACTACTTTTGGGATTATATAACCCAAAGGTATCACCGGATTAAACTTCTTAAAGATATGATCATGTCGAAAACGAAGACTGAAGTTATAGAAGCTTACAGAATTTGTAACCAATTACATAATAACTCGCTCAAATCTACTTTTATAGAAGTATAAGTGACTGTAAAAAAAGTAAAAATGGACTTCAATAACGAAATTTGTAATATTAATTAATTTTTAATTGATTTTGCTCCAATCATCAAAATGATAATATTAATAACTAGAATTATTGATATTATTATTATTACTTATTTTCCTTAAATAGATGCAATGAGCTAAAAATGTTTGAAAATTTACTTAAATTTATTTTATTTCTGTACTTTTATAGACAAATATTTAATTTTTCTTTATATTTTATTAACAGCTGTCAATTTATTAAAAAACAAAACTGTAAACCAATTAGAAAATTAATTATATTAATAAATCATATAATTAAATTCCAATATAAAGTTAATTAATAATTTTATTAAAAAGTTATTTGAAATATTTTTTTCTGTGTACTGTCTTGCCCTAGAACTGCAAATTTTAATAAACTGAATGTGCATGCACTATCTGAATATTTATACATGTGTTGTTCGATTCGAACCTTGATCCATATCAGTTGTACTAAAGGTCTGGTTTTCTGTTCAAGTTACCCTCCTTGCATAGGTGTACACAGAAAAAATTATAACAAAATATTTTTCAATTAACACATTTGTTTAATTTTGCATCAAAATTTAATATATATATTCAAATAAAACTAAAATAAGTATCAAATTTAAGTATAATTGTATTTCTCATTTAAGCTTTTATTCATTCAATCATCCACTTAATTGATTTAATTAATTTTTTGATTGGAAAAATTTTTCCGTTTTTAATTTTTTACAGTTTTTAGTAATTGATATAATCAAATTGGTGAGAGGTTCAAATTTAGACAAGCGCAAATGTTATATTCGGCTCGGACGAATCTATATTATCTAAAATTATTTTCTACAAACAATTCTAAAACCACCCACTTACTTAAGTATTTACAGTAATAAAAAAAGAAGAATGACAAATAGATAAAAAAAACAACAACAAAAACAGAAATATATACAAATATACTCATACACTTCAAATACCATCAGAATATCATTTAGATTTTGAAGTTTTGTTGTTATTCTACATTGCTGTTGTTTGTGCGAATGTTGCTACTGCTGTTGTAGTTCTTGTTGTTGCTGAAACATTAATACATGCACAAGAACTTGTTGTTGTTGCTCCTGCTGCTGGAATAAAAGAGCTGTTTGTTTGCGCGTATACAAATGTATGTATTTAGATGAGTTTGTATGTGTGTATCAGTTGGTTGTTGTAGATAAAAGCATAAAATTGGCAACAGTGCAATTTTTTAGTCAGATTCATGGCAGCCATGTTGAAAATATTTTTGTTGCTGTTTTTTTTTTGTTTTTCTATATTTTTACTCCAAAAAAAAAAAAAAAAAAAAAAAAAGAAGGAAGAAGGAAGCACAAAACAAAAACAAAGTTTGTGTTTATTTATTTATTTTTTTATCATCATTTCATTTAAGAGTCCTGAGTTTATTTTGTTCAGAAGGCGTAACACAGTGGGAGAGTAAGTAAGTTGAGGTGGTACGGGAAACTTAATAAAAGTTTTTAGAGAGAGATTTGTTTAAAATGTTTATGTACCACAAGTTTGTTTTTTAAATGGGTGTGTTTGTTAAATATTTTTTAAGAAAATACATATTTTTATTATTCAGAAAAGTTCAAAAAAAAAAAAAAAAAATATATCATAAACAACAAGAATAACAATAAAGTGTTAAAGATCCTGACAGGATACATAAATGGCCAAATTGCGATGCTCAGGTATCTCTTTTTCCGTTTTTTTTTTTTTTTTGTTTTTTCTTTATCTATCTGCAAATGTCAATTAATTTTCTATACTAAATATCAAATACTTATTTCCTTTGGTATTGAAATATTCCATCAGTAAGAACAACTAACAAAACATTTTTAATTATTGAGTTTTTTCTCTAGTTTTGTAGTTTGGTTTTTAGAACAACATTTGGGTATTTCATCGGTAAGTTCCGACTCATACATTGTCTGACTGACTGATGGTGGTCATTTGTATGAGCAGCACGTTTGCCATATTACAACACAATACGATTTTAAAAAGAAACGATAAGCAACAACAGAAATGTAATCATTATTATCGAGCAACATATGTACATACATACATATGTATGTGTGTATATGGGGAAGTAGAAGTGAATGTTAGCAACCGGTAAAAGCACTCAACAATACTTGAGTATCCCCAGTGCGTATAAAAATAACAGCAACAATCAACGAAACATTTTACTACAACAAGTAAATTACATATACACATGTAAACAAATACATATACACCTACACTCACACAACAATAACATGAACTATTATACACTTTTGTACATGTGTATATAAAAAAAAAAATGCACAAATGGACGTACTACAATAAACTTAATAATGAAGATGCTGCTGAACTGTGGATTGGAAAGTCACAAGATAAAATAAAATTGTAGAAAACTGTTTTGGTTATACTATGTTCACATTTGTCAGATGTTTAATCAAATTGACGTAACTACTCTATATATTTCTTAACTTCTCCATTTTAATGGTAAAATATTTTTTACTTATCAATTACCATAGCTAATATTTTACAGAATCTTTTTTGACGCTGTTTTCTATTACAAAGTATTTGCAAGGTTAAACAAAGGCAAACAATTTTTAAACTATTGATCACCCAAATTTGGTCAAATGTTTAGCAAATGTGAACATAGCTTTAGTTGTATAAAATATAGTTAAAACTAAACTTTTTTTTACTCACCATAAAAAATTCCGAATAATTCATCTTAAAATTAAATGAATATCTATCACGATCTAGATATATCGATCCGTCTGTCTGTCCGTTTTTCTGTCTGTCTGCTTGTTTAAAGACGAGGGTAAAAATTTTACTCAAATATTTTCCATATACATATAAGGTTTTTTATTGAAAATTAGCCAAATTGATCTATAAACAAATAAGTAATAGAACAAATAGTAGAAAAACAGAGTGTCTGTCATAACTTCAAATCATATTTTTCCGCCAATATTTCCTCTAAAAACTTTGAACAAATGGTTCAAAGATTAACTTTAATTCGAAAACGCAAAGTGGGCCTCCCATATAAAGTAAAATTTAAATGATGCAGTTGGTGGGTATAGAGATTCGACCAAGCCGAATATAATATTCTTATTTATAATCGTTTTACAAATTACCTGGGTTAGTTCAGCTTTAATGACATAGTTCGCTGTAGTAGTGTCCCTCTGAAATAAAACATCATTCACCCAGAGAAATATCAATCACATACGTGTTGAAAACGATACCATTCTGTGTCAATAGTTAATCTACACCGTATGTGCTTAAATTAAACACTGCGTGTTCAATTCTTATTGAAAATCGATACCTAATGGGCACCGAGTTGAAACCATTTCGGTATCAAATTGTTAACTTACATATGTTTTCTATTAAATTTGTTAACGAAAGGTATTATAAAGCTGTTGCCGCAAATTACCAATGTGAGCACAAACGTTGTTGATTTTGAATCGAATTTTTTCCCTTAGTGTACATGCTCACATCTTTTAATTTGGTTTTACCGACATTGACATTTATGGTTTCACCAATGTTTTTTCTAGAAAAAAGTAGATCAATGATGTCTCCAGACCAAAATGCGCTCTAAGCAATAAATGTTTGTGAATGCTTTACAAAATGGTTGAACTATTACAATTCTTTTTCTCATTAGCATAGGCGTTCACCAAAAAATTTCCTTTTGCAAGATGTCTTTTTTAAAACCCTACAATACACAGTGGGGCAGAAACTTAATTTTTTGGAAATAAATCTGTAACTTAAAATCAGCTGGTTGCATTTACATAAAATTTCACACAGGCGGATGAGTGGCCCCACATACATTTTAGAAGCAGAACTATTAAGACTCAAAATGGGGTAACTCTGACAAAGAAAATTGTTAAAACTCTGACAAAGAAAAATTAAAAACTAGCCCAAGTTCCCACCAAGTTTATGAACAAACCATTTAAAATTTTACCTTTTTTAAATTAAAAATTTTACTGCAGCCTATGTGTTATAAAATCCCAAAGGCCAATCCTCCATAGCGAATGCAGTTTCGAAAACTCTAATGTGTTTCAAGGAGTTATTTTGCATTGAACTTTAGAGAAAATAAATTTTGTAAATGTTATTTTAAAGCAGAGATGCGCAATTTTCAAATTTCCTGACTCGCGAGTTTAGACTACAAATGCTGCTTACGCAACGCTGCTTCACACGTACACTATAAACTACTTCGTTCGACTGCTGCGCTCTCATTAATGTCAATGCAAATCAAGTCAAGTTTTTTGCTGCTTCACATACACAAGCGCAAATGTATAGTAGTGTGTGTGCGCAAAAAAAATGGAATTTTGCAACGTATTTATACCCTACACTGCCATAGGTGGTTGGGGTATTATGCTTTTGTGCTGATGTTTGTTACGCACAGAAAAAATCATCGGACCCCTTAAAGTACACCAATCGATTCAAAATCACTTTCTGAATCGATTTAGCAATGCCCGTCTGTCCTTCTGGTCGGCTGTCTATCCATGTAAACTTTGTGAACAAAGTACATACATTTTACCTTAGTGTGCAGTGCTTTTCGTATTTATAACGTCATTTTATTTATTAATATACGAGTATCTTGGTTAATATTCTTTAAATTGTTTATATTTCTTAATATTATGTTTCCATATGAGGTTTTCTATCGATTGATATAATTTTGAAAATTATTGTTATTGTTGTTGTATGTTTATTAACAGATAATTAAAAACTCAGTGTTTCATAGTTATAACGTCAGTTCGCAAAAAAATAGTGAATGTGTTCAGTATATAAGAAAATTTTAATTTTAACTAATGTTGTTTGCAGAATCTGAATGAAGTATAAAATCAATTTTCTAATGATTTCAAAGGACAAATTTTTAACATTTTAAGGTATAAATTGGAAAATATCATTCATACAATTTTCAATGATAATTAAAAAAAAATGGCGAACGAATTTCTCATTAATTTCACTCAAATTTTCATAAATTTAAAGAAAACTAAAAAATTACATTACAAATATGAAACAAGCAAAATATAATTTTGCTGCTAAAGCAACAACAATAATACCATTGACTTTCTAAGTGGCAACGATCGATAATAAATCCAAGGGCCTAAATTTCCTCAAAGGATCTAAGATTTTATTAAATATTTCAAAAAGATATGATACAAAATAAATTGACGTTATAAATATGAAAAGTGCTATATTTTGTTCAAAATGTGAACTAAGTAGATCATATTTGTGTGAGCAATATTCAGACTAAAGTCCTTTTTAATATAAATACATTTTTAATATAAGATTCATGTTCGAACTAGTTGTATTTGTAGTTAACTAATGAAGTGAATTTATCTTTTGCCATTACGTCAATCTTAAAGTAGTAACCCTAAATAAGAATCCAAGCACTTGTGTTTTTATTATTATTATTATTATTATTTTTTTTTTTTTTTTATACAAAAAAATTAAAAAGATTGTTAAGAATTACTCATACCACCAAAGACATTATTCTTGGGACGGATAGTATGATTGATTTTTTCTTCATGAATAGGTAAGTATACGCCATGGTTTATAATAAATTTAAATTTTATTACTTATGTAGATACCTACCTACATACATTTTTATTATGTTTAAGTATAAAATTTAAAATCAGCTGATTTTCAACAAACCAAATGATATCATAATGATATGTGATTAAGAAGCCAGAGAATGATATTAATTGTAATTCTAAAATGATATAGGTTGCGTTCTTAATGGTACACTCGAAAATGATATAAATAATTTTTGAAAAAAAAAAAAAAATGTATATATATATATATATATATATATATATATATATATATATATATATATATATATATATATATATATATATATATATATATATATATATATATATATTAGGAATGATATCATTAAATTTAAGCAACGTGACAATTTAGTATTATATTACAGAATATATACATACATGACAAGATAGGATGAATAAACAATATTATAATTACTTTATCAATATTTAAAACAAGATGACTAAAATTCATTACACTTTAATTAATTTTATGTGTATGTATGTAATACAAAACTTCAGCAATTCGAAAACATTTCTCCTTAAAACTAAAGCTGTATTGATTCCTGGATCTTATCTTTTTTTATTTTTTGAAAATCCAATATATTTTGCTGTAAAAATATAATTTTCATACATATAATATACTAACAAAAAATATTTTTTTCTAAAAGCCAATTTCAATTTAATTTTATTTTTCTGAAAATGATTGATCGTTCAGCAGAAAAAAAAACTACTCTCTTCACACGTATAAATTAGTTCTGTAGAAAATTCTACTAACACATACAAAGAGTTAGGTTTTTTTGACAGCTGAGAGCAAGTTGGAGTTGTACTTGTTTTCTATGATTTGTAGGGTAACTATTCGAATAACACAGGGAAACACAAATTCTGCGACACGGGGTTTCTTAGTATTAACAAGTAATGTAAGAATGATATGAAGACAATGTAAGAATGACATGAGAAAATATATATATATATATATATATATATTTTTTTTTTTTTTCAAAAAAACTCCAGTAGATTTCATACAAAAAACAGCTTAAGTGCCAGACATTTTCTTTGCTTTCTCAAACATGAAACAGTGGGAAAGAATCGAAATAAATCTGTAACTTCTAATCGGCTGGTTGGATTTGCATGAAATTTCATATAGGTACAGCAGAGAACAGTAGCATTTTGAGTTTCGAAGCAGGATCCAATATAAGCATCGAAAGCGGAACTATGTAAGTCCAAAACAGGGTACTAGTGTCATGGAAAATGTTTAACCTCTACACAGATTATTTTTTTAGTAAAATCGAACCTATCACTCAATTAGTAAAATCAAACATTCAAATTCGTTAATGTTTTATTGAAAGAATTTTAATTTTTTTCTTATTAAAACATTTTTAATATCTATAAATTTTAATATTTTAATATATATAAAATTCAAAAGCTATTTTTAAAAAACCAATTAAAAAATTTTTTGGTTTTTTATAGATTTTCAAACAGTATTCCCAGCAAAAACTTGGTAATAACATGTAGTTACGGATGTAGTTACTTTGTAATGACAACAACATACTGTCTGCATTACATAGAAGTTGTTTATTAACTAATTATTTATAACCCGAATGTAAATAATTATTTATTATCAACCCAGCAAAAACTTCGCCTACTAAATAACGTGATTTGTAAGCGAAATCGGTATGAAAAACAGCTTCCATTTTTAGTGCTATAACTGATGAATTTTGTTCGAGATGTCCAAAATTAAATAAGTTTTTATTTGGGTTCCAAAAGAGTTGTTTTGGATGCTGATTTTTTTTTACGTAAAAAAAAAAACATTTGGCTCGGTTGAGATTTGATCCCACGCATCGGCATACTGGTTGTGTTTGTTAGTCTGCCGTCTTACTCGCTACACCACAACCGACTTATGTTTTTATGTGCTAAAATGTGGTTTTCATATAGGGAAATAAATAAACTCAATTTATATATAAAAAAATATAAATAAATATTTGCCTCAAGTGGGGGTTGAACTCTCTTCGAATTTAAGTACGCTTTTTTATAGTTAGACGCTCTAGACAACTGAGCCACGTAAAAATCAAATTACTTTCATATTTACTAAATACTAGTTATTGAAGTACTATTAGGTAATGCTGCGGGTGGCGAATAAGGCTACATTGTAATGCATACAGGAAGCTCTTGCTTTTAAAAACAGAAGCTAAGTTTTTGCTGGGAAATTTTTAAAAATATAAATTTTTATTGATTAAATTTAAAAAATAAATATTTTATATCCTAACATTTCATTACATATTTATAACCTAAAATATAACTAGTTCCTATTGTTATTACTAATCATGACTTCAATAATGCTTTAAAATCAATGCACTGTTTAACAGCTTGGAAGTAATTAGTTATTGTAATGACATCTAAGTAATGTATAGGGTAAGTAGTTGCCTCTAATGTCATGACCGTTTTAAAATAATGAGTTATTCAGCTGATGTGTAAGTAGTGGAGAGCCATTATATTAGCTTCTTAACTCATTATATGGCAACCAAAGTTTTTGCTGGGATTTATTATTGATTTTATAAAATGTTTAATGAAATCTTTTGAAAGCAATATTCAAATTTTTACAATTATTGCATTTTCTTTATTAAAACATTTTAATGTTATACTTAATATATTAAATGTATGTACATTTGGTTTTGAATAGTTGAAAATTACAAAATTAAATAAAATAAATAAACGTGTAAAATAAGATTAACTAAACTAATATTATTGATAAAAACCTAAATGTACCAAAAGAATGGAATGTTGCAAGTTTTATCAAAACTTCCTCGAAATTCCATTTGACACGTTTAACCTAAAAAACCCAATCATTATTAATATTAAAAATAGTTCTTATCATAATATAATAATACAAGGTAGAATCAATAGAGAGAGTAGTCAAATTTAATTCTTGATAAGTCAAAAAACTGAAAAATAAAAAACAAAAAATAAAAATCAAGAATGAAAAAATATAAAAAGATTTGTTTCCATTTACTTTTTGAAATACTTCCTGAAATGCAGAGCTCCATTCTTAGAACGTTTTATGTAGCTTTATTATATTCATTTGACCATTTACCAACAACATATTGACGAATATTTTCTTGTTTTTAATAAAATTAATTTGAAAAAATTTGTTTACAGAAAAATATTATAAAAAAATATAAATTTTGTTTTCTTTTGTTTTTGAAGTTTTGTTTTAAATTTTTTTACATTTTGTTTTACTTTTCATTGATTGACTTTTCAGGGTAAATAAAATTGAGAACGAATTTTCTAATGATTCTAACTTTAGTAGTTTTATCATGGTTCTTATATATATTTAAAACTCTATTTACCATTTACACCTTACGGAGATTTCAGAAGTGTATCTATTTATGTTTATATAAAGAGTAAACAATCATCTTAATCACCTATACAATTGGACATTGTTGAATCGATTCATACCATACTGTTTTTGGATCATCTAGAAGATAAATATATAAAAATCATTTATAATGAATATTTATTGCAAAAATCTGTACGAAAACTGTATTTAAAACTTTTTGATTTATAATTTGTAGAAATTAATTTTAATTTTTATTTTAAATTGTCAAAATATACAAAATTGTTTTTGTTTTTATATTCGTTTTGAAATTATTCATAACCAATAAAACGGAATATTAAAAATAAATAATTATTTTAATCAAATTATCTTATATATTTTTCTTATAATTATTAACTTATATATTTTTCGATTTATATACATTTGAAATTTCAAAAATATAAATTTTACAAGATCTTGGTTAATACTTTTCCATATATAGCCAAATATTTCCAACCGATTTTATTACATTTTATGTAGTTGGTTAAAAAGCAAAATTATCTATTGAACAAAGAAAATTTTGAGTCATTATATTTATTGAGTCAAAAGTTAAACGATTTTGAATTGGAAAGTTTGCAAAAAATTAACAAACAGACGGACAGATGGACGGACATTATAATTCATTCAAAAAAATTTTAAAATTCGGATAGTACACATCGAAATCTCGAAAAAGGCTTTCCTTGGGACACTCTAATGTATAATTTATAGAATTTTTCTTCTTTTTTTTCATATTAAGGAGGATTGGTTAATAATTTAATTTTTTTTTTACTTAAATTGCCATCGATATTTGTATGTATTTTACATAATTTTGTACCACAGTATCATAAAGCATGTTGAGTGGTAATAGCAAAGGAGAATTCCCTAAACAACAACATCAATATCATTATCATCATAAGCATCGTAGTTGTTATAGATGTCGCTTTAGTTGTTGTACACGTTGATTGTGGCTCGTGTATTCTCTGGTAGTACTATAATTTTAGCACAAGTTGCTTTATATCAGCCTTAATTCACATAGATTAAAAAATAAACACAAACACAGTTCAAACAAACTTTTGCTTCAAATTTAAATGTGTAAGCACACGCATACAAAAGCTTTTAACATCACCCACATAAAAACGAATAACTAACACATACTACATACGATTTACTTTACAAACACACACTCACGAACATGAGATAAATTGTGATTGTGTTGTTTACTGAGTGTATGTGTGTTAATATTCCCAGTTGCACACATTAACATAGTTTGTTTATGTATTGGAAATTCTTTGCACAATAGCGAGCATCCTTTTTTGTTTTTATTTTTTATCGTTAAATATGAAAAGTAAAATTTGTTATGGTATTAGTAGGAAAATTTTACTCAAAGAGCATGATAAAATTTACTCTCTAAGAGAAAAGTTTTTTTTAAATTTTTTTCTGAGAGAGTGTGTGAGTAAGAGTGCGAAGAAATGAGTAAATTTAGATGTGGGTGACTTTTTTTGGAGGGGCACAGTGGCTTTAAATGTGTCAGTATTGTTAATTAAATTCGAAATTATTTATCTAAAAACTGCATTTTTGAATTAGATATGATTTGTGATATACAAATTTCATAATATCTTCCTTTAAATTGCTTGAGAATTACCTGTATAAATCGTTATACATGACAATAAATATTTTGAGAGAATGACCATCAATAGAGGCAGACGATAAGATTTTAGATGGGCTTCAACTAAAGTCTGGTTAGAAGTAGCTTGTCAGATGTTCAAATTATCATTTTCCTTAGTTTCCCAACATGTAGCTTGTTAACAATTTGTATACCTGCATTATTCTTATCCGAAATGATATGTGTGGTAATGCCTCTCTGACGAACTTTAAACAACTAAAATGGATGGAAAGATAGGCATTAATCGAGTTCAAACTTCACCTACGACTTATCCACCAAATCTTGATCCTTCATTGAAAAGCTTTGCTTCAACTCTGTTTAGATTTCTTTGTGAGTTCAGCAGTCCTTATTTTATTTAAAATATGTATATAAATAAAGGCAAAAATAAATAAGAAAAAATATGAATAATTTATAAAATTTCCAATTTGCTAAGTTAGCCGCACATAAAAAGCTGATTCTTCTTCTTTAAAGCAGCGAAACAAGATAAAAATCAGGATTATTGACGGCATAATCTAGATTTAAAGAATATATTATGATTTTAATATTGTTAACATACCATAAAAATTAAATATAGTATACCTTCTTGTGTCCGTTAGAGAACTATCGCGAATTTCCAGGTTTTTAGAATAATTTGATTTTCTGGGCCGCAATAATGTAAATAAAGTTGGGAAGCTATTTATTTGCAGTTGTGAACTTGCTTGTAACAAAAACAAAATTAATACTTTTATAACACATGAAATATATTGACCTTATCAAACACATTCCACGATAAATTATGTACATACCTTCGGGATTTATTGACTATAAATACACACAGAAAACAAATCAGTTGGAAATCAATTCTGATTCTAAATATTTAGTAAGTTGATTCGAAATTTTATTACTTTTATTAAAATATTATAAGCCCAAATTTCTTTCCACATCTTAAATCGTTACAATATAATTATAATTAAATTATGTTTTATACAATCATAAAATTCAGTATCGCAACTGATTTGTTCGTCTACTAATTTTCTTCAATTAATTCGGCAAAAGTAACCAAGATATACAGTTTTCCGTATTACAAATATTGGTCGTTGCTATCGATAAATTATTAAAAAATAATTTTATAATAAAAAATCATTTTCAGTCATCGTAATCAATATTTGAATTCAGGAATATAGAAAAAATCAATTAACATATAGAAATTTTGGTACTCGCAACTAATGGAAAGTAAAACATTTTAGTTTCCTTCTATTAATATTATTTTAAAATAAAATTTGTTTTTTCATCAAAATAAGTGTGTATATAAACAGCTATCGGATGAAATATGTATATATAAAGAACTTATGCTTTAAATAAATACCACAGCTAATTAGCTAACCATCGGTAACCATCATTGTAAGAAATCAGTATAATTTTTTGATTATCTACAATTAAAATTTAATATCTTTCATTACATTTCGTAGATGATGATGTTCCAACAAGAGTTGGTGTATGTAATATGAAACCACGTGGCTTTATCTCCGTAAGCAGGGAGAAATTTAGAAATGGACATTGTTTTACAACATCGCTATGAAGTGTCCTTTCTATACAAATTCTGTGGAACATACTTAGATGTTATTATTGCCATGGAAGTTAAGAGAGTCAAACTATTTTAGGAAATCGAATGAGGTAAAAACAATCGTTGAACTAGAAATTGGACTAAAATGCGAAAAAGAATTTTAATTATTTGCTTTACATATTATGATTTATATTAACTTATATATATATAAATTAACGTATGTACTAATTTTTTATTTTATTCAAATTGTTTTTCATTATAATAATTCACAATAGGAAACAAATCTTTCGAACGAATTGTTTTTTGAAACATTTGTGAGCACCATTTAAATTCAGTTATTGTAATCGAATGAACAGATAGTACCTACAACCAACCAAATTCGATTGGCTAAAAATTCGGTTGCACTAACGAATCTGTTTTCTGTGTGTACATTTATACATATTACGCTGAATTCAATTCGTTTCTTGCTTTCTAATTAGCTAAGCTTAAATTAGTTAAGTTACAAACCCATTGCAGCAACTACTTCTTCAGTTGCAAGAACCTTTATTAATTATTAAATTATATCTGCAACAAATATTTCAATCATTTTGTCTTTTTGTTCTGATTTAAATTCGGTTGCAGATTTTAATTAATTAATTTAAAATTTAAAAAATACAAATTGGTTTACAAAACTGAATTAACTATGATGTGAATTATGTTTCTATCACAATTATTTTTTTAGTATTATAGAAATTGAAAATCTTCAGTATTTACAAATTAATGACAACAGCAATCGAATCTTTGTCGCTTTTAGCAAATGTTGTTTATTACAACTATTTTTAAACTATTTTTATTAAATTGATGAAAATGCTTTTTGGTAAAACATATCGTCAAAAAGTAAAAAAGTGAAGTTACGACGGATATCCAGTTTTTCTAGTATTTTGTTCATAGCTCTTTGTTAATAAACCGTTGATGTTCATTTTCAAAATTAAACAAACCATGTATAAAACAAATATTTTAGCTAAATTTCGTCACCTTAGGTAGCCAGCCCCAAGACATAATCTGCTTTCAACAGACAGACGGACGGATATCGATCTAATGATTTTTAAATTTTCACAAGGACCCATTACACTTTATGGAGTTCTAGATGATTATTTCGATATGTTGCACTGATAATGGCAAACCCAACATATCCCCAGCATTTATGTAGGTGGAAAACCCAGCAAAAACTTTGATTGCCAGGTAATGAGTTAAGAAACTAATATAATGGAGTTTCACTACTACTATAAATTAGCTGAATAAACCATGATTTATAACATGATGATATCAATAGAGGCAACCATTTACCTCATATTATTACAAGTAGACATTTTAGATAATAATTTCTTAATTGTCATTACAAGAACTAATTATTTCCAAGCTATTTAATAAATAATTTATTTAAAGTATTAAGTCATTAGTAGTGAAGTTACATTTTAGGTTACAAATAAGTAATGAAATGTCAAATTGGAAAAATATGTTTTTTATTTTATTTTTTATACTTAGTTTTTTTTTTTTTTTTTTTTTTTTTTTTTTAAGGAATTAATAACTTAAGTTATTAATAAGTTGTAAGTAAACTATTTCTATGTAATGCAGACGGTATGTTGTTATATTTGAAAAATAACTGATGGGTATATATATATAAAAAAAAAAAAAAAAATATATAATTGTAAACAATTCCCTATTTTATACAAATTTCTTAAAATTTTTCTCACACATGATAAAATCGATATATGAAAAAAATCAAAAAATTTGAAAATTTTATGTAAAATTATTTTCAAAACTTTTTTCTTCTGAAACTAACGTCGATTTGTGGTTTTATGAATTTAAAACTTTCCAAAAAATCTTAAAAATTGAGCTTCAGATTTATCAAAATTAAAACAATGCGATTCTATAAAACTTCTAAAGTACTATCAGCTCGTGTTAAAATTATTACAGAATCTTCAATATTCATCGAAATACACTGAAGAGACAAATTTTTTAATTTTATTTTTTGTACAATTTTGAAAAGAAATTAAGTGAACATTGGTTTTAGTTCGGAGAATATATTCGTTTAAATAATAGTACACATAATATTCCTAAAAAAAGAGCGATTTAAATTTTTTTAGAAGTGAGTTTTAGCTAAATTTTTAACTTGTTTTTTATTTGATGATAAATTTTACATCGAAAATTGATTTTACTAAATGTGTAAGGTTGACCTTTGAGGTTAAGAACATGTTTTTAGGTCCATACAATTATCAGTCTTTAAAATAATTTGACGCCATCTGAATTTTAGTATTAATCTAATAAAATGCTTTCATTTGACATCAATATTAACATCATTTATACTTCGCGGGAGTTGTCAGTAAGCGAAATAAATACATTTTTTTCCATAATATCAATTTTAGTCAGTAAAATGATTCTTTACAGATATTTTTCGATGACCTTAAGTAATATCATACGCTGAAAAAAAATTGAGAACAAAATTTCAAAATTTTGTGAAAATTTTCGAAATTTTATAAAATTTTTGCATTTCAAAATTTTTTAACGCCATTTTGACTCAGACGTGTCATTTGTTAATGAATCTAGTTTACGCGATATTTTGGATAATTTCTATTGAAGCGGAATTATAAAGCTAATTATATGAAAAATTGTGAAGATGATATCCCATGTCTGTCTTCCTGACATCAAAGAGATATACATCAAACTGTAGGTAATCACTTTATCTTTTAAAAAGAAGTCCATACAAACGCGTATTCAGTCTTTCTCAAGGAATACAAAGTTTCGAAAAATAGATAAATTGAAAATAAAAAGTAAAATATAACATTTTCAAAGGGATATTTTCTTAACTTTTTTCCTTATTATTGGTTTGATATAATA
Source organism: Protophormia terraenovae (assembly GCA_951394005.1). NCBI lineage: Eukaryota > Metazoa > Arthropoda > Insecta > Diptera > Calliphoridae > Protophormia > Protophormia terraenovae. The sequence goes on from OX596074.1 coordinate 141,245,503, forward strand.
TTCGTAAATATTTAATATTTTTTTTTTTTAAACGTGTATCCTTTGAAACTTTGAAGTCCTTTTAAGAAGAAATTTGACGTCCTGAAGATAGACTGAATACGCAGTTTTACTACGTATGGTCTCTAGCTTTGCGTATATATCGATTTTTTCATGTGTTATTAATCGATACTGAACACGCCCTCTAAGTTTAGTTCTGTAACCTATCCCAAAACTAATTATAAAATATAAATTTCACCCTTATTGGTTAAAGCCATTTTAAAGTGACAGGTCCAACTCAAATTAATTGCTAGAGCTGGAACCGGGTTCTATCAAGTAAGACCAGTTCTGTGAGACGTTCTGTGTAAGTTCCTTCCCCTTGGTTTGATTGATTTCTGAAAAATTTTTCAGAATAAGTTATTTTAAATTGTATTAGAAACGTATCACAAGAGTACAGGGGCTTTAAGTATAAAGCCGCATAAATATTTGTGATAGCTTTGAATACTGTTTATTTCAATGTCATATCGCTACTTCCTTCCTAATTTGAGATGTGAAAATCCATTTTTAAATTAATGTAATAAGGCCAAAAGGAGAAAAACATATAATTTACTCTGATATTGGATCAATTGACTTTGGTTAGACTACATTGATTTCATAAATATTCCTAAAATACAATTTTACCCCTTTACTTGCTTAAAATAAAAAGTAATTAAGACAATAAATCATTGTAATTGCGTATTTTGCACATTTCTTTATTCTTTTTGTATTTTCCTTAACAATCAATAAAAACCAGCTACTTTTTGTAATGCTAAAGCTTTTACCATTATCTTCATGGTAGTAAAAGCTTTATTTTGTAAATATGGTTTTGTACATAAAACTGGTAGTAAATTTTTGATGGTAAAGTAAAAAGCTTTTTGTGTTTGTAACAAACTTCCAATGGAAGTTTGTTTTTTTTTTCCTGGAAATAAAACTAAAAAAAAAAAAAAATTGTTGCTTGAAAGATTAAGGCATCAAATCATAATATAATTTTGTATGAATGTAAAAAGAAAACAAGAATATTGTTTTCTATTCTATATTTAAATTTTATTTCAGCGTTTTTTTGTATATATGTATGTATATTTTTTTACTTTTCCAAAATGTGGTATTAAATTGTTAGATGTTATGTGGCACATTAATAGTTGAGCTTAGAAACTTTGTTGTATGAACTGTCAAGCTTATATTGATATGGGATAAAACTGTCAGTTGTATTTTTAGAAGTTTATGCTTTTTATCTTATTTCTTTAGTTGTGATGATTTCGCATCTTTGTTACTTAATTTTCTTGGTAACTTTAATTCCTATCTTTACTGAAGTGTGAGCTATTTTTGTTATTTTTTTTTTTGTCTTCGTTAGGCAATGTTTATAAAGATAAAGATAAACTAGTTAAATAGTAATAAAGTTCCTCCTGTGAGGAACTAGGAAATATCGATGTTACTCATGGGCATTAAAGATCTTAATTTCATCATCCATCAGTCCTTTTTTAGAGACTGAAGGGAAGCTCTGCATGTAACTTTTTCATCATATGCTTGTAACCTAATACATCTCAAACTCTCCAAATCTGGATTCTGAAATAGTTATAATTTATTACTAATAAAATTATTATTCAAAAAGATACTTGATTTTACTGTTACTGGAATATAACCTTTCAGAGTCTACATTGAAATGTGAGATTTTTCTCAGAGCATGTGTTAGATTCTTTACTTCAACATTAGCTCTGAAAAATTTTCTAAATTGTCGAAGTATGATTTAGAAAAAAGGAAAATCGTGACTTGTATTCAGTGTTGCCAGGACTTGAAAAAAAAAAAAAGAAGCTAAATTAGACTTTGAAAAAGGTCAGAAAAGGCTAAATGTCCCAAAAAATAAAGCCAGAAAAAAGCTAATATATTGTTTTATTAAAAAACGCATTTATTTTTTTGTTCTTATTAGTTTTTGGTATTTCTTAAAGATATGTTAGGGAATTTATAAATATAACCTAAATAGTATCTATGGGTAATAAAGTTTGTTAAAAAATAATTATAATATTTTTGTGGAACGATGCGCCGCAGGCGAAAATTTTTGACTAAATATAAATAATTTCGAATTTGGCTGCGAATTAATATACAAAAATGCTTAAATATATGATTCTGTTAAAATAAATTTAGTAAGCTTTTAGCCTTTTTAAGGCTATATTAAAAATCAAGAAAGGCTAGAAAAAAAGCTAGAAGCTAAAACGAAAATTTTGAGGCTAAAAGCAAAATAAAAAGGCTAGATTTAGCCTTAAAAAGGCTAAACTGGCAACACTGCTTGTATTGCATGAACATCAAAAATTTTATATATATATTTTTTTTTTTATTTTCTTCTTCAGAAAAGCATTAAGAAATATTCCATTAATATTCATGCAAATGTTTATAGATTATAATCAATTAAATCTTTTGGAAATATTAGATCAAATATCTTATAGATTTTATGAATGAATAATTTATTTGGAAGTCTTATACTTAAGAATTAAATAATCGAAACCTCATAGGGCCTTCATCAAGTCTCTAAAAATTCTATATTTAAAATTTTCATTGCTTCAGCGAAATTCAAATAAACCCATATAAAGCAAATATTAATTATCACATTTATAAAAAACTTTTTGGAAATGATTTTGTTTTCAAGTTTTCAAATTGTTATAAAAATAAACCGGGTAATTATTACCTCAAGAATTGAAATGTGGACCGATTTTTATAGATCAAAATCCTTGCACCTACATTAGCGAAGCACAACCTTAGTTCATCTCAGCCTTAAAATTTGTTGACGTAAAAAATAAGATTTTTCTGATAGTTGATCAAATAATTTAATTACACAAGTCAACAAAATACCTATCATAACTAATTTCAATCGGCTTCGTCCTGGTGTCAAAATAACTATTCAATCCAAATTTCATCAAGATATTTACAAAATTACTACTTGTACTTTATCTACAAAATTTATATACAGCCAGACAGATGGACGGACATCGTTAAATCAACTTTAAAACTGACTCTGAGTCTATAAAGTAGGGGTCTGATGTGTTCTTCTGTACGCTATATATACCACTACAAATCCAGAATACCTCATCCATCTGAGATAATTTTCTTTAAAGAGTAACAAATATTAATTATAACCAGGGCAAGTTTTTATATGCACAGAAAAAATTGAAATATGCGCTTGAAAAAGCACGAAAAAATGGTATAATATGCACAGAAATATGCAAAAATAGCATGAATATGTATATAAAAACCAACGAGTTTATGAATTCTTATATATTAATATGTAAAATATATGCACAAATATGCATTTTTTTTAACTTTCAATCTCTAATAGATTTCGATGTTTATAAAAATATAACTATTTTAATTTAAAGTATCATATTTGACGTTTCCGAATTTTTTTCTCTACAATATTTACAATGTACTCAAAATACTCACACAAAATTTTTAGAAATCATTAGTTTGAACTCCAAAAAATCACATAAAAGTTGTGTTTTTGTTAAGAAAATTAACTTTTTTATCCACTATATGCAAATTTATGAAAAGATTTAAAATATAAGCATTTTTTGTGAAATTCTTTTGAAATATGCAAATGCTTACTTTTCAAGCAAAAAGCTTGAAAAACTTGCCCTAATTATAACAAATACAAATTTCCCCATTTCACTCAACATTCTGGCAGAATCGAAATTTTTGGAGATAAATCGGTAACTTGTAATTTACATAAAATTTCACACAAGGTCCTACATAGCCTTCAGGAACGGAGCTATTACGCCTCAAAATGAAATTGAAAATTGCAAAAAATTATGATTTTTTTTGTGCGTGTGTGTGTTTTTTTTTTTCGTCTGCACTCTTTTTTCTCTAAAATAAAATTTTATTTAGAAACACATAATAAGTTTAAACTTTTCCGAAAGGTATCTTCGCAGAGTTTATTTTAGAATTAAAAACAAACAAAACTTTAATGCATCCCAAAGAGTATGCAATAGCTTTTCCCAAACCTGCAATAAATACGGACTTTATGGGCTAAATTCTAAAAAAAAAAAAAATACTTTTTTAATATTCGTTGATTTTTTGGGAATTGTGGGATTAGTTTTATAAAAAATCTTAAATTGTTCTACACTTTATCATTTCAAATGATAAATCTAGAAATCGCTGAAAGTTTCAATAACATATCTTAACAAACCTTGATTTTTTTAATAATAATGAAAAAATATATGTTTTTATCTAATATTTTTATGTAATTTGTAAATGAGGATCTTCATTAATTTGTGAATAAATTCAAAATCTGTGCATTGATTTCTATGAAATATAATTTCTTTTATTTGCAACATTTTTTTACGATTTTTTTATATACATTTTTCTGAACATTTTGTAGGAAAATATACTAAGAGCCTCATTTTATAAAATGAATCTTTTTCAAACGTTCAAAATTTGTGTGAAGAATACTGAAAAATTTCAATTCTTTCCATACACATTTTTTCAAACGTTTGTCGCCATTTTTCACAATTCAAAAAAGTGATTAAGAGGCATAATGGTTATTAACACCGTGTATGGGAATTGATTGAAATGTTTCGTGCTGCAGAAATTTTTTCCATTGTGTGCTCGCAAATTTCAAAATAATTGGTCCACTATTGACCACTGGTCCGAAATAAGATCCTATCAGATAATCAACAGTCACAGGGCCGAAATTTCATATTAAATTGTAAATATGTGTGGATATACCTTTATCCACATATTTATTTGCAATCATTAAAAAAAACCAAAACAAATAAAAAATAACATTTTTTTTTTTTAATTTTCCCCAAATAACTTTCCACCTAAAATTACATGTACTACTTATATAACTCTACATAGATTGTTGTACAATCTTGAAACTTTGTATGTTAGTAAAATTAATATTATTATTAAGTTTTTTTTCCCCTTTTTTTTCAACTTAAATTCTTGCTACTGTTTCATTTTCTTTAGCTAAGTATTTAACAATTAAATGTACTTTTTTGTTAATGATTTCAAGAGATCCCACAACCAACCATCCCACTCACTCTAGCAGATGAAGTAAAAAGGAAAATAAAGTTTTTTATTTGGAAAGTTTAATATCCTGCAACAATGTTAAGTGCTAATACTGTTGATGCTGCCTGCCACCGTTGCTATTAATGGTGCTACCAAACTATTGTTGTTTGAGTTCTAGGAAAAAAAAAAAAAAAAACTTAAATAAACTACCAAATTTAACCATCTCTAGTCTTTATGCAGAACATGTTACATGAACTGGCATTAAGTTTTTTTATGCCCTCTTCTCTCGCCTCGCTTTCTATGACATGAAAGCCAAAATGTATACACAATAAGCCGACTTTGTTTTGTTGTAGTTTACTAAGCATACGATAACAAAGTTGCAAAAATTTTACTTTTCGAGAAATTCGTGAGAGGGTGTCGGTCGGTTTTTCATTTTTTTTCTTTTCTTTTCGACAGCACACAACATTGTAAGCGAAGTTAAAGCCAAAAAAAAACTTTTTAATGACCGGCTTTTCCTGTAATATATTACATATTTTATAAAGTAAAGGAAAACGGAGCAGAGTCAAATTGAATAGATATTAGGCAGAGAAGGAAGTGAAAAAAAAAATAATTTTAAGATTTTAAAGAATTGGTAGATTTTATGGCATTAGGAATTAAATAAAGTTTTAAATTCTATTCTACTCAACCAATTCCTTCAATATTTTGGAAAATACTGTTAACTTCTGCAAAACATACTTAATGATGATATTAAAGTTATACTTAAGCTAGTCGTAGCTTAATCCGGTCTGCTTCGCTATCCTTAATAATGAGTTAATTAATATTTGATATCTATCGGTCAAATACCTTCAATGTAATTTAGCTTTAATATAGCTTTATATACACTGAACCAAAAAGGTACATAAATACAATGAAAAAGTTTATTGTATTAATGAATTTGTGCACTAATTTTGACCCTATGTACAGGTTCATTGAAACAATGTATTGCCATACGTTAATATTAAAATTCAATGTACAAGTTCATTAAATAAAATAAATAATTCCAGTGAACAGTACATTGATTTCAATGAACTCATATTTTCTCCAAATGATTAAATTGTATGATATTGAGTTAAAGATGTGATCGTGTTTGCTTTGTCATTTATTTTATAAAGTAATTCCTGTTGTCCTCTAGATTGCTCAATGATGGTATGGAATATCCATTTAGACGCCACATTGATATGAGAAGAGCATTATCCTGAACAAAAAAGTTAAATAAAATTTTTAAAATTCGTTCAATGGCTTAACATTTTGAAACTAGTTACTTACGAATTGAATCAATCCTCTTGGTTTTGAAATCACGATAATTTTTGAAAACCCGGTATTTGAGGCTAATAACACATTCCTCTGCGTCTTAGTTGTTTTATCTATACAAATATAAATTAAATATAATATTTTGAAACTGTTTCAAACGATTAACATTATTAAACTTACGCGTAAGGTAGGCAAGTCTCCAAATTCCTGTTTTTGAGTAATTCATTTAATTTGGTATATTCAATTATGCTGCACGACTTCTCCTGTGTGAATAAATTTATATTTATGTATTTTAATAATTCAAACGTCCATGCTTTATAACTTATTTACTTTTTAATTATTTTAGTTTTTAACACAACACTGAATTTTTTTGTCTTTTGTTTAAAACGCGTCATTTCTTATTAAGAGTTAAAAGCAAACTGAGTTGTTTTTGTTTTTGTTTTACTTTTTTTCCCGTTAGAAAGCACTTATTTCAACATAATTTAATGAAATATTTCATTGGTTTAATGTTTTTGTTCATTGTGTAATGCTTCTTCTTAATTAAATCAATGTTTAGTACATTGAATAATGGAATTCAATTAACTAATACATTAAATCAATTAACTGATTTACTTATTTTATTAAGAAATAAATTTAATGACTGGTTTCAATGTAATGTTCACAATAGCGTAAATTTTTTCATTGAATTTTAATGAATATTTTCATTAAAGCAATGAATTCGTACGTTAAGTTAATAAATTCTCGGAAAAAAATTAATGAATTTCATTTAATGTACTTCATTCATTGAAATTACTTTTTTCAGTGTATATATATGTATATATAAACTAATCTATATTTGTTAGTTGGTTTGTTTGCATGGGCTTTATAAGAAGCTATACCGCTAAAATTGGGATACAAGTTTTAGAAAATAAGAGATTTGCATTAAGTAAAAAAAATTATTTTTAAAGTTATAAGATTTTGTTTGTCCGTTCATTCGTCCGTCTGTATATTGAGATCAAATGTGTCGAAAATGACTCTTAATTCATAGATATATGACATTAAAATGCTAAAATTTGCATTTGCTATTTAGCTTTTGGAATTTAAAACTTTTTTCTTGAGAGAATTCTGATGATTTCAAGAAAATCGGTCTAGTGCACTTTGGGGTGAAATGTGTAAAAACGGATAATTAATTGAATTATGAAAGTTAAATTTTCGTAATAAAGTTGGGAACTGAATTAAAAAAAGAATATAAGAAATGTGTCAATAGCAATTAAAATCATCAAACTGGTGTTGTTTTTTGTACGGAGCTGTCAAAGTTAAATATAATTTTTTTACATTTTGAAAAAAATTAAATTTTCATCAATATTCTGTATTTTTTTTTTTTTAATAAAAAGTCTTTTAAAGTAAAAGCTAAAATAGAACCAACAACTTCAGGTATTTAAGTGTACTTTTCTTCAAGTATTTTTAAATTATATTTTATCCAAGTATTTTTTTATTTATTTTTTCTTTTTAATTCTCCTAAAATACACTAATTTTCAACTTTCATGGAATGCGACTTAAAATGTAAAAATATATTTTTCTGAAAAATAGTACAAGCTAATACAAAAATAGAAAAAGCTCCAGTAGTTCTCATACAAAAAACAGTTTAACTGAAGACTTTTATCTTTGTTTTATCAACTATTAGACAGTGGAGCAGAATCGACCCTTTTCGGAAATAAATCTGCAACTTTTAAACAGCTGATGGGAGTTTTACATAGTAACAAAGTAAAATTTTAAGTTTGGAAGAAGGATCCCACATTTTCAAAAGAGCTATGGAGTCTCAAAATAGCGAAAAATAGACATAGAAAATGTTTAACCTCTAGCGAATTTTTTTTTCCACCTGATGTCAAAGATTTTTAATCACCTTAAAGATCTTAATAAATCTTTTGAAAAATTTACAATTTTCAAGTTATTTGTATTGAAAAACTCATCAATCTCCAGTTTGCAAAATCTTGGTAAATTTTTTGCACATGTAGCCCAAAATTTTCAACCGATTTTATAATATTTTTTTATTAGTTGAAAAATATCAATCTTTATCGTATAAAAGAAATTTAAAGCCGATATCTTTACTGAGTCCAAAAAAAAAAAAACTACTTTGAATTAGAAAATTTGCAAAAATTAAAAAACAAACAAAGAATGACATTAGAATTCTCCTTAAAACTATTTTTATAAAAACAAATACATTTTTTACATTTTAGTTAATATATAAAACAAATATAAATATTAAAATATTTTACTGAATTAAGCGCCATTTTCGATCCATTTAACACCAATGCACAGAGGGCCAGAATTCGTTTTTAAGAATTTGAAAATAACGAATAATGGAAAATTATTAAGAAAATTTAAAATCATATTTTCCGATTTTTTTTTGTTATCCATTTATACCAGTTCCTTCTGTATCGATACTAAGTTGAAAAAGTTGTTAGATCAATTAACATCTAAATCGGCAATTGTAACAAAAATAACCCGAATTTAAATTATTTACATATAGTATATTTGTTTTTTATTTAAATTTTAATCAAATACGTTAAATTTTTTTTTATATTAACCTTATATTAATGAAATGGTATAGGCATAGCAGAGGAGCGTACAATGTTAAGTTTGGAAGGGGGGCCGTACACACCCTTCAGGGGCGGAGCTAAAGGAGCCCAAAGTTGGGTACCTCTGACATACAAATTTTTCAATCGCTTGCCAATTTCAAATATCTTTATACATTATTGTAGGCACTGCCTGCATGTCCTATTTATCTCTTATAGTTTTTGAGTTATTTGCATTTGAATTTTTAAGTACCTCAATTTTGCATGTTCTTGTTCCAGATTTTTTCATATATATGCTAGTGTTTCCCACCGATTTTATTTGTTTTTTCTTTAACTACTTAAAGAACAAAATTACCTATTGAATAAAAAAATTTAAATCAATATCTTTACCGAGTCCAAAAATAAACGATTTTGAATTTGAAAATTGCAAACATTACGATTTTTTGTGTTTTTTTGACCGAAAAAGTATCTACACTTTTTTCTCTAAAATAAAATTTTCTTTTACAACATATAATAATTTTATACTTTTCTGAAAGGTATCTACACAGAGAAGACTTTAAAATAAAAATCAAGCCCAATAACTCAAATAGTCAAGGTACACACCTTCCCGAAATCGACCCATTTTATATGAAAGTTTTGACTTTAGTCTATATTTTCTCAAATCCCAAAACACGATTCGGCAAAGGGAATGCAGTTTAAGAATCTGCAATATGTTGTTAAAAGTTTTCAATCAAAATCTACGGGACTTCGGAAAAATGTGGATTTTATAGCCGAAAATGTGAAAAAAACCCATTTTTGGCATTTTTCAGCATTTTTTTGGGAATTGTGGGATTCCTTTTGCAAAAATCTGACTTAGTAAACTTTAAAGTGGCATAGTTTCGGTTCTGCAAAAGATATTGATTTCAATATTTTTCTGTATAACGAAGAATTATGTCAGCTAAGCAATGAAATTTAGATGAAAAAAATCGAGTTTATACTTTTTCTGATTTTTGCAATTAAAATAATATTTTCTTAAAAAATTCGTTTTTTGAGAAACTATAAATATTTTATAATACGAATTTCTTATTAGGTCCATTTTCGAAAATTTCGGAAATCAGTTTATTGTGCAAGCGCAATAGTGTAGGACTATAACTTTCTTACTTGATTTTTTAATGTTTGTTCTTGAATTCAGTAACGTCAAACACAAACAGAAAACTTAATTTTATAAAGATACGCCAACAAAAAATTTTGGACGCCATATTGTTTCCGCCATTTTGCATTTTTTTAATATTTTCGATAATTTTATATAAAAAAAATACATATAAATATTTTTGAAGAAATTAACATAACTTAAAGAAACATGTTGATTCTGATTTCAATTTCAAATTAAATAACTCTAAAACTGCCTATACACAAAATTTTAGCTGGATTAGAAAATTTTTTTAAATTTTTGCCAGCCATTTTGGTTCCGCCATTTTGAATTTTCTATTTTTTAGTTCATTTTTGGAATCAGCATGTTCAATAACCTTAAAATATGAATTTTTGCCATATCCGACAACGATAAAAGTTTTGGCCAAAAATCGATCTCCCTGGCCCTCTGGGCAATGTATAGACGGTTGGACAGACATCAGCATTCTGCCAAAAAAAAAAAATTTAGAATTCTAAAACTGCATTTAATTACTTACCAATAAATAAATTAAAAAAAAAAATAGAACAAGTTAATTATTATACTTATATTAACTTTTCCTGAGATTTCGATTGATTTACCATCAATGTATAGACAGACGGACCGACATTACAATTTTGGCAAAAAAAAAAAAAATAAAATTTTTTTTACTTCCTAATAAATAGACAAATAAACTGTGGTCATTAAAGTTTAGATATCACCTTTCCCTGAATTAAGCATTATTTTCGACTAACTTAACCCTATTGCATAGACGGAAGGACGGACACTACCATTTTGCCAAAAAAAAAATCTTAAAACTTAAAAGTGTTTTTTTAAAAATAAAATATTGATACATATTGCCTTTCCATGAATTTCTCCATTTTCGACACCATTAACCCCAATGTGGGTTTCTGGGTATCGAAAAAAAAAATAATAATAATGAAAATATTGATGTTGGATGCATGAATCTGTAATAAAGGAAAAGTAAATAAGTTAGTGACACAAGTATTATTAATTCATTCTCAAGATAACCTTCTACTTATATATTAATGTGCTAATTTATATTGAATTAAATCCTTAAAATATTACCAATCAATTATACAACTAAAACTTAAAAGATATACTGAATCATTAATATTTTAAAACTATTACAAATTTGCTTTAGAAAATAGTTTTGAATTAATTTCGTAAAATATTATAAAACAAAATATCAGTAACATAAGAAAATGCTATTTGCTCTACTTGAGCCAACTGGAGGAAGATAAAGGTTAAAAACTTTATTTAAATATTATTTTAGAGATGTGTAGTCTACAAATGGTTTCTTATCTTTTTTCAAATACATTTTATTCATTCATTAAAGATACGATTGTGAAACCCCATAAAAATTACCTTAGCGTATGAGTGATATTATAATAAAAGAAAACATATTAGTCGTTTGGTAATTCCTTGCAAATTAATATTAGTTATGTGCACTAAATATTAAATTATTTTGAACTAAATTCCTTCAATAATTATCTTCTATTCTATTTTAATAAACTTTACACAAGTTTATTCTTTATTCTCGGGAAATCATTACTAAACTAAAGAGTTGAAAGAAAGACTGTTGTTCATAGAAATAACTATTTGTTGGAATATTTTATTTTTCTGCTCTTACTCTGACTGTTGTTGTAGTAGTAAACTTAAACCCAGCAGGAAAATATGTTAGTGCTTCCTCCCAACAGGCCTTTCTGAATGCCTCCCAAAAAAATTTTAAAAACATTCCTTTATGCCTTCTGTAAAAATTCCTTAAAGAATGCCTCGACTTCCTTTAAAATGAAATTCGGTACTAATTCTTGTTTCCATTTCATTAGATGCGAAATAGAAGGTGTCAATCACCTACTAACTTTCTCATAACAAACAGAAAAAAATTGTAATTACGAGATTCAAAACTCATTTAGTCTTGTTTCATGTGTCGATAAAGAAGGTAGTCCGCATGTCTTTTTTTTAAATATATTTCATACTCTTTTTTTTAATAGCATTGAAAATATAAGAGAGCATATTTATTTATTTAAGAGTCCTTGCCCTTTCGCTTGTTTTTCGAAGGGAGAAGGGAAGGCTTTGCCTCCAATGACACTCCGTGTAAAAAAGAAATAGTGTTGCAATGCGAGTGACAGGTCTTGTAGGTCCTAAATAAGGCATTTTAGAATGTATATTTAGCCCTTCTATTTCCGACTGGGAATATTATGTGCATTTGTGTGTGTGGGTTTAAAGAAAAACTAACCTGAAATTTTGTTGTTAACAAAATTTACTGAAGCGTTTGTTATGCAGAATGAATTTATTCCTCCCGTTCCCCAAAATACAGTTAGCAAGTTTCTTTGCTATTTGCAACATTTTGTTAAACATTTACACAATTTGTAAAAGAAGGTATTTTCGAGTTAGCTAAGGGGAAGGAATACCTATATAAAAATAAAGATCTTTTTTAATAATTTGCTTCTTGTGAATCTTTCAGAAAACTATAAAATTTCGATTTAAGAGTTAGATTTGTAAAGGAAAACTTTTTTACTAAAAAAAAAAAAAAATGAAAAATCCTTAAACAAATTTACATATTTCTCTAATAGCATTTTCTTTTCACGTACTTTCTAAGTATATTTATTTCTGTAAAGTACATTTTTCACAGAAAATGAAAACATATAAATGTATTTAATAATTTAATGTACTTACACAAACTATACTATGGACAAATATTAGAATTACACTGGTTAACAAAAAAAAAAAAAAAAAAAAAAATAAAATTTTCGTGCTTCTTCAACAAAAAAAAAAATAAAAAAAAAAAAAAATATGTGGACTAGATGGAATTCCGCATGCTAAACTCGAATCTTCTTTCAGTTTTTTCCCATCAGCTCGAGATTTTTTTTTATGGGCGTGACTAATATTGCGCCCTAAATAAGCCGATTACTCGAGTATATTTCACTATAACTCGAGAACGGTATGTACGATTTATATAAGTGGAACCCCAAAATATGCGAAATAAAATTTAGCTTTTAGTCGTTCCACTAACAAATTTTTATCTGCTCAATAGTTTAGGAGATATTTCGAAATAAGTGTCTGAAAAAAATTTGTTCATTCTAAATTCAAGATTTCTTTTTTTACTAAAACTTCTTTTTGAAAGTGAAATCATCAAAAATGTTTCAGTTTATCATTTTTATCTCAAAGCTGGTAAAACTACGAGTAAATAAAGCCACGTATCATAAAAATTGATGCACTAATCTTGATTGCATTCACAGTTAAGTTAGGATACCCATGCATACCTATAGTTAAGTGGAAATAGAAAAAAAAAAAAAAAATGGGTGAATTAGATGGAATTTCACGTGTAAACAAGAATCAGCTTTCACTTTTTTTCTATCACGTTATAATTTTTTTTATGGACATGATTACTATGACCCCGCCTTTAGGCAGTCACACTTATATTACTCGAGAACGGTTTGTCCAATTAAGGTAAATTAAACTCCAGTAGATAGCGACTTAAATTGCTTTTGAGCTGAATTTACATAATTTTTTTTTATTCAGTTAATATTTCCGTAGTTATTCGGTAATTAGTAGCAAAAAAATAAAAGAGAATATTAAAAATGGTGAATATTTTGATCCATAACTCTGAAATTCTTTAATTCATAAAAAAATTATGTTAACAAACATAGAAGACAATTTTCATGTGGATCTTTTGGAGTATCATTTATCAAAATCGTGTAAAAAGTTCTTGAGTTATAGTCCAAATTTTACAAACCGTTCTCGAGTTTTAAAGTCTGACTGCTGAATAAGATGATGACATTAATCATGCTCATAAAAAAAAATCTGCACGTGATAGAAAAAAAGTGAATGCAGATTCTTGTTTAACTTGTAAAAATCCACCTAGTCCACCTATTTTTGTTTCAAGAAAAAATTAAAAGATATTTTTTTTTTTGCCCACCACTGTATTTCTACTCAATTGTATGTAACATGGACATTTTTACCTAACTGTGAATAAAATCAAAGTTTATGCATCAATTTTGAAGATACATGACTTATTTTATTCACAGTATTACCATCTTTAAGATAAAGATGATAAACTGAAACGTTTTTGATGCTTTCACTTTTAAAAGGAAATTTTGCATAAAAAAGTTTTTTTTTCGGACATTTATTTAAAAATAACTCTGAAACTATTGAGCACATAAAAAAGCTGAAGTTTGCGGGATTTGAAGATATTTTTAGTCCTCATCTTTTGGTGTATCACTTATGTAAATCGTACACACCGTTCTTAAGTTATGAGGAACTATACTAGAATAATGGCCTTACTATGGGCGAAATATTAGGCAGGCCCATGAAAAAAATCCAGACCTGATGGAAAAAAACTCAAAGCAGATTCGTATTTAGAGGATCAAAATGCATTAAGTCTTATTATTCGTCTTTGGGGGTGGATTTTTTTGTCGACCAGTGTTATAAAGATATTTTTTTTTTTTTAAATTTCTTATAAATAAACATAATTCACCAATTACATTAATGCAACAATAGAATTTTATAATTTTTTTTTATAATATTTCTAGTATGTACTCGTAATAAAATAACAACAATAAAACTAAACTTTGTATTTTCATTGTAGCATTTATAATTGTAATTTACTTGTTAAGTGCTGCTACTTATTTCAATTTGTTACTGCTGAAATAAGTTTGTGAATTAAATTCAAAAAAAGTTTCAACATGCTTCAAATACATACATAAAAAGAAAATGTTAAAGGTAATTTCAAAACTCAAAATAAGATTCTAAATGATGAATTAGTACTATTTAATAAATGACTAGCACAGTTTCCGGCATTTTTAGAGTTAAAATGAATGAATATTAATTATATTAAGATGAGAACTGTTCGAGTGTCTATTATAATAGATGTGAAAGACATAAGTCTTAGTATTAAATATAAACCCAGCAAACAATTAATGTTTATAAAGATTTGAAAATTATTTTTTTATTTTAATTACTACAGTCGTCTTCAAATATCTGAAACTGTGTTCAGAAATGTTGCTTAATTCAGGGAAATTTTTATATTTATAGTGATCAGTAAATTTCTTGAAATTTTAAGATTTTTTTAAGAACTGTATTATACGTCCTTCTGTTCGTCTGTTTGTTAATTTTTTCAAATTCTTAACCTTTTATTTTTGAACTCAATAAAGTTATCGACTACTTGACCAAAAGCTAGCAAAATTGAGATAGTCGAAGTTTTAAATGCGTATAACTCAAAAAATATATGAGATAAATAGTACATGTAAATATATTTTTCAAAAGCCAAATCGAGATCTTTGAAATCGGGTTGAAGGAAAATTTCTGAATAGCTTCGTTGTTTTGTTTTATATTAATTTTTATTGGACAAAAACTAAAAAGTCTCATAAAGTCCTGTTATCTAAATGACACTTTTGTAATTGCTGATAGATGGTCTTCAAAAATCAGTAATCAAATTTTGTTCCAATTTGCTCCTTTTCAATTGACAAAAAGCTATTACCGATTATATGTCAACTAGGGTGATCGATTATTCGACTTTTTTGAGAAACCGGTTTTCGAATAGTTCGAATAGTTGGTATTTTAAAAAAACCGGTTGCACTTTTTGAAATTCAGAAAAAACCGGTTAACCGGTTTTTTGCAGAAGTTAATATTTATATCAAAAGACTACATTTCTTTAAAAAAATCAATTCTTATAATTAAATTAAAATTTATTAAATACAAGCGTAAAAGCCTAACAATGTCAGGAAAAATAATATAATAATGAAAATATGCACAAACAAATCCGAAAATTAAAATAAAAAAATATGAACAACATTTAGACACTTTCCTCTCCCTAATCGAAGTCAACTATTTGAAGTCGTTCAAATTTATTGGAATTTATTGATTAAACTCTTAAATTCGTAAACCTTTCAAAAATCGTCGTAAATGCGCTCCCTGGCCGAAATACATAATCAGTTTTTATAGGATTTGGAGAAAAAACAATAAGTATAGCAACTCAAAAGTTCTTAATACCAAAACAGACTTTTTGGTCCCTGATAGAAACATCTAGTACTGTTAGAATTTGTTGAACGAATAGTTTAATAAGTATGCCGATTTTTAGTTTCTTACGTCGTCTGGGAGCTTCAGAAAGCTCTGGAAAGGAAACATTGCTTAGGAAAGATATATTTAAATCCATATATATAAATCCACTTATTTTCGCTCCCTGATAGAGATTTCAAAATCTGGCTCCGTTAGGATTTGTAGGACGAATAGGGTTATAATTAAGCTGAATTGTTTTTCTATGTCTTCTGGGAGCTTTAGAAAGCTCTGGAAAGAGAATAAATTCTTAGAAAAAGACACATAAATCCTCTTATATCCGCTCCCTGATAAAAATGTCAAAATATGGCTCCATTAGGATTTGTTGGACAAAAAGTTTTATAATTAAGCCAAATTTTAATTTTCTTCTGGAAGGAGAAAAAATGCTAAGCAAATTATATATCTAGATGACTAGAAGATAATTATGTTTCAAAATTGTAGAAATCATCTTAATTTTAGTTAGCATAAATAGAAACCATGGCTTAATATGGAAGCCTGTCTCAATTAAAACGATTCTGCAGGTGAAACTTTTTTAACATAACACCTTTAAAAAATAAAGGAAATATTGGATCAAAAAAATTAAATTGGGTCATACAGGATAGTTATTAATTATTTATTTGTTTAATATTACAGAATAAATTCCAATTTAGACTTAAACTATATTTTAAAAACATAAGAAATCAGTCTTTATGAATATTTAAAAAATTATTCCTAAAATTTCAAATATCACTATCACTATTTAGTACATGTTTTCTGAAATAAAATGCTATTTTTGAAACCGGTTTTTTGTGTTTAAAAAAGCCGGTCTATTCGACATTCGAAAAATAAAGATTTTGAAAAAACCGACAGCACATTGACTGAAAAAACCGGTTTTAAAACCGGTTGGAAAACCGCGCCGATCACCCTAATGTCAACGTATTTCTTGCCAAAAAATTTTTGATGTTTGGTTGCTTGCATCAAAGAACATTTTCGTCATCAAGGTTCGATATGCTCGTCACACTACATATAATTTTATTCCACGGAAAGATAACATCGAATAATCTGTTGTTCCAATTGATAAATTATATGAAGAGGAGCAGGAGATATGTAATTAGGATTGTAAAAACTTTTGCGAGAAAAACATCTAGAGGGATTTTCAATACTTATTTGATATGTAATTTGGACCATACGATAACCTCCAATAACTAAAAGATCAAATGTAACAACTGCAATTTTGTTTCTGTTAAAAAGCTGTATATATGCCAAGTTTCATCAATATAGCTTTCTTTTTTACAAAAATATAGACTTTTGATCACTCTGAAAATATCACACTGTGAGTTGCTGAGAAATATGTAGGACTCTCTTTTCAAACATAAAACTGGAGTTTTTTCACAAATCGGGATATATATGCTCATGACTTTTTCAGAATAATAAAAGCGACAATATGTACACTTCTGCAGAAGAATAACTAACAAACAATCTATGACATTTTAACCCAAATTGACCGGGAATGTTTTGTGTTTCAGATAATGATGAAATTTTAAAATGCAGGTCTATAGAGTCTAAAAAATTTTACCTATTATATAAAATTTTATTTCGGTCTCTAGGTTGGGTAGAACGGGCCGTTACCATATGGTCCCGCCAGGCACTACATAGATATTTTATTTTTGTAAGAAAAAAATCAGTTAATTTTTCAAAAAAATGTTTTTTATTTGCAAATTTCTTAAGGAGATGCAATTTAATATGAGTTCTAGTATGGTATTGAGAAATACAATTTATATATCAAACATTCAGCATTAAGTATACCCCCTTTAGTTGGAGAATTTACCGATATAACGCCTTATTGTAGCTTTTGGTACTAAAAAATGACTTACATCACGATCATCAAAACTAATTGTATTAGGAATCTACCTTTGGATATTGGAGGACATCCACTACATATAATTTACAAAGTAGCAAACTTTTGGAGTCCTAAACTACAATTATTTAAGAGTTTCTTTATATTTTCCCTGATGCTGACCAAAAATTTCAGCACAAATGCCATTATATACTTAAAAATTCTGCTTTTCAATATTCCTATTTTATATTCATTACGATAAGTAATCACTTTTTGGTTTAAAGGAATATATCAAGAACTTAACGTGAAATACTACTATAAGAAACGTTACTAGCATCGCCTTCGTTACTAATATCACCATAATTTTTAGGCCGATCGATGAAAATCCTTCAGACATATTCATCATTGTCACTTTCAAGTTCTTCCAAGCTTCATTTAAGAACAATTTTAAAGAAGAACAGTTTTTTTTACGAAAAAAAATTACATTTTTTAACCAAATTTTCAAAGCATTGCACTACGAAAAAAATTTCCATGTTGTGCCTGGCGCACCCATATGGTAACGCTGATATATAGTCCATAAAAAAAAGAATAAAAACATTTCATTTATTTTATTCGTTTATACAAATATAATATAGTACTTGTTGTTTATATAATAATCATAAAACATTTTTCTGAGAATTTACACAGAATCAAAAAAGTTTATGATTTACTTTTCCATGTCGTTAATTTTTCACATTAAAAAAAAAAAAAAAAAAAAAAATTTAAGGGTTTGAAAAAGGATCATTTGCTTCCAAATGCATGATATTGATGACCTTCAATTATGCTAATATTATTAACAAGTTTCCATATGATGAAATGTAATTAAAATTTTTTCAAAATTTTGAATATTTTCTGTGCTATGTTGCTTTTTATCTTACCATTGTTTGCGTTACCATATGGGTGCGCTGAGTCAATTTGGGTTAAGTTCAATTCCATTAAAGTTTCAAACTTAATATATTTTAGAAAAATTTTCAAAAAAAATAATAAAAAAAAAAAATATTTGAAAATAGCAAAGTTTTCAAGTACATGAGGAAAAACAAACGAAAATATATGAAGTTGATGTTTCCATTTTAAAATTCCAATTTAAGTTTTTTTATTTTAAAAAAGTATACTTTAAGGTAACAACATTTGATTTATATATAAACTAGTATACTCAGAATCATATTCTGAGTTGATTTAACAATGTACATCTTGGAAGCCGGCTGGCTGGTTGGACAGCTGGACGGCTGTCTAATTGTCTGTTCATGTAAACCTTGTGTACAAAGTACAGGTAGCAATTTGAAGATATTTTGATGAAGTTTGACACATATGTTTAAAAACCAACGCGTTCTAGACAAATCATTTTTAATGCTACTGCTATTGCTATTTTTTGTATCTTTATTCAGTATCCATTTTTATTATGGAAAGGTAATATTTAAAATTCCATTGATAATAAAACATTTACCCCAACGTGTGACGGTACAGACAATTTTTGTTTTAAATTCATTGTCCTTTTGATAACAAACAAATATGTTTACTGGGAATGGCTTGTATTTAAATAGGTACCCAGCGGTAAAATTTGTAAGGCCTCCATCGTTCAGGTCTTCTAGAAGGTCTATTTACACCTTCTTTAAGATGGAGTTGCTCATGCTAACATGCCTTCTATAGTAAAGCCTACAAGAATGCCTCATTTTTGCCTTCCAAAATATCCAAAAGAACTTCCGACTTCGCTTCTCTTAAAAGGCGAGATAGAAGCAGCATAGTCGATCTAGCTATGTCCGTCCGTCTGTTGAAAGCAGGATAGGGCTCGAACGGAAAAACGTAGGGGGACGAAATTTGGCACAAATGTATAAGGTTTATTGAATTGAAAATGGGCAAAAGGTTTATTGGGATTGAAAATGGGCAAAATCGGTTAATAAACAAAAAAGGTTTGGGCTAAAAACTAGAAACACAGGGTGTCCGTTTTATACTGATATTTCTTCAACAAAAGCATGTACGACAACGAAATTTTGTACGTATAGCTCGGAGATCGATGTAAACTCGGAAACCAAAAATGGGAGTGTTCCGCCCATTTTACCCATATAAGGTGAGAATCAACGAAATTGTGTTCAAATAGTTCAAGGACCAATGTAAACTCGGAAACAAAAAATGGGCGTGGTCCGCCCACTTTCCCGCCCCTCCCATATAACGTAAAATTTGAAAAAGTTGATATATAGATTCGGCCGGGCCGAATATAACATTCGCGCTTGTTTTAATATATTTTGTTTTAAGCAACAACAAAACTTTGCAGAAAAATACATCGCCCTACTTCTCTTCTCTTAGAAGGGGAGTAGGAATATAATTTTTTTTATTTAAGCAACAACAAAACTATTCAAAACCGTTACAAAAACAAGATCAAATTCCAAAAAAAAAAAAAAATCATTTAGTTATGTTAAATGCGTTATCTAACCTTTTAGAAGGAATGCATTGGGTCGCGAATGTGTAAGGCCTTGATTGCAATGACATCACGTGTAAAAAAATACATAAACACGGAATGCAAGTAGAATATTTGAAGAAGGCCTCCCGGCTCTAAAAAAGGCCTTCTAGAAAGACTTTTTACCCCTTCTTTTTACCGTTGGGTATGTATAAGTAGGAATATTTGTGTATGTATTTGCCTTTGTGTAAGTAATTTAAATTACTTGGGTCTTAACAAGTGTGTACCTTTTTATCTTTTAATAGACATAACAAACACATTCTTATTGTATTCATACTCACAAATGGTAAATTGCTAATGGCTATAATTTATTTTAAAATAATATAAATTGTTCATAGTTAGTTTTAAAGTTATAAGGTTACTTTCTTGGTACAATGTATCTTTAATCATAATCATAATTTAGTTACCATATTATTATAAAATATTGTATAAAATGTATTCTTTTTTTTTTTTTTGCTAAACTTTTAACTAAAATTTTCCTTATATCCCAGTATTACCGATTGTGGCATTTCTTTTACAAAAAACTGAAAGTTTTTACATTTTGAATGATAAAGTCTAATATCACCGAAAACTTCGTTAAAAAAAACATAACTACATTATAAATTCAGAAAGGGACTCTTTCCCTTCCAAATTTAAAATTGTACACAACACAGTGGGGCAGAATCGAACATTTTTGGAAATAAATTTGTAACTTCTGATCGGTTGGATTTGCATGGAATTTGGTATAATCGTAGCAGAGAAGTGTACAATTTTAAGTTTTGAAGGGTGACCCAACACACCTCTCAGGGGCTCAAAGTAAAATTTGTGTTAATCGCTTGCCAAATTTTTGTTTCTCGTCCGACTTTAAATCCAATCAACCGATCAGAAGTTACAGATTTATTTATTTGAAATTTATTGTTTTTACATACACAACAAGATTGAATCTTATAAATTACAGTGTAGAAATTTTAAATAAGAAAGGATGCCAAAAGTTAAAAAATAAAATGAATTATAATGAAATTGAAAAAAGATTCGGCCGTGCCGAATCTTTGATACCCTTCACCATGTTACTTAATACCATATTACCATCTTACCCACAAATAATAAAATTTTTGCTTTAACGCCTAAATTTTTTTTTTTAACTACGAACATTTGAATACGAAAAAGAAACAGTCAAGCAAGCATTGCTTTTTAAATATACACAACAACAATTGAATAGTTATACAGTTTTGTATGTATGTATGTATGTATGTATGTATGTATGTATGTATGTATGTATGTATGTATGTATGTATGTATGTATGTATGTATGTATGTATGTATGTATGTATGTATGTATGTATGTATGTATGTATGTATGTATGTATGTATGTATGTATGTATGTATGTATGTATGTATGTATGTATGTATGTATGTATGTATGTATGTATGTATGTATGTATGTATGTATGTATGTATGTATGTATGTATGTATGTATGTATGTATGTATGTATGTATGTATGTAAAAACAACAACAACAATAACAATGCTTAATATAAAAATTTTTCTCTGTATTTATTTTATTAATTTTTTTTTTTTTTTTTGACCATATCTCTGTTGTTTTTGAGCAAATTGGGTTTCTGTAAAAAATCGAAATTTTATAAAAATATTTATGACCAACCTGTTCAAAAGCGAAAGCCATAGCTTATGTAAAGACTTCAAAAAGTGAAAAAACGCGTTTTGGCAGATATCTGGAATATAGTGCGCCGATTTTTTTCATGAAAAAAAAATTATGAGAAAGGTTTCGATTTTTTCGTGCAAAAACGAATTCGCTATCTTTTATAGGAGCCGAGAAAAGCCGACAGCAAATACGATTTTTTGGGGGTATCTTCGTTTTTTTGCCGATATCTCAGTTATTTATAAACCGATTTTGCTCATTTTTATTGGTGATTTTCTAAGGAATATTCTAACAGTTTGACGTATAAAACATATATATCCGTTAACTGGGGCTTTCTAAAAACTGATTTCAACAGACGGACGGACGGACAGACGGACATCTTTATATCAACTCCCCTATCAATAAGGATCCAGAATATATATACTTTTTGGGGTTTTAGACGAATATTGTAGAAATTACAAACGGAAGGACAAACTTATATATACCCTTTACACCTGTGGTGAAGGGTATAAAAATTAATTGATATAAAAAATTGGAACATTAATTTAAAAATTGATATAAAAATTATAAATAGTAAGTTAAGAAAAAAAAAAAAAAAAAAAAACATTAAGAATACAATTTGAATAATGCTGTTTTAAACTTATTTGCGTTGCTTATAATTTGTTTGTCGTGTGGGAGTGTATTCCAGATGCGTGTGGCGTTTAAAAAAAATTGCCATTCTGATACGAGGTATCGACGCGTAGGTATGATGAGTTTTTTACCCCTCCTAGATCGTGCAAACTGTAACATGTTAAACATATAATTGGGTTTGGAGGTGTAAATGATTTTGTGAAGAAACATTAAGGCTCTTATATTGAGAAGATTTTCAAAAGAAACACCATAGAGTGTTTTTGAAAACGATGATATTCTATCACGCCTTTTCAAACCAAAGACGTACCTTATAATGTTATTAACCCAGCAATACTTTTTGGTTTTCGGTAATGGCAACTACTTATTAAAGTACTTTCCTGGAAAGTAGGCGTCATTATTATTTGACTTCTCTACATTACATAAATAAGTACTCAATAGTATAATTGTAGAGTAAGTTACAATCACATGGATCAGTTGTCTAGATCGCAGGATTAGCAACCAGAAGATTGCCGGTTCAACCCCATTCTGATGCTATTCGTTTTTTCAACAAAATGTTTTAAAAAAACATTTTATGGTAAAACAAGTTTTTTAGCTTTGAATATTAAGTGCTAAATGGTGTACTGAGTAAGACGTTAGTCATTGAAAACGACTAGTTAATAGGGGCCCCTAATAACTACTAAAAAATAACTACCTAAAAATAACTACTAGAATTCATGGACAACTCGAACAAAAATAACTAGTTATTGAGACAAAAAATAAGTAGTTTATTTTTATTTCCAATTATACCTGCTAGCTAACCAAGAAAGCAAAGTTTTTGCTGGGAAATAGTACATTTAGTTTTCTTTTGCTGTTTGAGTCACAATTGCAGAACAATTCGCAGCCATAAAGTACACCTGGTATGAGGTAAGCTTTTGCAAGTAATTGTCGGATTCTGATTGGTGTGTAGTATTGTGTTATCCAAAGAGTATGTAGCTTTAAATAAGTTTGAGAAACAAGTGTATCCACGTGGCTTGTCCAAGTTAAGAAATTGTTGAAAATAATTCCAAGGTTTTTTGCTCTTTGAAAGACCTCAATTTTTTGATTGTTAATTTGTATGTCACATTCAATGGTTTGCAGAAATTTTTTTTATGAATAATTAAACATTTGGATTTTTTAGGGTTTAGGCATAGATTGTTTGTAGTTGCCCATTGATGTACCTTATTTAAATCTTGATTGAGTTTAGCGATATTCTCCTCAATAACATCGGAAGGGCTTCTGAGAAATAGTTGGACATCATCAGCGTACATATGAATCAAGCAATGTAATAAAACGTGGTCCTAAGATTGAACCCTGTGGTCAGCGTTACCGTTGAGAATTTTTAAAAAGTGTCCAAAAAAGGGGATTTCAAAATAAAAAGTCGCCAAAAAAGGGGATTTTTTTAAAACAAAAAAAGGGCCAACTGCTTTAAAACATAAAAAACTTCTTAAAATTTGTTTATTTGATAACAGCAAAAAATAAATTTTTTTGTATTTTAAGAAAAATAACAAAATTCAGTTTATTATATAATTTAAAATTATTTTACAACAATATTTTTTCAAATTGCAAAAATAAAGATTTAATCACAAACATATAATCCTCTTTTAATTAATTAAACTTCTGTGCTTTTGTCCGAGTTCTTCACCGGATTTTTTTCATTTCATTTATAAATACTCCGCGATTTTTTATATCACTATACTGTGAAACAATCTCAAAATTATTAATTTAGTTGTTGAAATTAATATATAATGGGTCGATTTATTTCAAACAACTTAGTTTCTCGTCATTTAGTGCATAGTCTTAAAAAGTCGCCATTTAGTCGCCATTTAAAAAAGTGGCCAAAAAAGTGGACAGGTGGTTGAAAAAGTGGCAAATGGAGACTAAAGTCGCCAAACGGTAACACTGCCTATGGTACACCCTTTGACAGTGGTATGGGAGTTGAGGTCATGTTATTAACGTAAACTGATTGAGTACGGCTTTCGAGATACGATGCAATAAGCCGTGTTGAAGTAGGTGAGAAGTTGAGAAGATGTTTTAATTTCATACATAGTATTTGTGGTTAACTGTATCAAATGCTTTAGTATCAAAAAGTTTATACTTGCATCATCAAGTTCGCGTCGGATTTTCTCGGTAACGACAGCTAAGGCAGTGATGCAACTGTGATTAGAGCGAAAGCCGGGCTGCTTTTCAAACAATACGTTATTGTATTCTATGTAATGGCTCATCTGCAATTGTAAGAGTTTCTCAAATACTTTAGAGATAAAGCTTAAGATGGCCATCAGTCGAAACTCTGAGGTGGATTTCAGAATAGGGATCACCTTAGCATATTTCCAGTTAGTAGGGAAAAAGCTTGTAGTTATAACGTTGTTAAACAAGTACGTGATGTGTTGAAGAAGTAGTGGCAAAATAATTTATTTCCAAAAATTTTCTATTCTGCTCCACAATGCACTCCTCTGCTGCGCCTTTGTATTCCAATCAGCATATGTAAATCCAACCAGCCGATAACAAATTACAGATTTATTTCTGCTCCACTTTGTAGTGTTATCAAAACAACTAACTTTATAATTATGAAACTTACTTTAAATATTAAACTATATGTAGGCATGCATCTGTAGAGCAGTGAGTGAGTGTATGTATTATGCTAGTAAAATAATAAATGTATATATTTACACGTGTGTAGTCATTCCTTTTTTTTGTTATATTAAAATAATTATTTTGTGGCTTTACTTTTGTATATGTGAGGCTTTTCTATCTTTATAAATGTATTTTTTTTTTTTTAACTTTTCCATGTAGGTGTTGCCTGTGTGCTCTGGTCCGTTACCTTAACTACAATTTAAATTATATTTTATAATCATTTTATACATATATGAGCCAAATTAAAAATTTATAAAAAAAAAAAAATATTAATAAAATTTCAAAGTGGGGCCAAAAGAATTTTTTTTTAATAAATCTGTATCTCCTAAATTCCGGAACGGATCGAATAGAAATATATTCGAAAGTTTTAGAGGAGGACCCAATGTTTCAGAAAATTCGTATTGTAGTCACCCTGTGATAAGACGATATCAACTAAAGGTTCTCAAATATAGTACAAATTATAGAATATTTAAAAAAATTTTCCTCATACACCCAAGGTCTTAATCCCCAAAAAACAAATAAAGTCAAGATAAAAAAATCAAAAGTTCAAAATTCAAGTGTAAATATCTTTTTAACTGTAATAGATAGCTTAATAAGTAAGTGTATCTTTATCTTTCTAAATACTTTAAAGAAATAGTTATAAAAATCTTTGATTGAATTTGTAGGAGTTAGATTTTTGAAACTTTTGCATACTCGATGTAGTCAATTTTGATACCCTTTATTACAGAGTGACTATAAGATGAGTTTTTTGAATGACTGAGTGCTCATCTATAATTCTTCCATACGTTTTGACGTAGTTTAGGAGAGATACCGATTTATTGCCAGTTATAAAATTAAATCATGAAGCTAAAATTTTGTATACTATTAGTTTTAAATTTTTAGAGTCCAGATCTGTAACCCGTTTGTTTAAAATAGTGTTATTAAGAATTGAAATCAGTTTTGGCCAGTTTAAAAACATTTGATAATGGCCCATATGTATGAACATGTGAGTGTATGTGTTGTTATTGATTTGTATCATCATTATTTATCATTTAAAAATTCATTTTATGGAAATTTGTATTTAATACTCTTTTAACATTTATTGGTGCGTATATCTAGATGTGTCTTTTGTTTTATATCATGCTGTACAACATACATAATTACATTAGGGTGGTCCCAAAATAAAAAGTATCGATATTCCCATATTTG
The DNA here is from genome assembly GCA_951394005.1 of Protophormia terraenovae. Taxonomy (NCBI): domain Eukaryota; kingdom Metazoa; phylum Arthropoda; class Insecta; order Diptera; family Calliphoridae; genus Protophormia; species Protophormia terraenovae. The sequence continues at coordinate 141,271,992 of OX596074.1, forward strand.
TTATATCATATTCTTATTTGTATAAATTTTGATCAGAAAACTTATAAAATACGCTTATTTTTTTTAATATTTATATATAAAAAAAATTCAAATATTCAATTCAAATTTTGTTGTCAATAATTACCTGAACCTTGTACCAAATTCTAGTTACGTTATTAAATGTGCATTCCAGAGGCCTTTCTTATGATACCAAATTTCAATATTGTTCCTTTGACTAAAAAAAAAAGCGAAAAATTAAACAAAAACATTTTCTTTTTTTAATTTTGATCCAGCCCATCCAGGAAATTTTTAGAAACGTTTTATTAAAATGAATTAAAATTTTCATTATAGCTGGGAATATCTATATATTATTTTCTCTCCATACAAACGGGCTCACCTAATGTACTATATGTATGTATTCATATACATGCGTGTGTATACATTTAATTGTTATATGGCTGTTAGCTATAAACAAATTAAATTTTATTGGTAAAATTTATAATATTTATAGGATTTTACCTAATAAATGGTTTTATTTAAGCATTTATTTTCTTCATATTAAAAAAAAAAAAAAAGAATAAATATTTTTGTGGATTTTATAGCCTGTTTCTCTATGTCGAACGAAAATCTAAGCGAACGAAAGCAAGTCGAACGAATTCGAATCAATTTGGGTTTCTGTATTTCCTACGCTTTCGTTCGCATGGAGTTACGTCTTTTCATATTGTTGTTGTTTTATTTTTCTTTAAGAGTAACATTTTTTCGTAAATATATTAAAAATACTACTAAATTGTTTAAACATAGATACAACTAAGTAAATAAACAAAAAAAATAAAATAATTCATAAAAATTAAAAAACAAAAATTTTCATTGATTTTTTTGGAAATTGTTTTTTAGACACAAAATCGTAATTAATGGATACCAAATATATCAAAATGAATAATAAACATGATTAAGGAACATTTGCAATGTCCTTCTGAGAATTTTTCCTATTTTTCTTTAAAAAATTCAACCAGTCGAAAGCAAAGTAGCAAGTGACTGATTTTGACATTTTTGTTCTTATCGTTCGAAATACAGAAACCCAATTTTATATGAAAACACTTACGTTTTCTTTCGACTTGTCGTTCGACTCATTGTTCGCATAGAAGTGAGTTAGAGAAACCCAAATCAGTTTTCGTTCGCTTAGAAGGCGAAAGAAAGCTTTCGTTCGACATAGAGAAACAGGCTTTTAATAAATTTTAATTAAATCTAAATAAGAAGAATAGTGTAATAGAAGAAGTTGATCATAAACATTTAAAAATCTAAAATGAGTTTGCTTCTATCAGGAAGAAACTTTTTAGTAAATTAAAATAAAGAGTTTTTTAATACGCACACATAAAATTTAAAATAAGTACTTTGTGCGTGAAAGATCATAAATAGATGAATTTGTATTCTTTGAAAATATGTATGCTATATGGTGTTGCAATAGCCACCGAGGATTATCACTCATCCAAGCTCTAAAAATTCCGATAACTGGTATATGAACATACAAAATTTTAGCGATTGTACGGTATATGTAACCAAAGAATATTCATATTCTTGTATATTCTTTGATGTAACTTAATATTGCTTCTTTTAGTATAGACTTAAGGCCGGGTTAGTTGGTTGTTTATGTGATATTGATGTTCCGATTATTTACGGGAAGCATTTTGTGCAATTATCCAAAATTAATAACGTGACATTTGTTAGCAAAAACACAGAGTTACCATAAATTATTTACTAGAAAAAGCCTAAAAATGCAACTCTGTTTAAAATTAAACATGCCAAATATTTATCTACTTAATTGTTTGAGCATTTAATTATTTTTGTTCATTTATTTCTTTGTTTATTTAGTGGCTTTTCCTTTTTATTTCGTTAAGCATTTGTTTATGTGTAAGAAAAAAGTTATTGTTTGGCAACACTGCTAACAGCTGTCACGGAACAACGCAAAAAAATTCTGTTTTCAACAGAATCAGACATCACATCACATCAACGTGAAGTTTTTATAATTGTTAGCATTACAATACATGCAATATAAACGATCAGCTGTTTACTTTGCAGGAGGAAACGTTAAATAAACAACCAACTAATTCACGCTTTAGAGCCACAAGAAAAATCTAAATAAAAAAAAAATTTAACACAAAAGTAATCATAATCTCATTATGGCCATTATTATTATTATAATTTTAATAAATTAACTTTGGTCATCACATTTCTTAATATTATATTTACTAACTTCTTGGCTCTAAATAACACAGGTCAACAAAATCGCAAAAAAGTTTTATATCTCGAATAATTATGCAAAATTATTATTTCCTAGGCTTGATATAGTGTAGAAAGTCAAATGAAAATTTTCCATAACCTCAAATTTTTAACCCATTGAGAACCATAGAAAATATGGTTCCTTGATGAGTTTTTACGTTATAAAATTTTGCAAGTAATAGATAGAGCAGATTAGTTACTCAGCAATAGTCAAGTTTCAAACACATAATCCCTTTTAATAATTTTGATGTGTGTATGTATTTTGTGTGTATTATTATGATAATAATTATAGAAAATTGATGTTGATATCGAATACAACCGCGAAAATATCTTAAATGTAAAACACAAAACTTTACATGAGAAGTATTTTAACAAAATCTAATTGCTCTTTTTTAAAAAATAGTTGTATTTTCTTTTAAATTTATTAGTTGGAATTTAATTCGTTTGCATGCCTCTCTATCTGTCTGTTCATCAGAGCTTATCTAAATTTAAAAATATTTTTAAGAAAAAACTAAAATACTCCATGATTTTACTTTGGAAAATTTTAAAGTGAATTTAATATTTAAAATCTTATTACTTGATTTTGAAACAAAGGGGAATAACATCAACTACCCATAATGGGTATTCAAATAACTTTTCTAAATCTCCGTAATTTAAATACAAATCCTTTCATACAACCATAATTATTATTATTTTTTTTCTTTTTTTAAATTTAAAATCATAGTATGGCTATGATTTCAAAACCAATGACTACAATTTTGATTTTAATTTTAATTAAAGGACATTTGTAGTTCAAACACAATTTGGGTCTAATACCACATTAAGCCTTTCTACAAATTCTTTACTGTCTACAATATTAAAATTGATGAGTGACAGTTTCTAGTTTCAAATCTTTTGTTTTTTTATCCAATTTTATCATAACGATTGCATAATTTCCAACCCTTTGTCGTTTATCTTGTTAAAATTATAAACAGCAAAAGAAAAAAAAGAGTTACACGCCAAACAATGTAAAAGGGTTGGTAATAATTTAAATTAGAATTATTAAGATAACTTTGTTGTAAGAGAATTACAATTGAGTTGCAAATGTACAACATTTATAACAAAATGTAACGAACATCACTCTCGGCTAAAGGGTATAAAATATTGTATTTTACAGAAATAAAAAAAAATATTCAACTTAAATTCCCTGAGGAAATACGAATAGAGAAAATAAATATATTTATGAAGAGGAATTATTCACATACAAATAACAAAAAAATAAATCTTTTTTCAAATAAAATAGAATAATGACTTTGACAAATCTGAATGCTAGCATTATTGTTGTTATTGTATGTCCCACAAAAGTGCCATTAATCATTTATTCAATGGTCTAAGAAGTTTCTACCCCTTCCCTCTTTTGCTCTAGATAAGCTGACCTTAAAGTATTGCCTCAGGCTGTTTAGAACAATTTTTTATTGTTGAAGTTGTTGTTGATTTAGATTTAGACATAATCAGACTCGTTACCAGAACCGGAAGTCTTTTTTAAATGGTTTTCTTTGCTAACGAAAACAACAACAAACATATTAAAAGCATTTGTAAAGAAAGGGAAAAATAGCACAACCACACATTGCAGTTGATCACGCATCAACTATTTTTATCAATCAAAACACGCACACACACATACAGACAGCAACATTCGCTTTCTCTTCCACTTATACAAATTCATGAAAATTTATTGTTTATCATCATCCGATTATTTTTGTGTTTGCCATAAAACGAAAAAAAAAAAAGATAAAATAAAATAACCTTAGAGACACTTATTTATAGCAGATTTCGCACTTTTTCTTATTTATTTAATTTGATTTTATTTCCGTTTTCTTCTTTATTTCGTGAGGATTTTATTTCTTTTTATTTTTGATGACGCGTGTTTTCATTCAATCAATATCATCACGTAATGTTGATTTTCAATAGAACATAATTCTTTTTTGTAATAAACCATTTTTTTTTTTCTACAATTTAGGCCTTTCTATGAATATAATATATTTATATTTTGACATATTTATTACTGTAATTATGATGAGATATCAAATTCGTAATAAATTATTTTTAGTATTATGAATAGCGTAATGATGTGCTGAAATTTCGTAAAGATTTCTTTGAAATTTTCTCAACTAAGATATAGTCGGTCAATTGTAATCGTTGTATTGTGGACCAATACTTGCACAAAGTGTTATGTGTTTATTTCAGTAGAAGATATACGAGAGAAAAAATATATAGTCCTGGTGACCATAAACTGAAAGCTCTTTACTATACTTGTAATATATGATTACAGTTAAAAATTAGTATATTTGTATGTAGTTATTATTATGATTCCATTTTGTAATTTTTTTTATCGATTTAATAATTTTTTTCTTTCGATTTCATCATGTTTTATCATATAATGATTTGACTCAATCATATCGTAATTTAGGGAGAGCGATCGAAAAAGTCTTAACACACGTTTTGCCTCATAACTTTTTTCGGATATTTCAATTTTTCTTTTTTTTTATCTAGTTATGATTAAAAGATATGTCAGTTATTATTTTTAACGACAACCATGTTGATTTGTTGTGAGTTTGATCAATATGAGCGACGAAAAAGATATACGTGGTACAATTTATTAAAAAAAATAATTGACCAAAGAATTAAATTTCTGCGATCAAATTGTTTCCAATTTTATTAAACAGTATCAGGAGAATTTGACCATTGATAGGAAACCCGGAAAGAGAAAAAGGTCTACATGATATTGGGAAGTCCAGAAAATTGAAAGCATTTTGAAAAGAACTCCAAACACATCTGGTAGAAAAGCAGCCCGTTTAGCTCAGTGCTCTGACTATTTGATGCGAAAAGTTAAAGCTAATGCGGAGTTGAAAACATATAAAGTCCAAAAAGTTCCAGACAGGAATTCTGCAAAAAATTTAAGCCAAGAATAGGCAATACAAAAATACTCATGTTGTATAACGGAAGACGAAACGTATGTGTTGGCAGAATTTTTGCAGCTTCCTGGTCCACATTTTTATGCTGCTAAAGCTCGCGGCAATGTTGAAGATAAGTTTAGGACCCAAAATCAGACAAAATTTCCTAAAAAGTTATTACAAGAACTAATTACTTTGAAGTTATTCAATAACTCTTTAGTTTCAAAGTACATACAGAAGTCATTATTAGAAGTCATTATTAGCAAAATGAATAGCAACTAGTTACATTATCGATTACAATTAAGTACTGAAATATAAAAAAATTACAATATTTTTTTTAAATTTTGGTTTTGGTGCAACCGAATTTATTTTAGATTTGAAATAAATTTATTATTGCAACAGTTAAAAGTACATATTAAAATTCTGCTATCTCTTTCAATAACTTTTAATAAGTTTTAAAATATACAAATTGGCTTATGCAACCAAATTTTCTATTGTTGCATAAGCCAATTTGTGGACTTTTATTGGACACCGGCAGAATGTGGTTTCCAATTAGATTTTAGTCGCACTAAAATTTTTTCTCTAAAATATTGTAATAGTGACCAATCAAAATGGTGAGTGATTCATCCAATATAAACACATTTGTATTTGTTTTATATAAGATTTTTTGTATTGAAAATGTATAAAATCAGTGGAACCAATATCTTCTAAATAGGAGCATGAACGACCACGATATTTTTTGAAAGTAGTTCAAGGGTCAATGCAAACTCGGAAACCAAAATTGGAAGTAACTTTCATATCTATGTTAATCTATGGTTTACATGGTTACAATCAAAGTATACAAAGTAGTCCGACTCTCTTTTAGTAAAATTTCTCTCTCACATATACGGGTACTGTGTGAATTGTGAGAGAACTAATACAAAGAAAAAAACATCGACATTTTACCACTAAATTTTTAAAATATTAAGCAATTTTGCACTGTATTTCAGTTGTACACAGGTTTTTAAAATTTTTTCTCACGTTATTAGCACAATTTCATTTCTAAAAACGGTAAATTTTACGCAAAACACAAATATTTTATTTTTACATATTTTTGACAATTTGTTTTGTTTTCTTTTATAATTAAATTCTTCAACAGAGTTTCAATTTTTGGTATTGAAAATTCAAACAAATTAAAATTGAAAACGTTTTTATAAAACTCTGTGTGTATAAGAAAAATATAAAGGCACAAACACGTTAACATTTTTGTTACTAACACATACTTAGAGTTAGGTACTTTTTTACTAACACACTCTTAGAGATAGGTACTCCTGCCAAAGATTCGGACAACTTGTATATACTTTGGTTACAATCAAAAAATACAAAATAGTCCGACTCTCTTTTGGTAAAATTTCTCTCTTCATATACGGGTGCTGAATAATTTTTTGAGAGAACTAATACAAAGAAAGAACATGGAAATTTTACCTTTAAATATTAGAATTATTAAACATTTTTGCACCTTTTTACACAATTACACACACTTTTATAATTTTTTGTAATACTATTAGCCCATTTTTATTTTGAAAATATATTTTTATTTATATTATTTATATTATATTTTATATTATATTTTTTTTATCAATTTTTGACAATTTGTTTTACAAAATAAATTGTACAACAGAGTTACAATTTTTGGTATTGAAAATTCGAATAAATTGAATTGTAAAACGTTTTTATAGAACTCTGTGTGTATGGGGAAAATGAAAAAGCACTAATACATTTAAATTTTTGTTACTAACACATACTTAGAGTTAGGTATCCACTTGGCCAAATGATCATAGACGATATTGTCTTCGACGTTGTCTGCAGGAAATTGAGTATTTTGTCGTTTATAAAACTTTATTCAAGACAAACAAGTAACAATAACATGCATATTGTCGTGCTTCTGGTTCAATTGACGACTACATGAGCGACAATGTCCTGTATTTGTCCTTTTCCAATTGTCAAACAATTATTTATTTCTGAAAAAATATTAGTTTTGTTTCAAAAAAATTATAATATAACTCCAATTGTTTAACGCGTGTTAAAATAAAAATTAACAAAAAGAAATTAATATTTTTATTGCATGAATTATAAATTCATACAACGGTAATATTTCGCACTGATTTTTGTTCGGAGGCAGCATTTGTGCGTACGATTTAAATAAAATGAAGATAGATGATATTTGGTAGCAGCAAGATGGCGAAAGATGCCACCGCTTATATTCAGCCTAATCTATGCAGCAGAGACATTGGACCTTCCACATCCAAATGCAAAATGAGCGAAAATTTTAAACAACTTTATATTCCTTTCATGATGACATTCGTGGATCAATTCAATAAAAACAAAATTTAAAAAATTTCCCTTACAAAATTTGTTTTATTTCATATAATATATTATTGTAACCATGGTCATCTAAAAATGTCGCATACATATTCGTTGACGTCTGATTAAACTCCATTGTCCTCCATATAATCGTCGACGACAATTTTCACGACATTGTTGCTAATAATGTCGTTAACGATTTAGCGGACATTTGTTTGAAAAAGTCGTCGACAAATTGTATGGGCTGACGTAAACATATACTTTGGTTACAATCATATACAGCTTTAAAATATGCTGACGTTTTAAGTAAAAAAGCCCTAAACAATTTTCATATGTATTTATCAAAGTGTTTTGGAGAAAATCTATTTAATTAAAAAATAAACCTTTTCCATATTAACCAGCGATATGTATGTTCGTCACACATTCTAATATTTTTTGTTACAAACTTTTTTTGGCAACTAATTTAAGCAAAAATTATCATCATTAAAATCATATTCCACAAAATTTCCTACACATTCGGCAACAAAAAAATATAAAATCACATGAATTTTACTATGACCGCCAATGGTTAAAATCATGTACATTAAAAGCAAAAATGACATCCAACAGAGTTGAGCTTATTAAAAATAATTTTATTTAAAAAATGCCATAAAAATATCCAACCAACACCAGCCAAATGCTTGTCATTTTCAAACGCACAGACATTCACTAGAAATGATATTTTTATACCATGTGAACACATACATGTGCTCTCATATTGAAATGATGATGTTTATGTCAGAGGTCATATCACAACACCCCCCAAGGATAAGATTAAATCAGAATAAAAAAAAATTAATATGACAAAACAGAAATATGAAACAAATGTCGAATACAAAACAAAAAATAAATAATAGAAAAAAGAGTTGTACGATTTCTACTTCTTCATGTACAAAATAAACTTAAAAAAAAACAAGAGAAAAAACATAAATCCTGAAAATTTTTTGCTGTTTCCAAAGTGTTGACTACAAACTAACAAAAAGTACAAATATACTTACATACTCATATAAAATTCAAACTATAAAAGTGCGCCTCCGGTAACATGTATGGCAAATAAGCCTTGATACTGAACTAGTGTTTATAAAAAACCGACTTTTCAAAAAACCGGTTTGACGGTTAACCGAAAATTGGGTAAAATTAAAAAACCGGTTTTTCGGTTAACCGTCTACTAAAAAACCGGTTAAACCGGTTAACCGACGTTTAAATAATTGCTCTAATTTGAAGCTTAATAAAAATATTTTTGGTTAAAAAAAGTGTTTAACCAAGCACCAAATAATAAACAGTGCACTGCAGTATTCTTTATAAATTGCGATTGATTTACATCGATTTACATTAATACTTTTTTTAGCCTTTAGGCTAGATTTAATATAATTTATAAAAACAAATTTTATGGCATCTTTTAGCACAGCTTTTGAAGCTTAATAATAATCTAAAATTATTCTATAAAGTATTTTTTCAGTTTTATCTTTCATTTTTCTAGCTTAAAATTAAATTATCGAAAATTTACAAAAAGGAAGCTTTAGACCTAGGATGATGTGCATTATATTATGATTCACCGCATTTAAAGTTTTTGTCTCAAGGAAAAGCTTATATAATTTTTATAAAAAAAAATTTAATAAATATATCTGCATAAAATTGGAAAAATAAATAAAATTTTTTCTGCTAAAAAGAGATTTGTTTTTAATTTTTAGATGATTATTAATCATTTAGAAGATTATTAATCAAGTACATTTTCTGCACTTATTTAGTTCTACTTTTGAAGTCTTTATTCTTGTTATCCTATATAAAATCTTATTTTTATCTTAAGCTATACATTAGTAGGTGTAATGTTATTTCTTCTTTTGGAAAATTTCATTCGCATGAAATTAAAGTTTTTGTAAATGGAATGCTTAATTATATATCTGAGTTATTATACATACAGTTTTGAAATATATTTAACTTCAAATAAGTAAATATATCATCTGGCTACTTGTTAACTCAAACAGTAAATATTTTTAATAGTTTAAAAATATTTTCTTATATTTTAAATTCAGAAAAAAGCAACTAAAGGACGAAATTTTGTGATATTTTTATCAAATTTTTGAAACCGGTTAACCGACACAGAAAAACCGGGTAAACCGGTTAACCGAAATTGAATATTTCAAATTAACCGGTTCGCAAATAACCGAAATTTGAAGAAAAAAACGGTTTTTCGGTTAACCGGTTAACCGGTTTATAAACACTATACTGAACTGAAGAAATCATCGCTATCATCATTATTGTTGAAATCTTCATTGGAAGTTTGATATCTTTCACAGAAAGATTTATACATAGAGAGAAAATGTGGCGGCATCAACGGATGTACAGTTTGCTGGTTTAAAACAAATCCAAATAAATTCCTTCTATAGTACTGTATATGTGTGTGTACAAACAACAAACGAATGCAGTCATATCTACAAATATCCAGAAATATACATAGTACTATGTCCAACGTTATGAAATTGCGTTATGCAAATTAGTCTGAACTGAAATCGAAAAAATAATAATAATAAAAAATGAAACAGGAATTGAGCAATGAGTTTAAAGGTTATGGAGGCAAAAACAATACACAGACAGATAGAAACAAATAAGCCAGTTGCTATAGATTTAATTCAAACCTTTCATGACTTAATTTAAATTGCTTGTATCCATAAATTGTAGAGATTTTAGGAAAATATAGCAGTATTTACATGAATATTTATATTCTTTATCTAAGAAAATTTTACAAAATATTAAAATGATAGTTTAAAGTTTGTGGTTACAATTAATTAGTATTTTATGAAATTTAACTTAGAACAATTCAAAGCAATGCACAGTGTCACATTTATCCAAATTAAAACGACAAAAATACTAAAATAAAAGCTTATTAATTGAAGTAATTCTTTTCGCATGTATTAGTAAACATACCCATATATTATGGAAAAAATACTTAAGGTATTGAAAAGTGTCTATAGCGCGAATTATGGATTTTCGAAGTTGATAAAAATATTTTAATTTTATTCAAAACTTCTGTAATGAAGTATGTCAACTTAAACTTCATATATCTCAGTAAATGCTGCAGATATTGGTACAAGTTTTTTGGTATGTAATAATAAATATATCCAAATTATTTCACAATAATTTGCTAGGTTAAAAATTCAATACTGAAAATATTTTTTTATTTAAAAGAAATCATTATATTAAAAAATATATATTTTTGGGAAATTCTATTTTTAATGAATTGGAACTAAAAAGTTCCAATGAGTTCCAATTTAAAATAACGATTTTTATATAAAAGAACATCTATAAAATTATATTTGAGAATATTGGCTGCGACTTTTTGCGATCTTTTAAAATATTAGAAAAAATATGCGGTACCTAGCATTTTTTTAAGAATTAATTAAACAATTTTAAATTAATGGCTGCAAAATTTGTTATGCAAGTGTTATACTAAGATCGGTGTGATTAGATCTTGCCACGCCTACTTTTAAAATATCCTTTATTTTAATAAATTTTGCAAAAATATATCCGAAAATCATACAAATAAAGTAATTTTTTTCAGTATGGGAGTGGTAGTGATACTACCCGCTAAATTTTTGTAAGAATGATTACGACCTTATCTACTAATAGAATATACAATTTCAGACCAATATCTATTAAAATGGAGTTTTGTCGTTCTAAAACTGCCAAATGTGACACTGTGCAATGTTTAATATTAAAAAAAAAAAAAAAAAATAATAATAATAATAATAAATCGTACTGGGGAAATATTCTGAAAATAATCTAATCAGTAATAAACTCACGAAAACAGTTTATTTGCACTTAAGGAGGATGTTGTGAAGAAAATTTTTAAATGATGTCCTCACTGCACATTGTGTGATTTTAACAACTTAACCTTTCGAAATTCCTAATTTTTTTTGCAGTTTTGAATAAACCGATTCTCATAAATTTTGGCAATGTTGTTTCTATTTATATAAAACTTATTTGTGTCGAATATTAACTTGATACTATCATTCGTATGAGATTTATGCACATTAACGTGATTTTCGGAAGAGGGGATTTATATGGGAGCTATGGTCAATTATGGACCGATCATGATGAAATTTGGCTCAAAGATTGACACTTATACAAAACTCATTTCATTAAAATATTGCTATATTTAAGGCATTTATGATCGTTAAACCCCTATTTAGGGAGGACATTTGTATGGGGGCTAGACCGATCATATCATTTCAATAGGCTTCTTCCTTGTGTCAAAATAATTATTCGTACCAAATTTCATCAAGATACCTTTAAAATTGCGGCCTGTACTTTGTTCACAAGGTTTACATGGACAGACAGCCAGACGGACGGACGGACATCTTTAAATCAACTCAGAAAGTGATTCTGAGTCGAAAGGTATACTTTGAGGTGGGAGTATGATAATTATTTCTGTGCGTTATAAACATCAGCACAAACGCATAAAATAAATCTGTAACTTCTGATCGGCTGGTTGAATTTGTATAAAATTTTGTATATGCTTAGCAGAGTAGAGTACAATGTTAAGTTTGGATGAGGTACATAACCCCTCAGGGGCGGAGCTAAAGGGGCCCAAAGTTTTTCATATATATCCTAGTATTTCTGACCGATTTTATTTGTTTTTTCTTCAATATAATTTTTTCTTTAATTAGTTAAAGAAAAACAAATAAAATCGGTCGGAAATACTAGGATATATATGAAAAACACTGGACCAAGAACATGCAAAATTAAGGTACTTAAAAATTCAAATGCAAATAACTCAAAAACTATAAGAGATAAATAGGATATGCAAGCAAGTTTTTTGAAGGTCTTATCAGTGCCTACAATAATGTATGAAGATATTTGAAATTGGACAAGAAACATAAATTTGGCAAGCGATTGAAAAATTTGTATGTCAGAGGTACCCAACTTTGGGCCCCTTTAGCTCCGCCCCTGAGGGGTGTGTACGGCCTGAAGAGACCCCTCAGGGGCTCAAAGTTGGGTACCTCTGACATGACTTAATAAACTTTAAAGTGGCATAGTTTCGGTTCTGTAAAAGATATTGATTTCAATCTTTTTCTATATAACGAATAATTATGTCAGCTAAGCAATGCAATTTAGATGAAAAAAAATCGAGTTTATACTTTTTCTGATTTTTAAAATTAAACTAAAATTTTTGTGAAAAAGTGTTTTTTTTTAGAAACTATGAATATTTTAACTGTAATAAAATCTTTGTTATTAAAGATATCTTAACGAAATTTTCACTGGATGTAGACTTTATCGCATAAAATGAGAAAGTGAAAAAAAAAACTTTAAGATTTTTGTAAAAGGAATCCCACAATTCCCAAAAAACGCCTAAAATCTTAAAAATGAGTTTTTTCACATTTTCGGCTATAAAGTTCACATTTTTCCGAAGTCCCGTAGATTTTGATTGAAAACTTTTAACAACATATTGTAGATTCTTAAACTGCATTCCGTTTGCCGATTCGTGCTTTGGAATTTGAAAAAATATAGACTAAATTCAAAACTTTCATATAAAAGGGTCGAATACGGGAGGATGTGTACATTGACCGTTTGAGTTATTGGGCTTGATTTTTATTTTAAAGTCTTCTTTGTTAAGATACCTTTCAGAAAAGTATAAAATTACTATATGTTGTTAAAGAAAATTTTATTTTAGAATAAAAAGAATGTAGATACTTTATCGGCCAAAAAAACACAAAAAGTCGTAAATTTTGCAATTTTCAAATTTAAAATCGTTTATTTTTGGACTTGGTTAAGGTATCGACTTCAAATTTTCTTATTCAATAGATAATTTTGTTCTTTAATTAGTTAAAGAAAAAATAAATGAAATCGGTCAGAAACACTAGGATATATATGAATAAAACTGGACCAAGAACATGCAAAATTGAGGTACTTTAAAATTCAAATGCAAATAACTCAAAAACTACAAGAGATAAATAGGACATGCAAGCATGTTTTTTGTAGGTCTAATCAGTGCTTACAATAATGTATAAAAATATTTGAAATTGGACGAGAAACAAAAATTAAAGCGATTAAATAATTTGTATGTCAGAGGTGGATCTGTTCAGTTCCCCTTCCAAACTTAACATTGTACACTCTTCTGCTACGTATATACCAAATTTTATGCAAATCCAACCAGCCGATTTATTTCCAAAAAACTTCGATTCTGCCCCACTGTGCTACGTAAGGTGTAAGGGATAAAAATGTCACAATAAATTTTCTTTTGCACTTCGATGAAATTTTGACAAATGATGTAAATGATTCTAAATTATAGATTTTCATCAAAACACAATTCTCGAAAATGTTGTCAGTTACGATATTTTGGCTGCCAGGGCTCGATTTACTTGAAATACTGTTACCTTTACTTTTTTGTAGCAGTATTTTTAGTTATAGACAAAAACTACAATTTTGAAAGTAGAACAGTTTTTATATTTTTATTACTCCTGCTACATATAAAATATTATAGTTTTACCTATAGTCATAAAAGAAGACGGCTACATTATTTACTTAATAGTAAATTGAGTAGCAATAGATAGCAGAGGGTGCAGCACAGATAGCAGTAAAGTTAGGAATTGAAACAGTTTAATAAAAATGAAGTAGCTTAAAAATATTTATATTTTTAAAATTCAATAGCCCAATTAATATGTTATACAATAAAATAATATGGGAAAATTTGCACATATTTTATAAAAATGGTAAACACAGTAAAAGCAAATGGCCTTATTACTGCATCGTGTTTTTTCCTACATATGTTTATTGCTGCTTCAAAAACTACTTTTTCTGCTACCTACTAGCTACAGTTATTGTTACCGCTTCTACTATAAATCAAAGGTAGCAGCAAAAATAAAATATATTTTAAGGGAAGTAGTTGCATTCAAGTTGCCATTTTTTTTTTTTTTAATATTTATAAAAATATACAGTCGTACTATAAAAGCAGAAAAGTAGATTTTAAACCCAAAATAAGACTATAATTTTAAATTTCTTACCATAAAGCTTTCTTCAAACTAAATTTTATTTTAAAATTTCAAATGTGCTTTTTAGTTTTTATTGCATTAAAACTTCATATATTTGGAAAATATATTTTTGGTGAAAAGTTTAATTTTAAATATTTGTAACATATTTCTTTAGTTTAAGCAAGATCTTTAGGAATTTTTTTTATTTTAGAGATTGATTTATTATAAAAAATAATGACTTTTGAAAAAAGTTATCAAGAGAAAAATCTTGGGGATTTTTCAGTTTACTGTTTTTACATTCAAATAGGAATTTATTGATTAAATATTTTTGATACGGAAAAAAAATGTTCCTGCCCCACACAACATTAACTTAGTTAGAGATATTCTAAAAATATATTAGAAAGTTAAGTTCAATACTTCATTATCATAAAAAAATAATTCACGGATTCGGACCCAAGTGATCAAGAGTGATTTCAAAGTTTTTTAGTTCATAAGTTGGAACGGGAATAAAGAAAATTATGTTTTATTAGTTATTATTAGTTTGAAATCAAGAGATTTGCGCTTAACGAAAATATTGAAAATAAAATTTTTAATCCCTTATTGCCGATATATTGGGCGTTCTCAAACATTACGCTTGACAAATATTAAACAAATTTGCAATCGCAAATTGCCTTGTTGTGTCTGCTTAACGTTACCAAAGCAGAGTTTTTGGACTATAATTAGACACCAGCAGAATGGAACCTCAACAAATATATTTGTATATTATTAAAAATTTATGTAATTCACCCCTCGTACAAATCTCTACATTTCCAAATGAAACAATTTTAAATACTAAACAGTATTTTTTTCTATTTAAATTGGAAAAAATCAAATAACATGCGGGCAGCTAAAATTATGTTAATTTATGTTAAAAATAAAACTGATTTTACAATAATTAGCATCTGCAAATACGATATGAAATCTGAAAAACTTATAACTTATATAGTAAAAATTTTAATTTAAAATAATTTTAAATAGAATTTAAGAAAGAGGGTAGGAAGCGAAGGGATATTGTAACAATCATTATGCATCTGTTGGTACATAGTACATAGTGATGATGGTGAATTAACAATAAAAATGGGACCAAAGTAACTGTGACAAAAAGTACATTTTACAATTTGAGTTTAAAGTATCAGCTTGAAATATAAAAGTAGATTTTAAGCTGAATGAAAATAAGTTAAATGCAATTTCTGGTTAATTTTTGAATAAAGTTCAAATATATGAAAACATGAATTCTTTTCGACATATTCAAAGAAAGATGTAACAAGCGCTTTTGACAATATTAATAACCAAAATAATTGATTTTACTATTACCACATTTTCTGAAAATTTTTCTAAATTGACTTAAATTTATTTTATTTCTATATTTTTATAGACAAATTTTTCAGTTTTCTTTATATTTGTTAAGAGCTATGAGTTTATTTAAAAGAAAATAAATAATTTTGAAAATTAATTATTATTAATAAATAATATAATTAAATTTTAGATTAATTCCAATATAAAGTAATTTAATAATTTTATTAAAAAATTGTTTTAAAAATTTTTTTCTGTGTTATGGAAATTAGTTATAATTGAGCTTTTGTTCAGTTCTAGTTCAGTTCTGATTCAGTTCTAGTTCAGTTCTAGTTCAGTTCAAGTTCAGTTCTAGTTCAGTTCTAGTTCAGTTCTAGTTCAGTTCTAGTTCAGTTCTAGTTCAGTTCTAGTTCAGTTCTAGTTCAGTTCTAGTTCAGTTCTAGTTCAGTTCTAGTTCAGTTCTAGTTCAGTTCTAGTTCAGTTCTAGTTCAGTTCTAGTTCAGTTCTAGTTCAGTTCTAGTTCAGTTCTAGTTCAGTTCTAGTTCAGTTCTAGTTCAGTTCTAGTTCAGTTCTAGTTCAGTTCTAGTTCAGTTCTAGTTCAGTTCTAGTTCAGTTCTAGTTCAGTTCTAGTTCAGTTCTAGTTCAGTTCTAGTTCAGTTCTAGTTCAGTTCTAGTTCAATTCTAGTTCAGTTCTAGTTCAGTTCTAGTTCAGTTCTAGTTCAGTTCTAGTTCAGTTCTAGTTCAGTTCTAGTTCAGTTCTAGTTCAGTTCTAGTTCAGTTCTAGTTCAGTTCTAGTTCAGTTCTAGTTCAGTTCTAGTTCAGTTCTAGTTCAGTTCTAGTTCAGTTCTAGTTCAGTTCTAGTTCAGTTCTAGTTCAATTCTAGTTCAGTTCTAGTTCAGTTCTAGTTCAGTTCTAGTTCAGTTCTAGTTCAGTTCTAGTTCAGTTCTAGTTCAGTTCTAGTTCAGTTCTAGTTCAGTTCTAGTTCAGTTCTAGTTCAGTTCTAGTTCAGTTCTAGTTCAGTTCTAGTTCAATTCTAGTTCAGTTCTAGTTCAGTTCTAGTTCAGTTCTAGTTCAGTTCTAGTTCAGTTCTAGTTCAGTTCTAGTTCAGTTCTAGTTCAGTTCTAGTTCAGTTCTAGTTCAGTTCTAGTTCAGTTCTAGTTCAGTTCTAGTTCAGTTCTAGTTCAGTTCTAGTTCAGTTCTAGTTCAGTTCTAGTTCAGTTCTAGTTCAGTTCTAGTTCAGTTCTAGTTCAGTTCTAGTTCAGTTCTAGTTCAGTTCTAGTTCAGTTCTAGTTCAGTTCTAGTTCAGTTCTAGTTCAGTTCTAGTTCAGTTCTAGTTCAGTTCTAGTTCAGTTCTAGTTCAGTTCTAGTTCAGTTCTAGTTCAGTTCTAGTTCAGTTCTAGTTCAGTTCTAGTTCAGTTCTAGTTCAGTTCTAGTTAAGTTCTAGTTCAGTTTAGTTCTAGTTCAGTTCTAGTTCAGTTCTAGTTCAGTTCTAGTTCAGTTCTAGTTCAGTTCTAGTTCAGTTCTAGTTCAGTTCTAGTTCAGTTCTAGTTCAGTTCTAGTTCAGTTCTAGTTCAGTTCTAGTTCAGTTCTAGTTCAGTTCTAGTTCAGTTCTAGTTCAGTTCTAGTTCAGTTCTAGTTCAGTTCTAGTTAAGTTCTAGTTCAGTTTAGTTCTAGTTCAGTTCTAGTTCAGTTCTAGTTCAGTTCTAGTTCAGTTCTAGTTCAGTTCTAGTTCAGTTCTAGTTCAGTTCTAGTTCAATTCTAGTTCAGTTCTAGTTCAGTTCTAGTTCAGTTCTAGTTCAGTTCTAGTTCAGTTCTAGTTCAGTTCTAGTTCAGTTCTAGTTCAATTCTAGTTCAGTTCTAGTTCAGTTCTAGTTCAGTTCTAGTTCAGTTCTAGTTCAGTTCTAGTTCAGTTCTAGTTCAGTTCTAGTTCAGTTCTAGTTCAATTCTAGTTCAGTTCTAGTTCAGTTCTAGTTCAGTTCTAGTTCAGTTCTAGTTCAATTCTAGTTCAGTTCTAGTTCAGTTCTAGTTCAGTTCTAGTTCAGTTCTAGTTCAGTTCTAGTTCAGTTCTAGTTCAGTTCTAGTTCAGTTCTAGTTCAGTTCTAGTTCAGTTCTAGTTCAGTTCTAGTTCAGTTCTAGTTCAGTTCTAGTTCAGTTCTAGTTCAGTTCTAGTTCAGTTCTAGTTCAGTTCTAGTTCAGTTCTAGTTCAGTTCTAGTTCAGTTCTAGTTCAGTTCTAGTTCAGTTCTAGTTCAGTTCTAGTTCAGTTCTAGTTCAGTTCTAGTTCAGTTCTAGTTCAGTTCTAGTTCAGTTCTAGTTAAGTTCTAGTTCAGTTATAGTTCAGTTCTAGTTCAGTTCTAGTTCAGTTCTAGTTCAGTTCTAGTTCAGTTCTAGTTCAGTTCTAGTTCAGTTCTAGTTCAGTTCTAGTTCAGTTCTAGTTCAGTTCTAGTTCAGTTCTAGTTCAGTTCTAGTTAAGTTCTAGTTCAGTTCTAGTTCAGTTCTAGTTCAGTTCTAGTTCAGTTCTAGTTCAGTTCTAGTTCAGTTCTAGTTCAGTTCTAGTTCAGTTCTAGTTCAGTTCTAGTTCAGTTCTAGTTCAGTTCTAGTTCAGTTCTAGTTCAGTTCTAGTTCAGTTCTAGTTCAGTTCTAGTTCAGTTCTAGTTCAGTTCTAGTTCAGTTCTAGTTCAGTTCTAGTTCAGTTCTAGTTCAGTTCTAGTTCAGTTCTAGTTCAGTTCTAGTTCAGTTCTAGTTCAGTTCTAGTTAAGTTCTAGTTCAGTTCTAGTTCAGTTCTAGTTCAGTTCTAGTTCAGTTCTAGTTCAGTTCTAGTTCAGTTCTAGTTCAGTTCTAGTTCAGTTCTAGTTCAGTTCTAGTTCAGTTCTAGTTCAGTTCTAGTTCAGTTCTAGTTCAGTTCTAGTTCAGTTCTAGTTCAGTTCTAGTTCAGTTCTAGTTCAGTTCTAGTTCAGTTCTAGTTCAGTTCTAGTTCAGTTCTAGTTCAGTTCTAGTTCAGTTCTAGTTCAGTTCTAGTTCAGTTCTAGTTCAGTTCTAGTTCAGTTCTAGTTCAGTTCTAGTTCAGTTCTAGTTCAGTTCTAGTTCAGTTCTAGTTCAGTTCTAGTTCAGTTCTAGTTCAGTTCTAGTTCAGTTCTAGTTCAGTTCTAGTTCAGTTCTAGTTCAGTTCTAGTTCAGTTCTAGTTCAGTTCTAGTTCAGTTCTAGTTCAGTTCAAGTTCAGTTCTAGTTCAGTTCTAGTTCAGTTCTAGTTCAGTTCTAGTTCAGTTCTAGTTCAGTTCTAGTTCAGTTCTAGTTCAGTTCTAGTTCAGTTCTAGTTCAGTTCTAGTTCAGCTCTAGTTCAGTTCTAGTTCAGTTCTAGTTCAGTTCTAGTTCAGTTCTAGTTCAGTTCTAGTTCAATTCTAGTTCAGTTCTAGTTCAGTTCTAGTTCAGTTCTAGTTCAGTTCTAGTTCAGTTCTAGTTCAGTTCTAGTTCAGTTCTAGTTCAGTTCTAGTTCAGTTCTAGTTCAGTTCTAGTTCAGTTCTAGTTCAGTTCTAGTTCAGTTCTAGTTCAGTTCTAGTTCAGTTCTAGTTCAATTCTAGTTCAGTTCTAGTTCAGTTCTAGTTCAGTTCTAGTTCAGTTCTAGTTCAGTTCTAGTTCAGTTCTAGTTCAGTTCTAGTTCAGTTCTAGTTCAGTTCTAGTTCAGTTCTAGTTCAGTTCTAGTTCAGTTCTAGTTCAGTTCTAGTTCAGTTCTAGTTCAGTTCTAGTTCAGTTCAAGTTCAGTTCTAGTTCAGTTCTAGTTCAGTTCTAGTTCAGTTCTAGTTCAGTTCTAGTTCAGTTCTAGTTCAGTTCTAGTTCAGTTCTAGTTCAGTTCTAGTTCAGTTCTAGTTCAGTTCTAGTTCAGTTCTAGTTCAGTTCTAGTTCAGTTTTAGTTCAGTTCTAGTTCAGTTCAGTTCTAGATCAGTTCTAAGTTTTGTGAAATAAATTCTTTTAAAAACAGTAAAATAAAATGTAGCTTTGGAGTAAATCTGATATTATTAAAATCTTAAATAATCGAATTGGTGTTTTAGAAATTTGCATTCTTATGTAATATTTCATTAAAATTAAGTACCAATTGTACATATTAAGAAAAGTACTTTCAACATTCTCATCCCTTATATTCATACTGGCTGCAATGAGAGATAAATAAATGGAAAATTAAATAACAGCAAATTTATGCAAATCACGTCAACGCCCGATATATAATTATGCAAATAATGAAAGAGATAAAAAAGTATTCAACTCTGTATACTCACATCTCAGACTGACTATAAAATGATAATAATGAAAACTATTTTTTTACTATATATAAATGGGAATGTGTATTGCATATATGGGATGAATGGTTGGTTGAGATGGAAGGTGATGGATTTTGAAAACAATGAAAACTGATGAAGAAATTAAATCAATGTGCACTTCTGTGTATATACACACATAACTTTTTTTATTTTATTACTTTCAAGAGAAATCACAAAACAAAATAAATTTACAAAAAGAGGACCAAGGGTGGATAATAGAGCAAGAATTCAAGTAATGATGAGGATGATAAAATATTTCGGTTTATTTTTCTTTCATATATTTATTTTTTTCTATGCTTTGTTATATAAAATTGCATTACTATAAATCCAGGCTGTACAAAATATTTAAAAGAAGGGGAGGTTTGGTTGTGCTGACAGAGGAAGGAGTATGAAATGAATGCTTTTATAAAATAAATTATGAATTCTCTAAACAACAATTACAACAACTACAAACTATTGCAAAAGTAAAGGCAACAACAACATTGGAAAGAATGTAAAAAAAAGGTCATGAAAATCCCAAAAGAATTATTAAATTGTTCATGCCATTCAAAGCACACTACACACACACACATACATATATATAGTGGATGGATGTATTTAAGTGCGCGAGTGTATTCAGTACTGCCTATATTGAATGAAGGGGTGTTGTGTGCGAGTTTAGAATCAGGGGATTTATTGTAGTTTTTTTTTTTTTTTTTTTTTTTTTTTTGAAAAAATGTATTTATTTGCAATATGCGTATAGAACAATCATAGTAATTTTACGAGTATAAAAATACAACATATGAAAGACTTTACACACAAATATTTAACTATGCCAATTTATTAGAGTAACACAGAAGTGGACAACAAAATAGCAAAAATTATGTCTTAATAGCATAAGTTTTAGTTTGAATAAAAGATTATTGAATTAAGGAAACAAATTTCAAACAAATAAACAAATTGTTATACTTTTTTTCTTTAAACACCAATACAATCAGTACTCTTCCAAATAATATGAAATAAAACAATAACACATCGATATGAATTCATTATTTCATAACATTCGGTGCAATGAAAAGTAATTTTAAAAAATAATAACCAAAAACAACTATATCTTAAATGCTTGAGTAATGAGTACTTTCACTTCCTCTTTATACCAAATGCTTTTAAAACTCCATACTCTTTTTCTGCCCACCTCTGCCTATCCAAAAACAACTGCAAATAAATAGAGTGTATGAATGGAAATTAAAAAATAATAACAGACATTTAGAAAACATCTGACACCCAAAAACAACGGCACAATCATATGTCAAATTTTTCCAAAAAGAATTAAACATATACAATTCAAATCCCTACAACATGAGCCAGCCAAAAACTTAACACACTCACATTTTGATTCGCATATTTATATTTGTATTGTGTGAAAAGTACTTAGGAAAATGTATTTTCCAAAAAAAAAAAAAAAAAAAAAATAGTAATATTAAATTTTCCTTTCTTTTGTGTAAGTATTAAAGCCATTAAAATCTCTTCTATAATTACAATACTTTAAAAGTAATGATGCATGTTTTCATTTAATTTCTAATGTAATTTGACCAATATTTTTTGTGAGCAAAAAAAGGGAAGAACATTATTTTAAAGATAATGTAGTAGCTATAGTAATATTAAATACTTAATCTTACAAAAAATGTCTATTATTGTAAAATGAGCGATAAACTTATGTACTATGTATTTGTCTTGATTTAGTAGGCTCAATTTATGCTCCATTTTATTTTATCGTATCAAGTCAAAGAAAAGAAAAATATCTAAATTCAATTCCTGATTATTTTTTCTCTTCAAAAGGTAGGTAAACGGAACTCATTAGTGTTAAGGGAAACAATGCTAGTGTTGTGGAAATTGACGTCTTTAAAAAATATTGAAAGATACTTTTTATGAAGAGCTATTGGAAAATTAGAACAAAAATATATAGGTTAAATATCAACCAACAAAAACGTTATTCAATTCAACAGAATTTTTTGTTAATTTTTCGTAAATTAGTTAAATCGACGAAAATTCGTCAATATGACTAATTAATTAATTAAAAGGTAGTTAATTTGACAAATTTTTAGTCAAATTGAAGAAAATATTATTTAAAATAACTAAATTTTTTATTCATATTGAAGAATGTTATTCAATTTAACTAAATTATTTTATTTAATTCTACTAAATTTTTATTGAATTTAATAAAAAATCTATTCAAATTAACTATTTTTTTTTTTCTTCAAATTGATGAATGTTTATTCATTTCAACATTTGAATTTTATTCAATTTGACAAAATTTTGTCAATTCTAAAGTGCTGTTTAAAACCCTGTAGTTTCTTACAGGAAACTACAGGGTTGCTATCATCAGAAATAAAACAAATAAGAAATTTTAAAAATTTTAATAATATTTATTGTATAAAAATTAGAAATAAGTATTTAAAAATATATAGAAAATTATTTAATTAAATTTAGTACAAACTTACGTAGCAAAAGTTTAAATTATAAATAATTTTATGATAAAGGGTCTAATACGTTTTCAATAAGGTAAAATAAACCAAATAAACTACCGTCTGAAATATAAAAAAAATATATTTGAGAAATAAGGAATTCTGTTATTTTATAATTAAGTTGTAATATATTACCTTCAGGTATATTCTCGATTTGTTTCGTATTTTGTTACAAAAGTTTGTTTGCTCGATCCATGATATGATCTTCAATTATTCGAATGGAAACAACCCACATTTTAGTACAAGCCTTTAATCGATATCGACCTGAGAAAATAAAAATATACATTTATTAAATTTTTTTTAACTTAACAAACTACATATTTTTGTAACATTTATTAAGAACATTAGATGTGCACTCAGTGATCACTGCAGTGATGCACTGCGCTGGCTGTCGATCCATTCAATTTCTGCCCATGCAGTTTTAGAACTCAATATTTTTAACGTTTATTTCTGGATGATCTATAGCAACGTATAAAAAATGTCAAGAAAAGGAAAATATAAACAGAAAACTATAGTACAAAAAATAATTACCTACATTTACAAATCGTTTATGGTCACTTGTAGTAGGTTTGTTTTTACGTTTTTTAAGAATATTTTTGTCGTGCAGTTCTCCATAATAAAAATCCGCTACTTGAGATGATGATGGCCGTGGTCTAGCAGTTGAATAATTAAATTTGTTTATATTTGCTATCGAAATGATTTATTAAGAACATTATAAATAAACGTAAAATATTAAGAACTTTAAATGTTTAACATTATCGTGAAAAGTATGGAAAAGTCTTCCAAATGTCCATGCGCTTTAGTTCTATGCCCAGCAAAAACTTTGCTTGCCATGTAATGAGATAAGAAGCTAATATAATGGCTCTACACTACTTTCACATTAGATGAATAACTCATTATTTTAACACGGTGATGTCATTAGAGGCAACTACTTACTCTATATTATTATCAATCACTCATTAGTTTCAAAGTATTACAGAAGTCATTATTAGCAAAATGAATAGTAACTAGTTACATTATCGGTTACAAGTAAGTACTGAAGTATTGAAAATAAAAAGCAGATAATTTTTTTGTAATTTATTTATTTGAAAATATGAGGAAATCAGGATTTGACCTACTATTTCATACCATAGACTTGGAGTTAATTCTTGAAGCGCATTCTTGCGACCCGTGCAGAAATTTAATAAAATACAGGCCCTTACTAGTGTTTATAAAAAACCGACTTTTCAAAAAACCGGTTTGACGGTTAACCGAAAATTGGGTAAAATTAAAAAACCGGTTTTTCGGTTAACCGTCTACTAAAAAACCGGTTAAACCGGTTAACCGATATTTAAATAATGGCTCTAATTTGAAGCTTAATAAAAATATTTTTGGTTAAAAAAAGTGTTTTTCAACTTATTGGTTTAACCATGCACCAAATAATAAACAGTGCACTGCAGTGTTCTCTATAAATTGCGATTGATTTACGTCGAAATTTTATAATCCTTTTTTTTAGCCTTTAGGCTAGATTTAATATAATTTATAAAAACAACTTTTATGACATCTTTTAGCACAGCTTTTGAAGCTTAATAATGATCTAAAATTATTCTATAAAGTATTTTTTCAGTTTTATTATTAATTTTTCTAGCTGAAAATTAAAATTAAATTATCGAAATTTTACAAAAAGGAAGCTTTAGACATAAGATAATGTGCTTTATATTATGATTTATGACCGCATTTTAAGTTTTTCTCTCAAGGAAAAGTTTATATAATTTTAATAAAAAAAATTTAATAAATATATCTGCATAAAATTGGAAAAATAAATAGCTTTTTTTTTTGCTAAAAAGAGATTTGTTTTTAATTTTTAGATGATTATTAATCATTTAGAAGATTATTAATCAAGTACATTTTCTGCACTTATTTAGTTCTACTTTTGAAGTCTTTATTCTTGTTATCCTATATAAAATCTTATTTTTATCTTAAGCTATACATTAGTAGGTGTAATGTTACATAAGTATTTTCTTCTTTTGGTTTTTGTAAATGGAATGCTTAATTATCTATCTGAGTTATTTATACATACAGTTTTAAAATATATTTAACTTCAAACAAGTAAATATATATCACTTGGCTACTTGTTAACTCAAACAGCAAACATTTTTAGTAGTTTAAAAATATTTTTTTATATTTTAAATTCAGAAAAAAGCAACTAAAGGACGAAATTTTGTGATATTTTTAGCAAATTTTTTAAACCGGTTAACCGACACAAAAAAACCGGGTAAACCGGTTAACCGAAATTGAATATTTCAAATTAACCGGTTCGCAAATAACCGAAATTTGAAGAAAAACCCGGTTTTTCGGTTAACCGGTTTATAAACACTAGCCCTTACTGACCTGCCCCCGTCTGAAAATTGTTAAGAGATAAATACGTTTAACAAATTGTTTTAAGATAGCCAATAAATTTTTCTTACCTTTATGTAATTGTATTTCCTAAATTGCAATCGCTTCAAATTTGTTGTCTGTTGAGTTTCAAGGTATTATAAATTTGTGCCAATGTGCCTAAGAGAAACAATACAAATTAGTGGATATTTTTTAGTAATATTCAGTAACTTACCACTTTTAAACACTAATAATTTACCAATAGCCTTTTGAAATAAGAAATTGATTTTTGTAAACATTAACAAAAAAAATTGTATTTTCTTGCATTTATTTTTTTATGTCAAAAATTTTTAATTTTGAAAAATTTGACAAACATTTTTTCAGACACAAAATTTATTTAGTAAACAAGACAGTAAAATTAAATGAACAATAACACTTAGTATACTAGCTTATTGAGCATAGTACGTATTTTGATATTAATACATTTATAGATAATAAAATTTGTATACCCTTTTTATTGGTTTAAGAGTTATACCGTATTTTATGTTTGATGTAGTATTTTACATAAACTCAAATTACAGAGTTCATGAATGAATTCATGTACGTATAAAGTGGCCTAATGGATTTGTTACCAATAAGCTATTCTGTCTGCTTACGTCGTGGTTTCGACTTCACCGGAGACTGGTGTGTTTACGATTAATTATTTGTTTCAGCCTTCGTTACTTTAACAAATAATTAATGTATTTTCATATTTTACCTACTTTTAAAATATATAATTTATATAATATAAATGAAGAGATAGATAAAAAGTAACATTTCCAAAATCTGATCTAATGTAACTGATTACATATCAAGTTAAAAGTAAGTAGTTACTAATCTACTTTCATGTAATGCAGAAAGTATGTTGTTATGCTTGAAATGTAACTACATCCGTAACTACATACCATTACCAAGTTTTTGCTGGGTGGTTGCATTTTGTGACATCCATGATATTGATCGAAACTTGCTTATTCGTGAAGTTATCTCATTTAACACAAATTCACACTTATTATTTGTATAAACAAAATTTAAATTTATTGACACAAACACACGTGTACAAGCTTTATTATTTGTTATTCAGCTGATCTTCTTCACTGATCTTCTGATCTTCTTCACTTTTTTGTATTGAAGAAATATCTTAAATTCTACATATTTTTCTTCAATTTGACTTAAAAAAATTAGTTAAATTAACGAAATTTATTCAATTCTACATGCCTTAAGTAAATTTGAAGAAATTTCGTCAAATTGAAGAATTTTATTCAATTTGACTAAAAAAAAATTAGTTAAATTAACGAAATTTGTTCAATTCTACACGACTTAAGACAATTTGAAGATATTTAGTCAAATTGAAGATAATTATTCAATTTGACTAAAATAAAATTGTTAATTTTAATAAAATTTCTTAAAATTTACATTTCTTTAGTAAAGTTTACTAAATTTTTTAGTCATATTGAAGAATTTTTTTTTTATTATTACTACTTTATTTTATTTTAGTTAAAGTAAATTAGTTTATGTGTTAGTATATTTTATCAAATTTCAACAATTTCTAGTAAGAACTAAATAAATAATACAATCATAAGAAATATATATTTTTTACATATTATCAAAAACTACAATAGTATTTATTAATATCAACACAAATACAATCTTAAATAAAAGTCGTACAAACTTATTTTGAAGAATTTTCTTCAATTCCACATGCCTTTAGTAAATTTGAAGATATTTATTCAAATTGAAGAATTTTGTTCAATTTGAATAAAGTAAATTATTAAAATTAATTTCTTAAAAAACGATTTACAAATTTTAAGTCAAGTTGAAGAATTTTATTCAAATTGACTAAAAGATATTAGTCAATTTCAAAATAAACGAAAAATATTAGTTAAATTAATAGACAATTTATTCAAATTAACTTCTTTTTGGGATATTAAATTGAATAAAATTGTGTGTTTTTTCTTACTGTCAATTGTTTAAGAGTTACTAAATTAACTTTTAACTAAATTGACGTCGATTTAACAGATTTTTCGTCAATTTTTTAACGAAATTTTATTAAAATCAACATATTTTACAAACAAATATTTTTGACGAAAAACTTTTAGTAGATTTGAAGAAAATTTGTTGATTGGAAGAAAAATTCTATTGATTTGAAGAAAAAATCTGTTAATTTAAATATTTTTTTTCGTTAAAATTCTACGAAAATTTTTCGTCAATATAACCTACAAGATTTGGTTCAGTGTAACCAAATTTCATTGTCTTACATGATGTTACAACGGACACCCTGTGTATTTGTTGTTGTTTTTTCAACGATTTTACCCATTTTCAATACCCCCTCCAAGCCTTATTCTACTTTCAGTAGACAGACGGACCGACGAACGGACATGTCTTGTCCTACCAAGACTCAGAATATATATACTTTTTTAGATCAATATTTCGATATGTTATACACGGAATGACAAACGCAATATTGAGTATAAAAAGAACATATGAAAAATATAATACCCTTGAAATCACTTAACTATGAATTTTCTCGATATTATCTGGAGCTTAAAACAAATATTTCAAACCAATTTATTTAGTAATCACTTTAACATTGCTAGTGATGACATATTCCATAACTTTCAAGAAAAAGCAATAGAACTACAAAAATAGTTCATATGCCAAAGCTTACTTTGTTAATTGATTATTTTGCTAATAATATTACTAAGACTACACATTGCTTGAGAATGAAACGTTGAAACTTTTACTCAAGTTTTTATCTACATATTTATGCGAACCTAGTTTTTCTGCCCCACAATTTATAAAATTCAAATTTAGATCACGTTTGGATGTGGAAAATGAAATATATAAAAATGTTTGTGCTTTGTCAAAAATGTTTCTCAATGTTAAACTAAAAATTAAAATGTTTCAAAGGGCCCTCGAAGTATCAAAAATTTCTATAAAGCTGCTTTAAACCCGCTTTAAATGATTATAACTCGAAAAACAAACAATAATAGCTTAGAGATGCACAGTGGAGCAGAATCAAAAATATTTGGAATTAAATATGTAACTTTTAAGTTAAGTTTGGAAGGGAAAATTACATAGACAATTTTTAAAAACTTCCCTATCTTTTGTTTCTTTTCCGATTTCAAAAATTTTTACTTCTTTTTAAAGCCCTAGATAAGGTCATGCTTATTTGTACCACTTGTTTCATAGTTTTCGAGTTTTTTACATTTGAAATTTTAACTGCTTCAATTTTGCAAGTTGTTGGTACAGTTTTTTCACAAATATCCCAGTGTTTTAAAACGACGTTACTTGTCTCCGCTTTAACTAATTAAAGAACAAAATTGTCTATCGAACAAAGAAAGTTTGTAGTCGATATCCTTACCGAGTTCAAAAATAAAAAATGAACAATTTAATAATTGCAAAATTACAATTCTTTTGCCGTAAAATGTTAAAATGTAATTTTCTTTAAAAACATATAATAATTTTATAATTGTTTAAAATGCATCTTCACAAGGATGATTCTAAAATAGAAAACTATTTCAGTAATCCAAGAGGTCCCTCCCGAATTTTACCTATTTTATATGAAAGTTTTCAATTTAGTCCATATGATCTAAAATCTCAAAGCATGAATCTACAAACAAAATACAGCTTCAGAATTTATAATGTGCTTCTAATAGTTTATAGTCGTGATTTCTTTGGCATCGGGAAAATGTGGAATTTACAGGCGAAAATGTGAAAGATCTTATTTTTGGGATTTTCGCTTTTTTTTTTCAAATGAAAAGTCTAATTTTTTTACACTTTACATGTTAATTTATAAAGTCTTCAACCACTGAAAACATCGTTAAGATATATAATTATATAAATCTAGCTGAAGAAGTTATAGGTTTGCTTCCAAAATTGTTCGGTTCTGCTCTCATCTATAATAAATTCGTGGATATCTCGTTAAATATTTATGAAATTTTAAAGATCATATAACAAGTTTATTTTCTAATTTTAATACATATGTATGTTTATAATGGTTGTAAATAAAAATTCACTAATTTTTTTAATATAATCAAAATTTTTTAATTGATTCAAATGAAATATTATTTGCATTAAATTGGTTTTATGATTATTTAAAACTTTCAATGTATTTATTTTTTTGAAGATGAGGCAATTTTAAATCAAATTTTTTGATATTTTATTGAACCAAATCAGACAAGTCGTTTTGGATACATGCTTCAAAATATGGGGCAATCTCGTTAATTTTACCAATATAGACTTATCTCGAGAAACTAAGTTATTTCAAAAAAGTTATAACGTGAATCCGAATTGAAGGAGAAATATAGTGTCGCAGAACCAAATTTACCTGGGAAATAGAACTGAATATATTTACTGGCATATGTCTTGTTTATTACATAATAATTTTGTTTAGTTTGTGCATCAGTTCAAAAAAGTTGAATTTATATCTAAAAAACTGCAAAAAAAATCCTTTTTGGCGAAATCCGCAGAATTCAAATCGAAGGTACAGTTTAGTCATACAATGTATTAAACTAATTCTAGTTTTAGTTTTATTTTCTATAGTGTTGTCTATAGACCTGCATAGTTTTATTAAAACTTTTTTGAAAATTTTTTAATAAACCTTTTTAAAGTTTGAAAATGTAGTTTTGATACAGTCTTTAAAAATTTTAAAAATTTTTCAAAAACTGTTTATATTATTCTGCGGTAACAAAAATTTGTTTTTCAGTAGTTATGGTTGAAAATTAATTAAAAGTAGCATTTTATTTATACATTTATTAAAAATAGTATTTTTAACACATAGTTGCATCCTACAAAATTTTAGGTCCAATGCGGCACGTATTAACGATATTCGATTTCACTAATATTTCACACAGTACGTTTTTTAAATCCAAAAAACAATTCTAGGGGAGTTTCGGTAAAAACTTGAATATTGATAAATTTTTGTGCAGTACATTGCATAAAGGGAAAAAGTAAAAAAATCTATATTTTGATAAAACAAAGAAAAATAAATTAAAAAATTTTTAAAAAGAAATTAAGTTATTTGTAATCTATATAATCGACTATATTGCAGATAAAGCGCTACATTTATCTGCCCTCTAAATTAATTTACAAATCTAAAATTCATTTAAAATTTATGGTATGTATAATACACAAATATCAATCATATTTCTAATGCTTAAAAAATGTTTAAAGTAAACAAACATTTCTATTAAGGAAAGTGTTAAAATATAGTAAAAAAGTGTAACTCTCAATCCATACACTTTAGACTATTTACAGCCTGCACCACCATATGTGGTTATGATATTATTATGCGTTTGTGCTGATGTTTGTTAAAGTAACTCAAAATCATTTTCTGAGTCGATTTAACGATATCTGTTCATCCGTCTGGTCAGCCGGCTGGCTGGCTGCCCATGTAAACATTGTTAACAAAGTACAGGTTGCAATTTTAAAGATATCTTGATGAAATTTTGCTGAATAGTTATTTTGATACAAGAACGAATCTTATTGAAATTGATTATGATTGGAATAGTGGTCATAAATGTCGTATATATAGTAATATTTTAATGAAATTTATTTCAAAGAAGTATTCAATAAGTGTTAATCTTTTTGTAATCACGAAGAACGATCCATCTCCATATAAATTCCTCTTCCGGAAATTACATTAACCTGCATAAATCCCATACGAATATTAGTATCAATTTAATATTCGACACAAATAACTTTTATATAAGAAGAAACAACATTGCCAAATTTTATGAGAAGCGGTCTAAAATTTACCGTAGCTCCCATATCGAAAATCGATCTAAAGTTTATAAAATCATAAAGATGTTAATATCAATGTATTATTTTGTATTTCTATATTTAATTTTACATTCAGTAAAAGTATTGGTCTACAAATGGCACAGGTCTAATATATGACCCCTCCCCAAATTGTTATGCACATACATGATGGTGTAGGGTATTATATGATCGGGCTCGTTTTCTATATACATTAAAAATGTAAAAAAAAATGAAATTGAAAAAAGATTCGGCTGTGCCGAATCTTTGATACCCTTCACCATATTACCATCTTACCATCTTATCGACATCATATTACCATATTACCGACAATTAATAAAATTTTCGCCTTAACGTATGCTTGCATATTTTCTAAATCTAAATTTTTTTCAAACTACGAAAATTTGAATATGAAAAAAAAAAAAAAAACAATCATAACAGGCTTTGCTTTTAAAAAAGAAACAACAACAATTCCATATATATTTATTTTTGTATGTACAAACTGACTGAATACACAAAGAACAACAACAACACTGTTATTCATTATATTACTGCTGTTGCTAACTAAACTACTTGTCTATACAAAAAACAAAAAACGTCACTAATAGTCATTACAATGCTTAATATACATGTTTGTTGGTGTATTTATATTCTTAACAGATTTGTTTTTGGGCCATAACTCTGTTGATTATGAACGAATTTGGTTTATTAAAAAAACCGAAATTTTATAAAAATATTTATGACTGATCTATATAAAAATAAAAATCTGTAGCTTGAACAAGGGCTTCAAAAATAAAAAATTCGTTTTCCCCGATATCTCAGTTATTACTGAACCGATTTATTTAATTTTTTCAGAACAAAAATTCAGAAAATAATTTTCGAGCCCCCTTTAAAAATTCGAAGTCCCTGGTATATGCAGAGGCTTCAGAAACTAAAAAACCGGTTCTAAAAACCGGTTTTTAAAGCATATCTCCACCATTTATAAACCGATCTTCCTGATTCAAAAAACTGAAATTTTATAAAAATATTTGTGACCGATCTGTATAAAAATAAAAATCTATAGCTTAAACCAAGGCTTCAAAAAATGAAAAATGCGTTTTGTCCGATATCTCAGTTATTACTGAACCGATTTATTTCATTATTTCAGAACAAAAATTCAGAAAAAAATGTCCGAGAATTCTTTGTAAAAACGAAGTCCGTAGTGTATACAGAGGCTTCAGAAACTGGAAAACCGGTTCAAAAAACCGGTTTTTTGAACATATCTCCGCATTGTATGAACCTATCTTGCTGAATTCCAATAGCAAAATTCTCGAAAGCATTTCCGATCGTTTGACATACATATTATATATGTCAGTTATCGGTGGGCTTCATAAACGCCATTTCAACCGACACACGGACGGACGGAGCCAATCGTCATCGCTTCTTACAAGGATTCCGAAAATATAAACTTTTTTGCTCTCCGACGAAAATTGTGGAAATTACAAACGGAATGACAAACTTATATATACCCTTTACACCTGTGGTGAAGGGTATAATAACCGGTTACTAAATGCAGCTGCTAAATTCTTTTTACCCACATTCAACTCAACATCACTAATCAAAATCTCAACTATCTGTAAGTATTTTACATACAAACCATAAACGAACTATAGAAGTTGAAACGAACAAACTAACGAAAAAAATCTCTGCTACAAGAAAAATTTGTTGGCATGTGCCATTTGTGGCATTGTTCCAACAAAACAAATGTTCAAAAAATAAACTACCAACAAACTAAGTACAACAAACATTAATACCAGAATCTGTATGAACTAAAAAACAAACTACATGGATACTCTATGGCAAAACTACGATATACTCAAGTAAAGAACAGTAAAATGAAACGAATGAAATACAATTTTTAAGAATTGAAAACAATAAAAACATTAGTTAACCCAACAAGCTGTGATTCATTCATGCTATATACCAACCAGCCCAAAACAATCGAACAACCAAACCAAAGGACAACAGTCAACATCGCTTGAGCATCAGGAATAGAAACAACATCATCCCTTAACAAGGGACAAACGAACAATGTCGAAACAAACGATAAGAGATTCAATTTTAACACTGAGCCACATACACACACAGCATTTGTTGTATGTATGCACAGTGTATAGAAAAGAAATCATAAAAAGAAGAAAAAAAATGTATAACAAAAGAAAAATAGAACTAGAAAAAAGAAACGACATTAGTAACGCCATCGTAAAACGATTAGATTCAGTTACAATAAAGATAAATTGAAAAAATAACAGCATTAAATAAGAGTATTAGGAAGAAGGTATAGACGAAGTTTGAATGCCCTATTTAAAATAAAAAATGAGCATGTCATTACACAGAAAAAATATGGTTTATTTAACGATATATCAAAGATAAAAACACTTCCAATTACTTTTTTTAATTGTAACAATTATTCAATTTATCAAAATTAAAATTTTCTAATATTTTTTACATTAATTTATCGGTTAAATATTATTGAATATATCTTTTTTCATAAGTTGAATTCCAATTAATTAAATAATTGAATACGTGTTATTAGTAATTGCAATTCGATTTTAGATTTTACTTTGTAAATCTTTAATTACATTTGTTAGAATAATTTGATTTTGATAAAATTGTTTAATTATAAAAATACGAGCTGTAAACCCGCTACTTCGTTAGCGGAATTTTTTTATAAAAACCATACTATATTATAAATTTAAACTAAGATTATTAATTTCTTTGGGAACATTTTTAATAATGGTGTTATGTCATCCATAAATAACAATATCTCTTTAATTTCAAGTTTGTAATCTTAGAATAATGAAAAATAAATATCACAATTACGAAAAAATATATTAGAATAAAGAAAAAGGAGCACAAAATCCATTTTAAGGTTTCTGATTCACTTAGGACCTTACATCTTCAATTTCATGTTAAAAAAGTACCATAGGAAAAAAAAGTACCACAAAGTCCCTTCTTATCTATTCCCATTAATTTAGGACCACATATCTTTATTTCGTGTTTCTATGTTAAATATTACCGAAAATTAAAAAAGTGCCATTGGAAGAACAAAAAAGTACTACAAAGACCCCTCTTGTGAATTCTTTCTCACATAGGACCATGCACATTTAGTTTCATGTTTCTACTTTAAATATTAAAGAAAATTAAAAAAGTACCACAAAGTCCACTCTAAAGAATTCTCATTCACTTAGGACCAAATATCTTTAATTTTATATTTCTACGTTAAATATTATAGAAAATTCAAAAAGTACCATTAGAAGAACGTAAAAGTACCACAAAGTACTCCCTTATGGATTCTCATTAAAATACTCATATGAATATTTCAATAAATATAAAAAAATGTTTTATGAAAAAAGTACCAAAAATAGGTAAGATTTTTACCCCTTAAACGTTTGAATTTCTAAAAAGTACCGAATTTGTATTTCTAATTTTTTGGTAAGTTATGAATACGACATAACTTTTATATTTTTGTTGATCAGTTTAAAAGATACACATGGTTTCAAAAAAGTACCAAAATACAGTTTTTACCCGTTTTCTCCCTAAAACGGGCAATTTTCAAATAAGTACCAGACACCTGTCCAATTATTTTTTAAATGAATAACGATATCTACTCAACTTTTTTTTGTATCTCCATTAGTTTAGGAGATATAAAATGATCGATTTTACCCGTTTTTTTCCCTTTTTACACCCTAAACATTCGAATTTCCAAAAATCCCGTCTTAGTGGATCTATATGATGAGAGACCTACCTACGTTCCAAATTTCGTCTCTCTAGCTTTTGCCGTTTGGGCTGATGAATCAGTCAATCAGTCAGTCATTCAGTCAGTCAGTCACGTTACTCTTTTATTATACCCTACACCACCAAAAGTGGTTGGGGTATTATGTATTTTTGCAGAAGTTGTAACTCAGAGAAAAAATCTTCGGACCTCCACCGTTCGACTCAGAATCACTTTCTGAGTCGATTTGACGATGTCCGTCCGTCCGTCCGTCCGTCGGGTCTCCTCGCTGGACGGCTGGTTGTCCATGTAAAGGTTGTGCGCAAAGTACAGGTCACAATTTTGAAGATAATTTGATGAAGTTTAGTTCATAAGCTTTTTTCAACACAAGGACGAAGCTTATTGAATTTGGTTATGATCGGCCCATTATTTCACCTAGCCCCCATACAAACGTCCTCCCGGAATAGAGTTTTAAATTTTATAGATGCCTTAAAAATAGGAATATTTTAATGAAATTTAGTACAAATAAGCAAAAATCTGTCTGCCAAATTTCATGAAGATCGGTCTATAACTGACTATATCTCCCATATAAAATCCTCTCCCGAAAATCATTAACGTGCATAAATCCCATACAAATGTTAGTATTATGTTAATATTAAACACAAGTAGGTTGTATATAAGTAAAAACAAAATTATGTGGATCGAAATGTTGTAGGGTATCATATAGTCGGACTTGACCGACTATATCTTCTTCTCTCGTTTATATATATATATATATATATATATATATATATATATATATATATATATATATATATATATATATATATATATATATATATATATATATATATATATATATTTGAAGTCATTTTAAAATTCAGATTAATATTCAGATTAATATTTCAATCAAAAAGGTTTTTAATTGACTAAGTACATATTGTTACGTTTTTAACTTGGATTATTTCCTTTTAATAAACGGGATATCTTTTACTTGCAGATAATAAGACGTTGGTACTGACTGATTTTAAATCGAAATATAGCTCCTTATCTACGTCAAAATTTTATAATGTTGAATCATATCCAGATTCTAGGTACACCAATGTACCTATAAACCATTTACATCAATTGAA
This sequence comes from Protophormia terraenovae, assembly GCA_951394005.1. Lineage (NCBI taxonomy): Eukaryota > Metazoa > Arthropoda > Insecta > Diptera > Calliphoridae > Protophormia > Protophormia terraenovae. The sequence continues at coordinate 141,307,717 of OX596074.1, forward strand.
AATTTAATATCTACTAACAACAACGGAATTGTTACAAAAATAAAATGCCAGAAAAAGAAATGAAAATCATTTAAAGATTAAAAAACATTCTTTATAAATTCGCTACGATTCCAGTTGAGTGACTCACTCGTGCTAAAGTATTTCATTGTGGCATCATAATGTGGTATGGCAAATGGTGGTAGTATAGTAGTTGTATCATTGATTTATATACCACACGTAACTTAAATAACACTGAATACAAATACTTACAACCCACACAACCACAGCTTTATCAAAAAACAAAAAAAAAAAAGAAGTCATTATGATTTGTTAGTGTATTATCTGTTCACACATATATAAAGATAAAACGAAAGACAGATAGACAGAACGACGTACATACATATATACAATATACATAACTGCTAGCACAATCAGAGGAAAGATACTTGAATCACTTAAAATAACTTACAGTTATAATCATTTGTGGCACAAAAAAGGTTAACACCAACATTTTATACCTACAGCATAAATTTATCTAGTACACAGGGTAAGGAATAATGACAAATTTTACTTCGCTTACACTTACACTGTCAATATATAACAAGGACAACGGTTTTTAAATGGCGGTAGCAGCCCACAATTTAACGCACGTCTATGACAAGGACCTGTGGCACAGGGTTTATCAGTCAATTCATATATGGGGTATTAATAAGTACTAAACCTTATTAATATAATAAGTACTAAACCTCTACTCACTCTAGTTCTCGCGATAAATCACAATTTGTAAAACAAGAGAGGTCGCACTATGTATTGAAGCATATCTAGAAAATGAACTGTCTTATTTTATTAAAATTTTATTTCACAGTCATTAATTTAGATTTTTTTAATAAGCATAACAGTTATGGAGATGTTAAACGTAATTTCTGAAATAAACATAAATTAAACATACCTCTTGCTTCGAGTGCAATAATTTGTATATACGCTTTACGCTTACCTTTATAAAACCGATTTTCCACCTCAAATATGTTTTAACTTCTAATTTTTTTTAACAACATTTGATACAATTATGTTAACAATACTTGGTGGAGTAACACAACAAACGCTACAGTAGGTACCCAAACTTGGGAAGACAAAAACGCAAATGACTCTAAGTGGTGCCTTTTTCTCGAGGCAAACTCGCAGGGTAATTTCAATGATGCTAAAAAATCGCGTAATAAACAAATGTTTCCAAATTACATTTTAGAATCAAATATGAATTTACAAAAATTTTAAAATCGATCTAAACTTTAGCGTATTTTTTATTACATTTTTTTCGCAAAAAAATTATTTCAAACAATTTTATTGTTGTACTGTATCAGGCCCTATATATTTGGGAACTCTTAAATTATAATCTATAAAAAAACTATTGAAGCATTATTATATTCTGCACTACTAAAATAGATTTTGGTGTCCAGTGCTAAGACGCACATTATATTTTTGTTCGATTTATTTTCGAATAAAGCTATTTTTGCCGTCTTATGCTCCTGCAGCTGGTAATAATCTATTGTAGGTATTTTTTTTAGAAACTTTCCAAGGAAGTCGTGCATACAGATAGTTCGGTTTGATGATGGTTCTTGCTTGAGCAAATTTGAATGATTTCTTCCTAGGATACTTTTATTACAATTTCTTTCGCATATATCTCATTTTTTTAAATAGTATCTATGTACAACTGTTCTTTCAAGTAGCTGCTGTACACAGAAAAAGGTCACCAATCTCCATATATATTAGTAAATAATTCATTCAATTAAAAACTCTTTTAAATTTGCACCTCTCACCAAAATGATTATATAAATTACTAAAAACTGTAATAAATTAAAAACAAAAAAATATTTCCAATTAAAAAATTAATTAAATCAATCAAGTAGAGATGATTAAATGAATTTAAAATTTTAATAAGAAATAAAATTTTATATAAATTTTATTTCTACTTGAATTTATTTATTAAATTTTGATGCAAAATGAAACAACAGTGTTAAATGAAAAATAAACGGTAAATTTTTTTTCTGTGTAAAGATCTAAAACCTGGTTTCCTTAAGGATATTGCTATCTTTAAAGCATCCGATTCGAATCATTTCCAATGTTATACATCACTTAATTAATATCTAGGTTCAGTTTTTTTCTGTTCACTTTTTGTCATGTACTTTTCGAAACTCTTAGTGTTAAAATCTTCTCCAATAATCTTGAGGTTATACTTCGCCTTTTATGATACAAAAATTACTTGATTTAACATATTTAGTTTCGTCCCCTGAATATTTCATAACAATAATAGTCATGATTATTATTGTTGTTGTTAAACGAACGAGAAATAAGACTACAAGAATAATAACAATAAAACCAAAAGTAAGTAAACGAACAAATATGTATCATAAACCGAATCGGTATATAACAATGAATAAAATAAAGTTCTTAAAACACAAATACGTTTTGATATCTATAGAAATTTCAATACCAAAGTATACAACTACTACAAAGACAATCATAGAAAAATTTATACATAAAACGTAAAACAAAAAGATATCAGTAAAAACAGTAAAATATTAAATATAACAAATTTTTATGCTGAACAAATAAAGAAAGAAAAAGTTTTAAAAGGAATAAATACAAAATCATGTAAAATCAGGATTCAGGATACCGCAAAAGAGTGGTCGTAATAGTTAGTGGTGGTAGTGGTGGTGGCTTTTGTTGTATTTGTTTGTACCATAAAGCGAGTGTGAAAGTGCGAATCAGTGTGTTTGTGTATGTGTGGGTAAATGTTATAGTTAACTGGCTGGTGTTACATAGGACAGGAGGAAAAGTTTTTTAAAATTATATTTCTAGTGAATTTTAGAACATCCAGCAATTTAAAGTATTCCTTTAGCAAAGTTGTGTAAGCAAGGTTAAGACATTTCATTATGACACAGAAAGACTTTCCGACTTATTAATTTAATAGTACTGTATGTATATGACTTTATGTCCATAAGATCGCAGACTCGCAAAGATTTATATTCAGATAAATAACTGTATAACTGGGAATGTTAAAAACTTTTTAAGTATAGTGGGCATATTTATAAATCTGGTTTGATTTAAATAATATTTAACATGGGTATAGAAAAGGAGTGTGCAATGGGCCGAAGTAGGGTACCTCAGCTAGACAAGTGAATTTATTTAAAAATATTTCCATGGTTTCTGGAATTAAATTAAAATTAAAAATAAAAAAATTGGTTTTTGGACAAACTAAAAATATTGTATCTGTAATAAAATCTTTGTACAGTGTAAAAAAATTTCAAGATTTTGGTAAAACGAATCCCACAATTTTCGAAAAATCCGACGATAATCCTATAAAGTTAACATTTGTTGTAGGTCTGGAAGAAGCCGTTGGCAAACTCCATAAACACAACAGGTTTTCCAAATTCTAAAATTCGAATTTTAGAACATATAAGTCGAAATAAAAATTTTTATATAAAATTGGTCAAATTCGACAGTATCTCTAGTCAAATTTGTTGAGTAATTATAGAAAAGTTTATATGTTCCTAAGGAAAATTTTATTTTAGAGGCAAAAAAGTGTAAACACCTTTTCGAAAAAAAAATAAAATAAAATAAAATTTTTTGCACTTTTCAAAATTAAGAGCATTTATTTTTATACCCGCCATAAAAAAAGAAGGGGTGTATATTGATTTTGTCATTCCGTGTGTAACATGTCTAAGGAATCATTTAAGACCTCATAAAGTATATATTTTCTGGGTCCTGGTTAGATTCTGAGTCGATCCATAGCTAGATCCGTCCGTCTGTTGAAAGCAAGAGAGAGCGCGAACAGTACAACCTAGGAGGACGAAAATATTTGTTTGGTATTGAAATGAGCATAATCGGTTAATAAACAAAAAAGTTATGGGCAAAATCCTAGAAACACAGGGTGTCCGTTGTAGCTTCATTTCATACTTTTCTGCTGATATCTCTTAAACAAAAGCATGTACGATAACGAAATTTTGTACAGATATTTCGAGTACCAATGTAAACTCGTGAAACATCAACGAAATTTTGTACAAATAGTTCCAGGAACAATGTAAACTCGGAAAAAAATGGGCGTGGTCCGCCCACTTTATCACCTACCTCTCATATAACGTAAAATTTGAAAAAGTTGATGGTGGGTATATAGATTCGGCAGAGCCGAATATAACATTCGCGCTTGTTAAACTTAGAAAAGATACACAGATCAACAAAATCGCAAAGAATAATTCTACAAAATTATTATTCCTTAGGCTTGATATAGTGTAGAAAGTAAAATTTTCTATCACGTCACAAAACCTAAAAACTCCTCAAGGAAGCATATTTTCTTTTGTCCTCAATGGGTTATAAATGTGACGTGATGGAGAAAAACCGAAATGTTCCTGGTGATTGGGATGACTATACCTAAAATATCGGCTAAATGATACTTTTTTTAGCATTGACTTGTGATATCAACATGAATTATTTTATTTGATAGATAGCACAGAGGTACAAAATGAAAAACAATTTCCCCGGCATGTGGTTTCTTAGACAATTTGGATAAACGGTATTAAGCTCCTAATTCAATGTTTTTTATTGACCCCAGTTCTCGCGATTTGTATAATTAAGAAGGTTCCTCTATATATTATATCAAAATTTATGCATTGATCTGAATGAGATAGTCATGTTTTATTTGCAACAAATTTATCTTTATGATTAAAGAAGAAATATTTTAGCGTTTTATAGGCTTAATATTTTTATAACTGTTTACCGTATTAACAACTAATGTAAAAATCACTTTTTTATTTCATTTTGAATTATTTGATATATTTTTTTTAATAAAATCAGACAAGTCGTCTATATATAGAGCAACCTGTTTAATTTTACAAATCGCGATTTAGTCAATTCATAAAAGTAGATTAGAGGCTTAGTACTTATTAATATCGTGTATCTGAATTGTGGCAGAATCAGATTTTCCCTGTGTAATTTATACAGTTTTTAACTATCTAAAGAAAGTCAGATTTTTCTTTAGCTAGTTAAAAACAGTCAAAAATATTGGGCTCTATATGGAAAAGTTGGACCAAACACAATGTAAAATGAGACAGTTAAAAATTTAAATGCAAATAAATCACAAACTATAGGAAATAAAAAATGTAAATTTTAAGCTCGAATAGCTCTGCTCCTGGACGGACTTGATGCCCCCTTCCAAATTGTACACTTCTTCTTCGCTTCAATTTGAAATTTTTATACAAATCCCATGAGAAGTCACAGATTTATTTTAAAAAATAATAAACTAATATTAAAATAGTCTCATTCTCTGACTGACTTCGTATTTGTTAGTATTTGTACATGTACGAATTTGTTAGCTGGTGTTCTAGGTTGCTTTTTTTTTTGACATCACAACTGCCAGTGTATATGTTTGTTTGTTATATGTGTGCAAGTTGTTGACATTGTATGACGACGTCAACAACTAAAAACTAAAGCTGCCATACACACATACATACTCACATACACAGACACGCATTTACCCATCTTTGTTTGGATGCTAAAGCTGCTCTGCTTTATTATTACTAAAGAACTGATGAACTAGCTGGTGGTAGAAGAATAAAATTCAACACAGAACTCAATGAAATAATAACAAACGCCGGCGGTGTTAATGTGGTATTGTTGTAATCGTTTGCAAAAGACCAAAGGACGACGATGAAGAAAAAAATTTTAAAAGCAAACAACAAGCACTGAAAACCAGCAGCAGGAATAAAGTGTGTGTAAATAAATTTTTGTGGTTTTGCTTTTAAATAATTAATGATAAACAACAAAAAGGAAATAAACATAGCTAAATTACCAAACAAAATAAAAAAGTAAAAGTGTTTAAGTGAAATTAATAAATAAATAATAAATTTGTACAAACAAAAAAAAAAAAAAAAGAATATTTAAATAGTGATAACAAATTTTAAGCTGAAAGTTGAGAATAATAATATAAAAATATTTTAAATAATTTAATGAATTAAAATTAAAAGTAAAAAAGGTGAAATAAAATAAAAAGTTTTAACAATAATTAATATTAAATAGATTAAGTTTCTTATAAATATTAATAATTTTTTATTTTATAATTTGCATCCTTTATAAACATTATTCTTTTCCTTTTCTTTTATTTGTCATATTTATTTTGATTCCGTTTTTGCACACTTTTCGTTTATGGCGCCATCTGTTTTTAAACCATTAAATTTAAAATATTTTGCTACTGTTCAGTAGATGGCGCCTTACTACTAGCATTTATTTTCTAATATCATAGTGAAATTAGAAAGTGACTACACATCTACATAAACAACAGTTGTAAAATTGCTATGAGCAGAAAATGAGAAAATGGAGATGAAGAGTAAATAAACGCGGAATAAAAATACAATTGACATACGAATACAAAAACAATTTGAAACTTTCGTGAGGTACGCACATGAAAAAATTGAAAATTTGCTGTGCTTAAGAGGCCACTTTCTTATTTCACTATGTTCTAACATATGTTAAGATTTTTATGTTAACTTTAAAACCTTGTCCACATAAAAGGGTGGGTTTCCTTTGGCTTTATTGAAAAAATCATAACAGTTGTTAAAGTCTTTTTTTCTTTTATGGCGCATATTGTTATATTTAAATCTATAAACAAGTGCTTATAATATGATTTTTTTTCATTATCGTTTAATGAACATATGAAATATTGTTTATTTGCTTGTTCTTTATTAATCTTAAATTTTTAGTCTGAGATTTAAGGGATGATCCATTTATATTTGCACAACATTTACGAGATTTTTTATATTATTTATGGGGTTTTAATGTGCTAAATACTTAACGTTTTATGGCAGTTTAAATAGTCTTATTTACAAGTTCGGTAGTGTTTTTTCTAAAGTAAGAAGATATTTTATTTAAATTAAGCCATTTTTTTAAGTTTTTAAATAAATTTGTAATTATTATCATTAGTAATTATTATTTTTTCTTTTAACTAGAAATCAATATTTTATGTTTGAAAATTTTACGAAAATATAATTAACAGTAAAATAAGAGTTCAAATTGGTTTATAATTTGATTGAAAAACTAATTGTTTTTAAATCTGATTAAGTATATCTCATATAAGATGCTAACAATCGGTAATTTTTAATATAATGTACAAAGAAAAAAGTCACCAATTAACAAATATATATGAAAATAATTCATTCAATTATAAACTTGTTTAAATTTGCACCTCTCACCAAAATGATTATATCAATTACTAAAAACTATAAAAAATACAAAACAGAAAAAAATTTCCCAATTAATAAATTTATTAAATCAATCAAGTAGATGATTGAATGAATTAAAAATGTGTATAGGAAAAAAAATCATACCAAAATTTATTTTTATTTTATTTTTTCTTGAACATATTTATTAAATTTTGATGCAAAATTAAACAACTGAGTTAATTGTAAAAAATACGGTAATAATTTTTTCTGTGTATAAAACGAACAGAAGAAATAGATGAATTTAGTAATCTTCTCGTTTAAATAGAATAAAGAATTAATGTTGTACTTAAAGGACATAATAATTGATATATATTGAGAGGGGTTCAGTTGGTTGGAATCGATTTTAAACTACTCGTTCTTATATGTTACACTATAGCCGTAATATTTAATTTTCGATATTGTTGCTGATTTTATCTAATGTTGTTTTCTTATTGGTACATATAAACCAATATATACTTAACACATAAAAATTAAATCAAAACCATACACTGAGGGAAAAGATTCTTTTAAAAATACACGACAGTTGTAGTCATATAGAAACCAACAATTCGATACAGAAGTGATGTCAATATGATGTAAATTGGGATGAATTTTCGTTTATGATTTGAACAAGCAGTATTTTATTTAAGCACATACGAGGCAGAATCAATATTGACACAAAATCGTATCTTTTTCAACACGTGTGGTAAATTTTTATCTGAGCGTACGTCCATACTACTTTTCGAGAATAATTTCACTAATTTTGAGAACTTCCGGAGTGTCCTATGAACAGCTACAATATCTTCGATGTTCTAACACCTTCGACCTTTTCATAACTTTAAAATTTAAAAATGGGCGAGAGATGAGTATTTCAGAATCTGGCAAAATTCATATACCGTGAGAAAAACTGACATTTTATGGGAATATCCAAACACCGGGAAAATAGAAGAATGATTACTTTTGATTTAGTAATCATTGAAAAATATGTCAGTTATTATTTTTGATGACAACCATGTTGATTTGTTGTGAATTTGACCAAAATGGGTGGCGAAAATGATGTACGTGCTATAAATTATTAAAAATTTTCAAAACAATTCAAATTGGTCCTACAAATAATTATTCAAATAATTTAATGTCCGCTGTCATTACTGTTTCTAAGGTTATTAAACAGTATCAGGAGAATTCGACCACTGATAGGAAACATGGTTCGGGAAGAAAAAAGGTATACATGATATTGAAGAGGCTAAGAAAATTTATAACATAGAACTCCAAACACATCTTGTAGAAAATAATCCCGTTTAGCTTAGTGCTCTGACTATTTGGTGCGAAAAGTTAAAGCTAATGTGGACTTAAGAACATATAAAGTTTTTAAATTTATTGGAATGGTGCAATAAATTTAGAAGAAAAGAATAGGGCACGGATATTAAAATCAAATTTCATACAAAAATACTCATGTTGTATAACGGACGACGAAACGTATGTGCTGGCAGAATTTTCGCATTGCTGATGCTCAAGGAAATGTTGAAGATTAGTTTAGGACCGAAAAGCTGACGAAATTTTCTAAAGAATTCGTGATGAGGCAAGATTTATGCAGTTACGGCAAAAGAAGCAAGTCATTTGTTACAGTGGGCTCTATAAATACCTAAAAATACATCAAAGAATGTTTGCAAAAAAATATTTTGTGTCCATATATTTTTGGCCCGATTTGGCATAATGTCACTACGTAAAAAAGCTCTGGAGTAGTACCAAAGCAATAACATAGTTTTCGTAGCAAAAAAGGTCAATCTCCTAAACTGTTCGGAGCTGAGACCAGTGAATAAATATTGGACTTTTGTGAAAAGAGAATTGAAGAGGACAATAGAGTTGTCGCAAAATATTAAATATTCTGAAAGGAGATGTGCTGACTGTTCCAAAAAAGTGACTCAAACAACTATCAAATCTTTAATGGAAGGGTTATTAAAAAAGATCTACGAGTTCATAAGTAGTGGACAGAAGTTTAAAAGTTACATTTTTTTATGATCTGTAGTATATTACCAATTAAATAAAAAAAAAAAAAAAACAATCAAAACTTTAAAATTTCGAAATAATTGAATTTTAAATATGTTAAGATTTTTCGATCGCACTCCTTATATTAAGAAGGTTTTATTTTATTGTCTCCTCTTTTCAATCTAACATTAACTGGAATTCTCGTCGAAAAAAATTAATGTTCATTTCAAGATAAAGGTACAATAGATTTTGTTCAAAAATGTTGTCATTCGAAATCTACGTTTTTTTTCCCATTCTCAATTCCAAAATCGTTAATCATCTTTTGAGGACAGAAATGAGTCAAGATAATTTTTGATACTTTGTTCTAAATTGAAACGTATTTCAGGTGGTCTGGAAACTCTTGTTCCAGATTTCTTTTTGTTTAATTGTCTCTTAAATTTGTCAATTATGTTCGGTAGCCATTAGTAACATCCTTTTGCTCCCATCAAAAACAGAGCATTACTTATGTGCCATAGACGCTGGTCATCGCGCTGGTAAACGCTTTTTTAGAAATAGTTTTTTCACGAAAACAAATTTTTGTCATTTTTTTTTTTTTAATTACACACATGAGATGATAAATTTTGGAGGTCTACCCATTCCCCCTCTGACCGCCTAGAAATCCGTGCTCCTCCATATCAACTCAAATATAACTCTTCACCTGAAATTTTATTGAGAAACTTTTAACAGAAATTAGGACTGCGCACGATTAAATCCGTGCATGCTTTTAAGCTTATAACTTTTGATGTGGTAAAAGAAAAAAAAAAAAATTATTAACTGGTTTACATTTGTCATCATGGTATGCACGGATTTTTTCGAGCGCAGTCCTTATTTCTAAAAAAATAATTTATCAATTCTATCCAAAATTATTTTAAAAATATGTTCGTTATGTCACTATATGCAGAATAATTTTTCTTAGCTTAATCACAATTATTTATATTTAAACTTGTAATGAGGTGATTCCATAAAAAACACCTATTGTAGTTTTTGATACTCTGATTTCAATAAAAGACGTGAATTTTAATATTTTTGAACCGATTGTTTTTTTTTTTTTTTGTTTATTAAACTTTTCATAAATTTATTCATCTAAATAAAAATATTACAATTCTAAACTATTTTCTTACCAAATTATTATAGATTATCTTGTATTATAAATGCTTTTTGCATTTCAAACATAATATTCTACTATAATACGCAGTGATTAATATTGATTAAATTTTTCGTATTTTAGCTAAAAAGAAATAGTTATGGATCATCCAAATCTCCCCTTTGGTTTTGCCCTGCCAGGGCACTCACATCCACCCATACCACCAACAGCCAATATGCTAGGACCTCATCCCAGTGGTCATCCAGGGCCAACATCAAGTCCACCACAAAGTGTACCCGGTAGAAGAACTCCTTTGGGATCAGTAGGTCTAGGAGGATTTTATGCTCAAGGTTTGGGTATGTTACCACCAGGAGATGAAAATAAACCAGATTCAGGAGCAGGATCAGTAATGGATAAGGCAAGTCCAAATTTAATGTTAGCACCCTCAACAAGTAATACAGGCTCGGGATCTTCAGTAGCAACAGGCCTAGGTGCTGGCGGTGCAGGAGGAGGAGGTGGTAATAATGGTGGCAATAGCTCTGGAGGTGGAGGAAAACAAAAAAATAGACAAGGCAAAACTGTGAGATTAAATATAAATGCAAGGTAAGTGAAATCTAAAGCAAGAAGTTAAAAAAACAAATTTAATATATTTAATATATAAACAGAGAACGTCGACGCATGCACGATTTAAACGATGCCTTAGACGAATTACGTAATGTGATACCTTATGCTCATTCCCCCTCAGTGCGTAAACTTTCCAAAATCGCCACACTTTTGTTGGCTAAAAATTATATTCTTATGCAACAGAATGCCATAGAGGAATTAAGAAGGTAAGTAGATTAAGTTTAGGGAATTTTTAAGGCAGATTTATTCATATTTTGGATTTTTATTTTAATTTATTTTATAGACTTTTAGCTTATATCCAAAGCACCACCGGAGCCGCTCCTTTAGATTTGGCTTCATTTCCTGCGGCTGCTAAGCTTCAAGCTTTACTGCAAAGTGCGGGCAGTGAATTTAATGATCCACCTGGTGGCAGTAGTTAGACTAATTAAAAGTTAATATATTATTAATACTTAAGAGTAAGTAGGAGATATAATATTGAACAAGTATGGGGCTAAAACATATACATATAATTTGTTTATGGTATTGTTGGTTTAAAAAAGTTGGTAAACAAAGTAATATAATATTTCTATTTTTAGAACACAATTTAATGTACAGGATCTAGCTTTACAAAAAATAGTCTTGGGAACCCCTCCCTAAGACCAATGTCGATGTAAATAACAATTATTTCAAAACATTTCAAAACTATTGTATATGAAAACTTAGTTTCATCATAAAATATGAAATGTCAGCTAATCAAAAATTTTAATTAATAAAATAATAAGACAGTTTTTACATTTTGTAATCTTTAAAACAAATCTTATACTTAATAAATTCAAATTGCATCAGATTGTTTTGATATTTATTAAGCAACTAATTCAATAATATCTATACTATTATTTTTCAAATATTCATACTTTTCTACTAATCTCATTTAAATTAAACAATTACGTTGCTAATTTTAAAACAAAAAAATTTGGCATAAAATAAAGCCTTAACCCCATGGGAACTAAATCTACTTTCCATTTCAAACACACAAAAAAACAATTTAACTTTATCAACAAATAAAAAGCAGCATGTGTTTTTTAAATAGCAAAAGGTTAAAAACAACAAAATTTATTTCACTTTAAAATCTTGTCAACAACATCGTAAACAAATTATAAAAACAAATATATAGTTTAATAAAAACTTAAACTATTTATAGAAATTTGAAAAATGCCCCCAAGCACATGCTATACTTTTTAGTCTAAATTAAAACTCCTGCTACAGATCTTTTAATTTTTCTTTTTAATATACATTCATATAAATTGTATTATATATCTTAAAGATAGATATTTCTCTCAATTTTATTTATTAATTTAGCATTAGAAAAAAGCAAAAGCAATTAACGTGTCAATTTTGTGTAATTTTTAATATTTAAAACACAAAATCTAGTCAGTTTTAAACCATTTTTTTAATATTAGTAACTTCTTTAAGTGATATTTTTATTTTACCTAATATTAAGGAAAAGAAAAGAAAATAAGAAAAATAAGTTATTAAAAAATCCAAAAAAAAAAAGTTATTAAAGTATTATTATTTATAATGAGTATTAAATTAGTTTTTAAGTTATGAAAATATATTTTAAATTTTATTAAACCGATACAATTATAACAAGTAATGAACAAAGTATAAGCAATAAATTAACAAATATTCTGAAATAAATTAAAAAAGAAGTAAAAATATTATTTGACATATATATATATATTTATCAAAAATTATAAGAGATAAAAAACTAATTGTGAAAATTCCAATCAAACCATATGTATAGATGCAGGATACAGGAAAAATATTAAACCAAATTTAGAAATATGTAGATCTTCAGTTACACAAATTTGAAAACTTAAATGACATCAAACTGAAATCAATTTCTGCAGGGCAATACAAAATTTCCTAAATTCATGAAAACTTTTGCAAATTAATTGATGCATATCAATATTTATTGACTCAAATGTCTTAAAGTCTAGCAGAGTCTAGATTATTAATATTTTAGATAAGGATCACAATAGTGTTAATTATGTAATGGAGTCATTCTATTTAAAACCAAGACGAAAAATATACAAACGCAGTAAAAAATGGATGTTAACTTGGAATAAGTATAAGGATTTGAAATGGTTTCAAAAATGTTACTTTAATTAGCATATAAACAGACAAACATGATCCACATACGATAAAAAGAAATTATAGAGAAGCGGCTGATAATCAAAGTGCAGCTTAGGATGAATTTCGCTACAACTAACGTATGCCCTCCCATCTTGCTGATAGGAATCTAATGTTAGTTGCCAGACCAAATTATCACCATCATAATTAAACAAATAGAACTCAAGAAAACAATTAGTGTACAAATAATTTAGTCACTTGATAATTTTTTTAATATAATCAGTATAGTGGTTCCAAATTCCTTTTTGGGAGCTAAATTAAAATTATGAAAGGGGAAGTCATCGAAAACATTCTTACTAAATTTCAACTTCCTACAATGATTGGAACACGATGCTATATGGCCATTTACGTCGATTATCCTAAAACAAATCTTAATTTTTTCTCTCACCAATATTAATATTATATATGTATGTTCATTAAATGATAGCTAAGAAAAAATAAATATACCCGTATTTTTATTGTTCAGTAATAGCTAATAGGAAGGATAAAAAGCTCGTTTTAAATCTACAGTATATACCTAAAAAAATTCACGTTAGTCAATATCAGTGGTACCAGGATACCATAATGTAATTCTCCTTTATTTTATTAAAAATAAATATAATTTTACATAAAATATTTATTACGACCATTTAATTGGAAATAAAACTTAAAGTGGGTCGGTAAATACATACTTCGAGAAAACATGCTTGAATATTTTAGAGATGTCCGTCCCAGCGTTACCGTTGAGAATTTTTAAAAAGTGTCCAAAAAAGGGGATTTGTTGAAAAAAAGGGGTCAACTGCTTTAAACCCTAAAAAACTCCTTAAAATTTGTTTATTTGATAACAACAAAAATACAATTTTTTGTATTGTAAGAAAAAATACAAAATTTAGTTTATTAAATAATTTATAATTATTTTACAAAAATTTTTTCCATTGCAAAAATAAAAATTTTTCACAAAATAGTTAACATACAATTATCTTTTAATTATTTAAACTTCTGTGCTTTTGTACTTCTCCGCAGTTTTTTATATCACTATACTGTAAAACAATCTAACAAATGATTAACTTAATTGTTGAAATTAATATATAATAGGTCGATATATTTCAAACAACTTAGTTTCTCATCATTTAGCACATAGTCTTAAAAATTCGCCATATAGTCGCCATTTAAAAAAGGGGCCAAAAAAGTTGCCAGGTGGTTGAAAAAGGGGCAAATGGCTACTAAAGTCGCCAAACGGTAACACTGGTCCGTCCGCCGGCTGGCAGTCCATATTAATCTTTTAATGAAGCAACAAGTCGCAGTTTTTGAGATAATTGGATGAATTTTGGCTTTATATGATGCAGAAACCAGCTTAACAGAGCTTTAGTTGATAATAGTTAACTATTATCCACATACAATTTTTTTTCCTAGAATAGGGTTTAGACGCACATACATTTCTTTTATTATTGCATAATTTAGTACATATAAATGTTTTATGAACCTTAGAAACCCTATTTAACTTTATAAAATAATTGTTATAAACGTAGAAACCACTATAAAACATTTATCAGGTTCGCACCTCAAAAATCCATAGCTCTCATATAAGGACCATTTGCGAAAATAATTATAAATCAGTATTGGTAGACATTACGTTTTTTGTTAACAAAAGATTCTAAAAAATATTTTAAACTTTACAACAAGACTTGATCTACAATAAAATACAAGTTGTATATAAAGTCTCTGAGAAAATCGGTCAAGAATGTTAGGATTGACCTCATCCACAATTAAGCACAGGATCCACATAATATTCTCATTGAAAATAGGTCACGTCTGAGAATAATTTTTTTTTTACAACAGTCAGTGTTGTAATAGAATTCTATCAAGTTTGGAGCTACAAAGTTTACGTTCCTTAGCACGAATAATATGAAATAATTACAATATCTTGAGAACTTGCGTGATATTTTGGAGTAGAAGTGGTGGATATTACATGATATTCAAAAAATGATAGGAATTCATAAAAACCAAAGTCGAAGCGGGGATGGATATAAAGCGGCTAAAATATGCACTGTTCATAAATACTGGCTCAAAACAGTTATAATTCGCAAAGTCTTTAACTCGTCACATATTATCTTTTATTTATATTTCTAAAGTTCCTTAATAATCTAGAAATTAAAAAAAAAAAAAAAAACTTATTGCTGAAACTAATTATCCTTTAAATCTTAACGTACTCATTTCTTATAATTTGGCCATTTTACCTGTCATTTTTCATTATTTCCAGCAAAGAATTTTTTAAATTTTAACCTTATATGAATAAAGTACAATAAAAATAAGATTTTCAATAATAAATAGCACAAAAAAGTTAGTGTAGTGCAAAATAAGGGAAATGTATAATCAAGACGATCTAAAGTTTCGTAGCTATATCTTTATTAATAAAGAAATGCAAGCACTTTAAAGTTAAAAATGATACCCTAGTATATACACCAGGTTTATTAACTCTATAGCTCATATTAAAAAATTTTGTAGAAGTAAAAAGTAAAACTACTACAAACTTTATATAAAATGTAATATTTTCCAAAAGTAACGAAATACATATTTTATGAAATTCGGTTCATCTGTTTGAGATTTTTAAGAAGTCTGCATAAATTGTGGGTACGACCTCCGATTAAGATAAAACATAGCCTATAATTTAATGTGCAAAACTTATTATACCCTACACCACTATAGATGGTTGGTTTATAATGCGTTTGTGCTTATGTTTGTAACGCATAGAAAAAATTATCGAACCTCAACCTTAAAGTATACCGTTCGACTCAAAATCACTTTCTGAGTCGATTTAACGATGTCCGTCCGTCCGCCTGGATGGCTGTCTGTCCATGTAAACTTTGTGAACAATGTACAGATCGCAATTTTAAAGATATCTTGATGAAACTTGGCACGAATAATTTTTTTGATACAGGGAGGAAGCCCATTGAAATTGGTTATGATCGGTCCATTATTTCACCTTGACCCCATACAAATGTTCTCCCGGAATAGGGGTTTAACGATAATAAATGCCTTAAATATGGCAACATTTCAATGAAACTCGTTACAAAGGAGTTTTGTTAATCTTTGTGCAAAATTTCATCAAGATCGGTCCATAATTGATCATAGCTCCCATATAAATCCCCTCTTCCGAAAATCACTTTAATGTGCATAAATCCCATACGAATGATATTATCAAGTTAAAATTCGTCATAAATAAATTTTATATAAGTAGAAACAACACTGCCAAAAATTTATGAGATTCGGTTCATAATTTACAATTTACCCAATATCTCGTAAACTAAAGGAGGTAAGATATGCACAGAAAAAACCATCAATTTACAAATATATTACAAAATAATTAATTCATTTAAAAACTTGTTTAAATTTGCACCTCTCACCAAAATGATTATATCAATTACTAAAAACTTTAAAAAATGAAAAACAGAAAAATGTGTCCAATTAATAAATAAATTAAATCAATCAAGTAGATGATTGAATGAATTAAAAATGTTTATGGGAAATAAAATTATACTTAAATTTTATTTTTATTTTTGTGTTACTTGAAAAAAAGACGGCAATAATTTTTTCTACGACCAGTAGAATCATCTAATATAAAAATCTTAGAAATAGATCAGGAGGTTTCCATATTTGGGACCCTGTGGACTCGCCTATACCTCTACTATATCTGTGTGACATTTGATTTTCGGAATAGCCATTTCGTAATTTCATTTCATATTTTTAATTGCAAACTGTGCATCGGACAAAATGTTTTCGAGTTACTGTAAAATATACTTCTGCATTTGGCTTATTAGGAGGAAGATATTATCTTACCAAAAAATAAAAATACGAAAGCACATTCATATCATATTTAGTTGGTCAAATTTCATCTAGTCCGCATTTTTTTTTTTTTTTTGCTAACCAGTGTAATTAGGGACTTTAAAATATACTTTCCAAATATAAAATATTAATTTTAATCAACTAAGCGATTTCATCACTATTTTTTATAGCTTTATGTATGTTGAATGTACATTATTTTACAGAACGCTATGTTGCATCAGCACAAGTTCATAATACTACAATCACCTTCGTTGCTGTTTGTTTGTTATACATTTGTTGCACGTTAAAATTGTGTCAATTTATTTAACACGTGAAAGGTAGATATTATCCATAATGTATACTTAATAATTTGTATATCCCCCAATATGACCAAACTTACATCATGCAGCAATGAGAGCATTTCAAAGGTAATTTATTTGCAGCTCAAAGAAATAATTTTTATGTCAATTACATAAAAATGTCTAATATTTCATCATTTTATCACAAAATAAATGCTCACCCACTGTGTTACTTGGTAGACACCCAAACACCCAGTGTAACAATTAACATTTTTTTTTTTTTTTTTCTTTTAGTTAATTTGAAGTGTAAGTGTAAATAAATACAGATCATGGAAATCAATATGTTCAGCTCTAGTTCAAGCAAAAATACTACAAATGTATAATAAAATATATAACTTACCGGTTTTTGAAGCGCAAAAATAAAAATAAAATTGATCTCTAAACAAGCAAGAAATTGTTGTTGGAAAACCATAAAGTGCCATAAATAATGAACTATAATGTAAGTGAATATTTTTTGTAGCAATGAAAAATCTAATAAATAAATAGTGGAGAGAAAAAAAGTAAATAAATTATATTGAGAGTGAGATAAGTTGGTGAAATGTAGCCCTATTAATATTGAAGAAATAATTAAAAAATAGGCCTTAAAATCATTAAAATGAGATAACAATTCTAAGAATAGTATAATTTTTTTTTACATATTAAAAACTCAAAGTTCGCATGCTTGGTTTTAAGTTGAAACTAGTATAAAAAAATTTTAAATTTTGGGAAATTCTATTATCAGTATTAATACAAATGTTTAAGTACGTACTATAAAATTTAGTTGATTTTTTTTTTTTTTTAGATTTACTAAGAAATTTATTAATGAATAATTAAATTTCATCATTCTTTCCTCTACAGAAAAAATAAAAGTGTCAAGGTAGAATTTTAAATAGAACTACGCACTTTTATTACGTTTTAGTCTTAAATGACAAATATTTCAAAGTGGAGTTGAAAACTTGAACGTCTTACATGATAATGCTGTAATATATAATTTTACACTAAGGCACTATTACTTTGAGAAAAGGTAATATTACTTTGAGAAAAATCATGTCTTCTACAATTCTTATCTGATAATTAATTTTATTCCTAGTAAAATATAGAATTAGGAAAAAAATAAAAAGAAAAATATTTTCGAAAAATGTGAGGATCAAAAATGCCTGTAAAATCCAAAACATAAAAATAACAAGTAAAAAAAGAAATAGTCCAACCATATAATCACTGTGTATGTACACCAAAATTCAGAGAGGGGTATTTTGTTAAGCTTGTTGCCAACAAGTACATAATATTATGTTGAAAAATTGGACCGATCATGACCTATTTCAAATAATTATTAGTGCTAAATTTTATAGAATATCCTTAAAATTGCGATCTATACTATAATTTAAAAAAAAAAAAAATATATAATTTATTCCATGATATAAAGAATACAAGGTAGTTCCATTTCAAATTGTTTGACAAGAAACGGGTTTATTGAAGTTTATTTTCTTTGTAAACAATTTAAAAAATGTTGCCACGCTGAGAAAAGGAACCAAAATTCCCATAAATTGTTAAGCAAAAATGTGTAATTTATAATAAGAATATAAAAAAACAATCGTTTGTTTTCGAAAATAGCAGTACAAGCTAAACGTAATGTTCCTAAATGTAAGTTAGCAGTGGCATGAGTTTGTAATTTTAAAAATTTTTGCTATATTTATACCCTACACCACTATAGATGTGGAAGCGTTTGTGCTGATGTTTGTAACACCCAAAAGTATTGGTCTAACAACCACCTTAATTTATACCAATCGGTCTAGAATCACTTTCTGAGTCAATTTAGCGATGTCCGTCCGTCTGTCCGTCCATGAAAACCTTGTAATCAAACTACAGGTCGCAATTTTTAACAACAATTTATGAAATTTGGCGCATAAGTTTCTTATAGTCCAGAGAAAAATTGGTTATGATCGGTCCATTATTTCACCTAGTCTCCATACAAATGTCCTCCCGGAAAAGGGTTTAACTCTTAAATATATATATTTTAATGAAATTCATTCTAGTCTAAATAAGTGTGTGATTTTTATAAAGATCGGTTCATAATTGACGATAGCTACCTTATAAACCCCTTTTCAGAAAATCGCTTTAACGGGCATAAATCCCATTAAAATGTTAGTATCAAGTTAATATTTGACACAAATAAGTTTAATATAAACATAAATTACAGTTCCCAATTTTACAAAAATCGGTCCATAATTTACCATATCTCCCATATAAGGCCCTCTTTCAGGAATCACTCAAAGTGAATAAATGCATATAAATGTTAACATCGAGGTAATATTCTGTATTCGTATGTTTTATTTTACACCTAGTATGAGTATTGGCCCACATTTGGCTCCAAGTCTAATTAAAAGACCTCTCCCCGAATTATAATGTACACAATGGTGTGGGGTATCATATGGTCGGGCTTGACCGACTATATCTTCTTCTCTCATTTTAAGTTTGATTTGTGAAAGAAGCAGGAAAGAAATCATGTTTTCTTTTCTCCCTGTTCATTTCTAAAATTTAGGGAATGGAAATCCATTATGTGTATATTTTGCATATTAATCCTGAATTTTCTTTGCTTATTCCTCAACTTCAGTTTTAAAAGAATTTGAATTGTCCTCGGCACAGCCAGCATTTGAACAAAGTATAATACAAATGAATAAATGGATTTCTATTTTCTTTTTATCAATGCACATTACCCCCCCAAATTATAAAAACCGTATAAATATATAAATGATTTGATATTATTCATCTCAAATGTTAGCTCTATGGATTTTTTCCTCGGATATTATTTTATTTCCTTAAAGAGGTTATGAGAATAATATCCATTCGAAAATTCATTCTCCATTCATTCTTGTATGCCACTGTTTGTTGTAATTGTGGAACTTAATATTTATGAAATTTAAATATTTGTGTTTAAATTGAATTTTTTAGTTGTAAAAATTTTATTTCCAAATAAACAAAACGTGTTTGGATTTTCAACCAATATTTCAAAACCCCTTTGTTGTCAAATGTTAATATGTTGAAAAATAATTTGAAATAAAACTACCATGATTTAATCAGCAATTTATGTCATCCCACGTAGTTTGCACAAAATTACTTAAAGAACATCCACCCATTCCACAAATAGGGATCCAAGTGGCTGGAAGTTAATTGAAACATAAGTATTTTTAAATGACTATCTTCGAAATACTGAACATGGCCGATATTTACTATTTAGCTGTGATCATATATTCCAATCATAACATGTTGCTTTTAGATTATGGTCACTGCAACTAATTTTTTTCTCTGTGTGTATAAAGTAGTTTAGTTAATAAAAAATATCTTAAGGTATGTTCAGACTAGTCAAATATTTGACCAAGATGATGTAACCTCTATATAAAACATTTTCTAACTCTTTCATTTTTATAGGAAAATATTTTTTACTTATCATTAATCAGAGCTAAGAATTAACAGAATTTTGCTTTAAAATGTTTTGTAATGTTCTTACAAAACATTTTAAAGATCAAACAATGACAAAGCTATGTTGACAAATGTGAACATAGCTTTAGTATTATATAATGTTATTTTTGAAAATTAAGTAACAAGACATGTTATGAGTAATTTTTAAAATTTTTTTTATGGTAAATAATATAATAAAACCGAATAATTTTATGATAAAATCGGATCACAAAATGTAAAAATTTTATCATAATGTGATAAACCAGATCATAACGTTAGAAAATATTTAAATACTAAATGAAAAACTCGGATCTTAATATGAAATGGTAGGTTATTTCATGATTAAAATGTTCATATTTTATTATTTATGACCATATAAATTTTTAAAGCTATCATATAATCCAATCATAATATGTTGCTCTTCGATTATTTTTACCAAAACCATATTTTTTCTGCGTGTATGAATATTTTGTTCTAATATCTTAATATAAAACATTTTCTTATCTTGTAAATGTAATATTTTAAAATATGTATGTATATATTTAGCAGACCATATTTTAATTTTACTCCCCCTCCGACTGTGTAAAAACAATTTCAAGTTCATTGAGATCAAGTGTGACTTCAATTTAGTTCACTTAACACAAGTACTCGTAACATGAGAGGAATTATTATTATTTGTGTTATAAAAAATTTAATTTTTTATTCGTCTACAAATATTTATTTTGCGTTTATTTAATTTGTTAAGAAAGGCTTATCAGTAAAAGAAATTATATATTTTTGTTTTTTTTTTTCGTTTCACTTTCGACTGCACGTAATTGTATTAAATGGCAATTTAAGAAGAGACGTGAATATAATTAGAATAAAAACGTATAACAATTTTAGTTGTTTATTATTTTTACTTTACTTCTGCCACAAATATTTTTTGTTTTTGCTCCAAATTTAGTTTTGAGCCTAATTTTTCCATGTAAACACGTCATATTTGTTTATTTCATTGAGTTTTGTCAAAAAAACGTGATCAGATTTTTGTTATTATCAGACTTATTGTCTCATTCATTATTATTTACATTTATATTCACTTAAATTTGTTTTTAATATATTTTTTTCTGTTTATGTACAATATCAGCAGTTTTCCAGAGGTTCAATAGACTTGCATTTTACAATTGTAATTTTACGTACTGATGACATTTTAATTACGAAATACGTATACATTTTTCTTGATTAAAATTTTATTATACAATGTGGTTTGTGCCTGGAAGGAGGTATTACGATTTTTTTGATAAAACCCTTATCAAAAGAATTTACTTTTTTTTAGTACAAAAATTATATGTATGTCATCTATGTAATTTTTTATATATGTATCTATTTTTATCGCTACTTAAAATTTCAATTTCATAAAAAATAGCTGAAGCTTCCTATGTAGTTAGCAAACTCGCATATTTATAATCGTAACGAGAAAAGAAGATATAGACGATCAAGCCGACTATATGATACCCTACACCATTTCGATCCACATAATTTTGTTTCTAAGTATATACAACTTACTTGTGTTAAACAGGGACAGAAAATAATCATTATTCTTAAAATTTTAAACAAAAAAATCAGATACAAGGAACAACTGGATAAAAGTGTTAAATACAGAAATGTAATCTTCAGAATAGGTTCCATCGGAATCCGGAATGATCTTTATTTTTTTTTTTGATTTTTATGAAAAAAATCAATATTAATGATTATTTTTGATTTTTATTTTTTTGCTCAACTCATATTGATTATTTTTGATTTTTATATTTTTCGTTCAACTCATAATGATTATTTTTGATTTTTGCTTTTTTTGCTCACAATATAAAACTTAACATGAGAAATGAAACTATTACGCAATTTTTAATAAAAAAGATTTCTCATCGTAAAGTAGATATTTACTAAAAGGCAAGTGTGATGATATATTTTTCATCAGATTTTTTAAAAAATATCAAATTTTTTTTATAAAAATCGAATTTTTTTCTAAAATTTAATTTTATTTTTTTTTTTTTAATAAAAATAAAGTTTTTTATTAAAAATTAAATTATTTGCAATAAAGTTTCTACTTAAAGAAAATTTTTTACTATATAAAAGTTTAATTTCTCATGTTAAGTTTTATATTGTGAGCAAAAAAAGTAAGCAAAAAAAAAAAATAATAATAAAAATCAAAAATAATCATTAAAAGTTGAGCGAAACAATAAAAATCAAAAATAATCATTATGAGTTGAGCAAAAAAATAAAAATCAAAAATAATCATTAAAAGTTGAGCGAAAAAATAAAAATCAAAAAATAATGATTATTTGTTGATTTTTATTTTAAAACTCATAATCATTACGGTCCCTGGTGTTAAATATTAACATAATACTAATATTTTCATTGGATTTATGCACGTTAGTGATTTTCGGGAGAGGAGTTTAATGGGAGCTATGATCAGTTATGGACCGATGTTCATGAAATTTGGCAGACAGATTATTATGCTGATATAAAACTTATTTGTACTAAATTTCAATAAAATATTCCTATTTTTAAGGCATCTATAAGCGTTAAAACTCTATTCCGGGAGGACATTTGTATGGGTCTAGGTCATAACCAAATTCAATAGGCTTCGTCCATGTGTGGAAAAAAGCATATGTACCAAATTTCATCAAATTATCTTCAAAATTGCGACCTGTACTTTGCGCACAAGCTTTACATGGACAGCCAGCCAGCCGACCAGACGGACGGACGGACATCGTTAAATCGACTCAGAAAGTGATTCTGAGTCGAATGGTATACTTTAAGGTGGGGGTCCGAAGATTTTTTCTCTGCGTTACAACTTCTGCATTGTTATACCCAACCACCTTTAGTGGCGTAGGGTATAACAATTTATTATTTTTCTTGAAGTAAGTGTTTCTAAAAAAAAGTCTTTAATTTACTCAAAATTTTAAAACGTAGTATGTAGTATATGAATAAATTTTTATTAATATTTAATTTGATTTATAAATTATTTTGTAGGCATCAATAATATATTTTCAACGACAAATTTTTTAAAACGCATTTAATAATGAAATGGAATTCTTTTGGAAGTGTTAAAATAAAAACAATTTATTTTTTATTACGATCTAAATTTAAGTGCACAATAAGTGAATAATAAGTAAATATTTTAATTGAACGAATATTTTTAGATTGTACCAAATTTTAAACTCATACTATTAAAATAAAATCACATACAGAGGTAAGGTCCGATTTTTAGTACATGTTAACCAAAGTGAACTTAGATATTTTTGTCTATAAAACTGAATGTTGTTTATTATTATCGATCAGTAGGATTTCTCAGAAAATTAAAAACAAAATTAATGTATTTTTTATTACGATCTAAATTTAAGTCCATAGTTATCTATGAATAATATGTAAATATCTTGGGCCTATATTCGAAATCATCTATCATAGTTTTTAATGAAATTTAATTATTAATGTTATTACACTATTTATAGTAACCCTCTTTCAAATTGAAACAAGAGACGAAAATAATTGTCAAAAACTTAAGTCGGTTGTCAAAAACCTAACTCATACAACAACAAAATACATGTAATCAAACACATTTTGTTGTTGCCAAAAGAAAATAAAAACAATTTTTTGTTTACAAAAAAACAATTTTATTTAATTGTCAATCGAGAATTTCGTCTCTATGTGTTACTCTATGCCCTCTTTTATGGTATAAATTTCAAACTAAGATTCTAACTTTTTCCAATTTTATTAAATTTCTATTTCATCTATCCTATAAATTATATTTTTTTTCTTTATCACTAAGGAATTATTTTATATTTTGTAAAATAAACATAAAAATGTTTACTAATGAGTACGCGTTGAATATGAATCTAGCTAATTTTTAATTTGGTTAAATAGTTTTCGATAATATTTACTTTATTTTGGGGATAATTACTTCGCTTGTAACTATCTCAATATATTCTGATTTCAATTGCAAAATTTGTTAAGAAAATTATTCTAACGAAATTTTACTAATTTCACTCTAATAGATCCTTAGGTATACAATAACACAGACTTATTAAATAAATACACGGTATTATTAAAAACTAAGTCTCTAATCCATTTAGTAGTTGAAGGTATTCAAAAACAATTCGTTTATGTGAAAGTCTTAAACAAGGACAATAATTATAAGAAAAAATATTTTTCTTTTTTTATGCATCTTAGGAACTTACCGTTATTGGCTTGTTTGGTTTTTACCAGTGCAAAATGATAAACATTGACAAATAGTATTATTGTATTATTGTAAATTATATAGCAGTGTACTGTACATACAGTGAAATTTTTCCTTTAAAAAATTTTAAAATAGGTGGCGGCAAACACTGTATTCCTAACACATGTACCTTATTGATAAAAATACTTTCTAAAGGTAAAACATACAAATTTCTCAAAAAATTTTGTTGAAAGTTCTCCAGCAGTTATTAAAAATTTCAAAAAATATAACCCAAACCAAGAAACACGAACTCGCATGTAAAAATATCTTCCAATTAACTATACGCGTAAAAAGCGAATGGTTAACTCAAGCATATTTGTGACGTCCACTAAGGCAAAAGAGGACTTAGAGCTGAAAGTTGAGGTGTCAACTATTTCTTGTCATGTCCAAAAACAAAATCCGTAAGCAATATTCCAAAGGAAAGTCCAGTTATTGGCCCCAAACGAAATTCTCTGCACATTCTCTGCACAAATTCGTCCAAAGTAGTTCTTTTTGGTGGATATAGGACACATAGTGCTTGAGACATTGGTGGATATAGGAAGAATATATGTGACGTGGCCAAATAACAAATAATATTACCCAAAATTTGTTCAAGACCGTCAAGCACTATAGTGGGAAAATCAACATTTGGGGATGTTTTTCATATCATGGTACATATTTTGGATAAGAGGTAACATGGATGCCCCAATATATGTGGAAATAGTAAGAAAAGTTATGTTGTCTTATTCAGAGAAGAATATGCTACTCAAATGGGTGTTTTTGCAGAAAAATTATCCTAAGTAACGAGTAAATTGACAAAACAAAAAATGGTTTTCCGAAAATAAAAGTGATGTTTTGGAGTGACTGACTCAGTCACCATTTCTGATCTACATTGAAAATCTTTGGGGAGATGTCAAAGATGCTCTTTTTAAAAAGAAACCGGGAAATTTGCAGAAATTGTGGACGCCAGTGCAGTCAGCTTGAAAAAATATTACCATTGAGAGGACCAGAAGTTATTAGTGAACTCAGTGCCCGCCACTGCCGCTGTGAAAACGTTATCAAATGGCTATTCCACAAAATATTTATATTTTTTAACAAAATATGCCAAAAAAAGAAAAACTTAATCACATAGTTTTATCTGTACAGGTGTTTTTATCGATGCTACACTAAGGGAAAAAATTCGATTCAAAATCAACAACGGTTGTGGTCACATTCTTAATTTACGGTAACAGCTTTTTAATACCTTTCGTTAACAAATTTAATAGAAAACATATGTAATTTAACAATTTGATACCGAAATGGTTTCAACTTGGTGCCAATTAGGTATCGATTTTCAATAAGAATTGAACACGCAGTGTTTAATTTAAACACATACGGTGTAGATTCACTATTGACACAGAATGGTATCGTTTTAAACACGTATGTTATTGATATTTCTCTGGGTGTACTATTATTTTGCACAGCTAATTATTGTATATTCAGTATCTTTAAGCATTTTATCTGAATTACGATGTTTAATTTTATTTTTATAAAATTTGGGAAATGTATAATAAAATCCATAATATTTTTTGTTTTATTTTTAATAAATTTATCTTTATGATTAAAGAATACAATTTTTAATTTTTGACATTTCAGAATTGCATGAGAAATGCCGAGCCGCAGAATTATTGTTTCCCTGTGTAATTAATATTTACTTTGTGTGAAGCTATCACCCTCTTCTAGGCCTACTTTACCTACATACATATTTTGTATCAATTGTTAATACTACAAAGCTCTTAGGACTGTAATTTTCCTAAGAGCTTTGTCTTATCCGACCTTATTTATACTCTAGATATGGATTTAATGAAGCTGTAGATATTGTCTAAAGCATCATTAGAAAAGTTATTTTTATCGGTAAACTGTGTAGCGTTAAATGTACAATTGAGGGGCAAAATTCTTTGCTGACTAAAAGGACCCATGGCTAGTTAATACCGCAATAAGGGCTCCCAACATTTGCTTAATGTATTATTTTTTTTTTGCATTTCAGCATAAAAAAATCCTTCGAACATTGATTACGGAAACAAATGATTCATTTAGTTTTTTCACATCTACGATAGTACAATGTCTACATTTTTCCGATGTTCCAGAAATCACGATTGCAAACTCATAATAAATTTCGAAACTAAATTCTTTCTGCGTTTTCATTGCCATAGTGGCCCCTATGCGCAGGAATCCAAACTATAGTAATATCATATAGACTACTTGGTCCTAACAGTTCCTCTTTATACTGTCTCACTAGAATAAAAGTAGTTGTATGAGATTTGAGCGATAGTATTGTCGCTTGGCTGTCAAGAAATATACCAATATTTTCCTGAATATTTCTATCGTGGATTTGTTTTCACGCCGCTCCGCTTGAAATACGCTTGCCTCATCAGGGTGTCGATAAGAGTGTCCAATTCCAAGATCGTTTGAGAAGACACCAGAGCCGACAGCATATACTTTAGTTCCATATTGCTCCAAAAGATTTTCGCTTCTCCATACACTTGCCTCATCAGGGTGTCGATAAGAGTGTCCAATTCCAAGATCGTTTGAGAAGACACCAGAGCCGACAGCATATACTTTAGTTCCATATTGCTCCAAAAGATTTTCGCTTCTCCATACACTTGCCTCATAAGGGTGTCGATAAGAGTGTCCAATTCCAAGATCCTTTGAGATGACACCAGAGCCGACAACATATACTTTAGTTCCATATTGCTCCAAAAGATTTTCGCTTCTCCATACACTTCAGGTGGGAAATAGGACTTTAATGGTGTTCTTTAAGTCCATCTGGGGAGTCATATAGTAGGTGGATTAATTGAGCTAAGGGGGTATAAAGCTTAAGATCCTTGTCCATATGTTCTTCTCTCTTTTGGATTTAAGCCTCATTTGACATTAAACATTTTTCGATATTACCCATAGTTCAGGAATTTTTTAATATGCCTAACTATTTTTAGCGCAGATTTTTGACATGATCTAATATATTGTCTTAGTATGCTATTGGGTGTTTATTGTGATTTTTTTTTTTTGTAATAATTTATATATCATTTAAAGAAATTACAGTGACTGCGCCTCAACAATTGAATTATTTATAACATTTTTTTTTTTTAATATAGCAACTTAAAAACAAAAAATGCATCTCCCGAAAAAAAATTATTTTTTGAGTTATAATGTTATTGCAGCAAATGAGCGATATACATATATATATAATGAAATATATATTTGTTGTATGTATATACATATGTTTATTTAGTTAATATTTTATTTTGTCTGATTCCTTATCACTTATGAAGACAAACTAATCAAAATTTCATCAGCCATTTGATTTTCATACCAAATCTTAGATCAATGAAAATAACTCGTTATTAATAACATTGATTATTAGCTTTGTTTGCAACTCCATCCACTGTACAAAAAAGTTTAAAGGTAAAAAGTCATACGATTGAGTAGACCACTAAGAACCTAAGAAAAATCATTATAAATATTATAAAAATTCTCCAAACAAAATACATATTAAACAAGATGGCTTCAGGACACTTGTTTTAGACCTGGTAACAAAAATTCAAACCGAAAGAAAATTAAAAATTGTATACGAAATTTTTTATCAAAATAAAATTTATAACGGTAAAAAGTAAAGTTCTGAATTAGATGGTAAGAATTAAAGGAAGTTTAATATATAAAAAATTCCACTTTCTCCTAGCAACATATTAAAAAAAATTCCCAATTTTTTATATTTAAATAGATTTTGTTTTTTTCGCTCTGTCATGTTTAAAAATATTAACATTTTATGTTCAAATTATACATTTATTTGTATGTTGCCACATTTGCTATATCTCTCATTTTCTTTGTTATTTATTTGAATCTGGTTTTAGCCGGAATAATAAAATATTTCCTAACACAAGAAAGAAATTAACAAAACGTTTTGCTAAAATAAAATCTTCCTGAAATTTGATAAGTTAACAATAACTCGAATACTTTTCCTTATCAAAAACAATTCATTTAAACTCATACAAAGATAATTTTATGTTTATATTCATGTTGATTAACGGAACAAGCCCTCTAATTTCAAATACATACATACATACATACATACATACATACATACATACATACATACATACATACATACATACATACATACATACATACATACATACATACATACAAATGTATATATGCGACACATCAAACACTTTATCAAATACTCTGAGTTTTATTATTCTTAATTACATGTGAATGCATTTGTAAGTGTAAAAAATAAATACTTCTGTGGTTTTTTTAAAATTAATAGTTTTTATTCTAAAATTAAAAGTGAATGAAATCTAATGTTTATGAATCATATTACATGAAGTGAAATAAACTATATTAACCACCAAAAATTATAGGGTGTCAAAATAATTTCATTAAATCATTTGTAACATCTCAAAATATAATATTGATCACAGTTTTTTCACCATCTATATTTGCATATAATTTTAATAAAGTTTTTATGACATTATTATCGTTTTTGAAAATATTTTAAAGTGGATTTCTTATATCCCCTTTAGAAGTCTACTACTTATTTAGAAAATAGATTTCTGTAATAAAAATATTTCATTATAATAATTCTATATTTTCAATATAAAATTCGTTTGATGCTTTTCTATTTCAAAAACTATGTACTCTACCCAATAGATATGAAATTCTGTTATCATTTTATTTCTTTATTAAAATAAAAGAAAAAAAGTAATAAAAATTAAGTGAAACTGTGTTTATTGGTTAATTAAGGCACACGAGAAGTGCAGCATTATTTTCTATCTCGTCCATATCGACGACGTCGATTCGACGTTGTGTCTATTTTAGTACAAGTTTCACTTATCATAGACTACACACAATAATCAACACCATCATTGTCGTTACAATAAGTAATAATATTAAATTAAATATATAAATTATTATTTAATTATAGTTGTAAGTACTACGTTGTAAAAGTAAAGATGAGATCTTGTAAAATGAATAAGTTATTTTGTTTGAGCGTAAGTAATTTAAGTGAATGAACGTTTAATTTATATGAATAGTTGCCAGATTATAAATATTTAATGTGGAATTTATTTTAATATTTTTATTTTTTTTTTCTTATTTATCGGAAATATTTGAGTGATCTACATATTATAGAAATATCTATTTATAAGTAAATTGTAATAAATTTTCTTTTTATTGGAAATTTGCGATTAATTTTATATTTTTAGAAAATTCATAATAGTTTTGATCTTTAATAAAAAAAAAAAAATATATTGATTTTTTTATGGAAAAATTTCGAAAAATTTTATTTTTTATAGAAAGCTGTATTTTGCAGTGGTACCGTTTAGCGTCTTTGGTCGCAAATTGGCTCTTTTTCAACCACATGTCCACTTTTTTTACCTCTTTTTTAAATGGCGACTTTTTAAGTCTGTGTGCTAAATGATAAGAAACTAAGTTGTTTGAAATATATCGAATAAATTAATCATTTTGAGATTGTTTTATAGTATAGTGATATAAAAAACCGCGAAGAATTTATAAATAAACTGAAACTGTTAGTAACTAAAAATAATAATAAAATTTATGAACAGCTATCTAATATTTTTACTTCATAGCATTTATTCGGGGAACTTGTTTTTTTTTTACTAAATTATCAATAATAAAAAATAGTTTGTCTAACAGGCTTAAGTCAACGCTTGTGGGTCCATTCGTTCCGTCTCAAATTTGTCCGACAGGGATTTGAAAGATAGGAGTACCAATGAAGAACTCGTAAAAAAGTACAGAAGTTTAATTAATTAAAAGAGTATTGTATGTTAATTATATTTGTGAGTAAATCTGTATTTTTACAATAATAATAATAATTGTTTTAAAATAATTTTAAATTATTTTGTTAAAAATAAAACTGAATTTTGTAATATTTCTTAAAAGACAAACTAGTTTTTTTTCTTTTATCAAATAAACAAATTTTAAGGAGTCCTTTTTTTTCAAAAAATCCTTTTTCTTTTTGGCGACTTTTTGTTCTTTAATCCCCTTTTTGGACACTTTAAAAATTCTCAACGGTAAAGCTGGTATTTTGTATAGACCACTGTTTTTCATAGGAAATTGAATATTTTTTTTCTATAAATTTTCTTATTTATAGAAAATTTCATTATTATTTTTTTTTCTTTTTTTGTAAAATATTTTCTGTTTTTTTGTTTATTAAAATTTATGATAATTTTTTTTAAATAAAATTCATGATATATTTAATTTTATGTTTCCAAGTTCAATATCTTAAAAAATTCAAAAAGCAATATTAGAAAAAGAAAAACCTACCACAAATCCACTTTTTTGGATTCTCATACACTTAGGACCATACATTTTTAAATTCATATTTGAGGCTTCAATACCATTGAAAGAACGAAAAAGTACCACAAGGTCCCCCCTCTTGAATTCTCACCAACATAGGACCCTATGTCTTTAACTTTATGTTTCTAGGTACAATTTTTATTATAATAAAAAACATCATTTAATTTGAATGAAATTTAATTACATAATTTTATCCCCTTTTTGGTAATTTTATTATTCCCCTTGAATGTAACAAAGATTATATTCTTATGAATTTTTAAATTTTATTGGGATATAATGTTAAAATGTTTATATGTATGCGTTAGTAAAAAAATATTTTGTGAAAAAAGTGCCAAAAACAGATACGATTTTTACCCCTTATGAGTTCGAACTTCCAAAAAGTACCAAACTTATATTTGCCCATTTTCAAAAAGGTACTAATTTGGTGCATATTTTATGTCTACGCTTACTGGATTAAAAGATAGATAACGTGCCAAAAAATAATAATAATAAAAAAAAATACAGTTTTTAAGCGTTTTCTCCCTAATAGTGCCGAATTTCGAAAAGGTGTCAGACACCTATCCGATTATTTTTTAAGTTAATAACAATAACTATTAACCTTTTTGTACCTCTATTAGTTTAGGATATAAAGATATCGAATTTATCCGTTTTTACCACCTAAATATTCGAATTTCCAAAAATCTCGTCTTAGTGGATCTATTTGATAAGAGACGAATATACAGTCCATATTTCATCTTTCTAGATTTAACCTTTTGGGCTGTGCGATGAAGAATCTGTAATTCAGTCTGTCAATCACTCAGTAATGTTACTCTTTTATATATATAGACTAGCTTATTCTGATGATCTTTGCTACTCCTTTAGACCTGATAACTAATATTTACTTTATATTGGAGCTAATAACCCCTTCTGTCTGTCCGCCCTATCCATATCTGAGTGAAAATTATTTATAGAAACTTTTAAATTAGTCTTTCAGATAAGCTACCCCTCCCGCTAGTCCTATTTCAATTTCCTCAACTTTTAGAGCTACAGTTCTGTAGGCTTGAGAAAATTATTTTTCAAAACGTTTGCTGTAGTAGTTCCTAAGACATTTAATATTTTTATTGTATGGGGGATATCATTTCCCCTAGTCCTATCCGTCTTATTTTAATTTTGAGTTTTGTGGTTGATGAGAAAGGTATTCCCTCAAAATTTTAAATTTATTTAATTTATAGGATAATTAATATTTTCTTTTGTATGAAAGCTATTATTCCCCCTAGACCTACCCGCCTCATTTTCATCTCAATTATGAAAACTAAAGATCTTAATACTTTATCTGAAATAGTTCTGTAGATATGAGATAATAAATATTTACTTTGTATGGGGCTACCACTCCCCCTGCTCTTATGAAAAAATAAAATAGCCTATTTTAATTTGGATTATATTTTTGGATTACAGAATTATACTATGAAGCCAAAACAAACAAACAAACAAAGTTTAATTTCTATATATTCCCAAAAAACAAGAAACATAAACTTTCCCAACCAAGATAACATTAATCCACATTTGTCTAGCAACACAGACTACTAATTCAAACTAACGGGTTGTTGCTGCTGTGTGTGACAAATCAAGACGATCATATTTCGTTTTCGTTTTTAATAGCCGAAGAAAAACCACAACGACTAGCTCCGTTAAGAGATTAAATTCAAGCCGAATGCAACAAATCAAAACTGAGTGTAATACACATTATCTGAATACTCTTAAACAACAGAAAAACAGTTTAAATCTAAAATTGATCTTACTTCATGAAAAGCTTTATAAATAGATTAAAGATACTTTTTCAAACATCATTCAGTGTTTACAAATCAAAGCGTGCATGTGAATTAAACAGTAATTTATTTTATAAAATTTGTGTAAAAAAAAAAAAATAAATAAATAAATAAAGAAATAAATTACAAAACAAAGATTAAAATAAATTCAGTTACGTTCTAATTACTATATAAACGTGTAATAAACACAAGTTCATAAAAAAAAAAATAAATAATAATAATTACAAAATTAATATTTTATAAATTAAACTATTTTGGAAACTGTAAAAAAAAAAAAAAAAAAAACAAATAAAATAAAATGACTACCTCAATTACTAGTCTTTTACAAGCTTTACGCATTGTACCCAATACAGCCGATAAACAAAAAGCTCAACAGCCTCCTCTCAAAGTTCTTAACGCACAAAAAAACACTTTACCTGTAATTTGTCTGGATGCTGTGGCCCAACACGATGACTATAGTGATTGTTGGGTTGTGATATATGATCGTGTATATGATGTAACTAGTTTCATACAAGATCATCCCGGTGGTGCCGATGTTATTATGGATTATGCTGGACGTGATGCTACTTTGGCTTTTCATGGCACGGGTCATTCTCGTGATGCCATTGAACAAATGCGTGATTATTTAATAGGAGAATTGCCTGAAAATGAGAAAATCTTTCGTTGTGCGAATGGTCAAGTGATAAAGACTGGTATACCTGAATAGATGTAATAAGTAGTATAAGATTATAAACAAGAGAAGAGAAAAAAGACCAAAATTCTAAAAGCTTTAAAAACTTAAGAAGCTAACTTTTCGAATATAAACATAAGAATAAGTTTTAGAAATTTTCTAAAGTTTTTATGCTTAAATTTAAAATTTCTAATTGTTTCCTTCAAATCTATGTTACGTGAAGATGGCCTCTATAACTTAGTATTTTATTACGACTGCATTTCTTGTCATTTCCTATTTTTTAATTTTTATATTTTATTTTTTCTTGCCTATATCTTCTATACTACTATACTTATTATTTTTTTGATTTGTGTTATAATACCTATTTAATGTGAAACTTTTTTTTCTTACGTATTTAAGTGATTTATTTACTTATTTTATTTTTAATCAGCATTTTCTAGTTTTAAATTATAATGATCTATATTGTACTTATTATACGCACATGTAATAAATAAATTTTAGTCTATAGTTATATTTATTTAATACTTATAGTTAGTTTTCATCATACTTATTATTTTTAATTGATTGTTTAAAAGTTTAGTAAAATATGTATGAAATGTATTTCAATAAAATCTACTTATGAATAAATTACATAAAAGTAATAATAATAAAATATTGCAATAAAATATTAATTAAAATTTCTAGTTGAGATAAAGTAATTTAATTTTTTTTTGCTGTCTAACTGTCTAAAGATTTCATTATAGAAGCATCATGGCAGTACAAAAGCAAATACATCAACTAAGCAGGAAATTGATGTATTTGGTTTTGTAAAAAAACGTTTTCATTTTAGAAAAATAATTATGCTACTTTGGCTTTTCATGGCATATATATTTTTTTAAATAACTCCCAAAATGTCATATTCTTATTCATTTAAGTAAATTTTTACATTGTTTAGTATATTTTGTTGGGATAAAAATTTTATATGTATCAGAAGTTAAATGTAAGTTGCCTTATGTATTAAAGAAAAAAAAAATATATATATAATATGGATAAAAAAATGATAATGATAAGTTCTCAAGTGGGTTAAGATTTTTATTGCACAGAGCTACAAAATGAGAATAAAATTTTGCGGCACGAGAGTTCTCAGTCAATTTGGAATTAATTTTACATTTAGTAAACGTGTTGGTCTACAATTGGCCACAGATCTCATTTTTAGCTCATACACGATGGTGCAGGGTTAGAAATAATTCTGTAACTATTGAACCGTTAGATATATCTCAATTAAATTTCACATAGTCAAAACTGAGGTATTTTTGAGAGGTGTTTTGGAGAAGTGCAGGTTCCTAGCGGGTCAGGGTGGAAGTGGGCGGCCCTCCAAAAAAATCGTTAAAAATTAATTTATGATATGACTGAAATTTTATATATAGATTATATATAGATAGTCCTCGTAAGTCTCAACAAAAAATATGTTTACATGTGTTAGTTATCACTTTTAGTTTAAGAGATATTCGTGTTGAAATAAATTTTTACCCATTTTTAGCTTCGCTTTTTTAGTTTATTTAACTTGGCGGGCTTAATATTGCCCCAGATTTCCTACAAATTTCTTAATAATATTGCTGCAAGAATCATATATGTGAGGTATACACCCAAAAAGTATTTCCTGACGGAAGCCCCTTGTAACGGGGTGACCATTTCAATGAAAAAAGTTAATTTTTTTAACACGTTTTATGCATATTGGGATTTTAGGTATTTTTACTTAAAAAGGTGGGTATTTTTTTAACTCTCTGATTTTAAACAATTTTATACATATTATACTGAATCTTCGTTATTCGTTTAAATTTTATTAAAGTTTAAATATTAATTTTATGTTAAAAAAAAAACACAAAAACACAAAAAAAAAGCTAAATTTTTAAGTCCTTACTCCCTGAAATCAACTCGAAAACACTTCAGCTCTGACCATGTGAAATTTTATAGAGATATCTCTAAAGGTTCAACAGTTACAGAATTATTAAAAAAAAAAAAAGCGTTTTGGAACCATTGTGCGCCGTTCGCTAAAAGTCATGAACACGATTGGATTTGTGTTTCATTAAAACCAGTTAATATTGGAACAAAATGGCGTTGATGTGCTATTAATTAATTAATTTTTTTTTTTTTTTTTTTGTAATCCCAAAATTAAAATCTAAAAGAAATCCTTTTCAGAAAATCAGTATTACGGGATTAAATCCCATAGAAATGTAAGTACCAAGTTGATATTTGACACGTATAAGTTTCATATTAGTATAAATCGCAGTGTCATATTTTATGAATATCGGCTCATAATTGACAAAAGGTTCATTTAACTCCCACTTTTAGAAATCTACCTTAAGTGCATAAATAACATATGTTTCATAAAAATATATGCTATGCTTAATACAAGTATCAGTCCAGAATTGACTCCAGTTCACTTATAAGCAGCCCCTCCTCGATTTTTGTTGCACATCTACAATGGTGTAGAGTATAATATTGTTGGGCTTGATCGACTATATCTTTCCTATTTGTTTGATAGTAATTTTGATATAAAACTCGAATATTATTTTTGAAAAAATATGCAAGATGAATAATTTCTAATCGTTGATAGGGAACTGAAGAGCTTTTTATTAGGGTGGTCCATAATTTATTTTTGTGAACTACATTTAAACGTACCTGAAATTATTAAACAGAATTTCGTTTGGAATATTTCAGCTAAATTTCAACTTTCTACTATGATTGGAAAATAATGCTACACAGCCATTTACATCAATAATCTTAGATCAAATCTTTAAAAGTTTTTCTCACCAATATTAATGATTTATACATCAAACGATAGCTAAAGGAAAATAATTATATCCCTATTTTTATATTTTTTCAAAAATAGCTAATTAGAAGGATAAAATCGTCATCATCGTAACTCATATCAATATCATAGTAACTCATATCAATATACAAAAAAAAAAAAAAAAAAAAAAATAAAATTGACATAAAAATAAAAAAGTAAAACTTTACCAGCAAATTTTATTTAAAACGTCCTTTGTTCATATTATCTTTTTTAGAAAATTAACGACATATGGGTATAATAAATTTTTATTACGATGTATATATCATTAATTTTGGTGAAAACATATTTTTTAAGATTTGTTCTAGAATCATCAACTTAAATGGTAGTGTAGCATCCTGTTCCAATCATCGTTCGAAGTTTAAACTTGGAAAAGATGTTCTAAATGATGTTCCCTTTCATAATTTAAGGTAATTTAATGTACAGTGGTGTAGGGTGTAATATAATCGGATATGACAAACTAAAATTTACTAAGTTGTTTTTATATCAATTTGAGATAATTTTCTATAGCACATATAGAGGCAGGCTATCAAAATTTTGACATGACCGTAAGTAATACTTTTATTTGTTTATAAGGAGAAAGAAAAACAAAAAGAAAAACATCTGTGATACATCTATAGAAGAACGCATATCTCTGTCGTCAGCAATTGTTGTTTGAATAATTAAATTATTTTATTTACTATGACTATTTTGTCAGAGGAATAATTTACGTAAATAAATATACTCTTTAAAAATGCATTTAAATCAGGCAAAGGTACCCATAGCACTCCGCAGCCGAGTAATTTCGGCATTTTCACATACACAATACGAATGCCAACGAAGATAAACAGTTGAGTATGAATATAAAACAAAAAATAATTCAGTTTTGTTCTAGTTTTCAACAAAGCAAGATCATGTCGCATGGTTATGCAGAAACAAAAACAAAATACGTAATAAAGAGCGTAACAAAAATCATTATTTTTTTGAGAGCTAAAAAAATACACAAACACATTCAAAATATGATGTCCTTCTTTCTGCCTTTGGCTGACTTAAAGAGATGCATCAACGAAATATGTGTATTTAAAAATTTTAAATTATTTAAAAAGAACTTATTCAACTTTCTAGATTTATTATAAATTATCTCTTTTAATTTTTTATTTTTTTTAACGTTTACTAGAAAATTCGGGACTTGTAAAAAAATGTTTTGAGGATTAATTGATTTATTGTTCTCGATTTTTTTTTTAATTTTATTAAGTTTATTGATCCAGGAGAATACAATTTTTTTTTTTAATTTATTGCCACCTTGACCGCAACTGATAGAAGTAAAATTAATATTTTAATAATGTAATATTTCAGTATCAAATATGGATTAAATTATTTTTTGTCTACTTTCAAAGCATATACGTCAATCATTTTGAGTATTTTGTCCTGATATTTATTAAGCCTTAATTAAGAGATTACAACTTGCAACTTTAAATTGTATTGGTTATAAATTAATTAAATAATTCTTTAATTGACTACATATAATCTCCTTCACTAAAGAGTAAATTATAATTATAAATAATCTGAAATTTATATAAGAAATACTGGAAATAACTGGAATTAAGAGTTTCATTATTATCTATAGAATAAATTTAGTACACAAAAAAAATAATTCAAATAATTTTTTAATAAAATTTTAAAATTACATTTGAATTTAATTCTATTATTAATTAATTTTCTAATTGGTTTACAATTGTTTCTATTAAAAAAATTTACAGCACTTAATGTAATGTAAAAAAATAAAAAATTTATCTATATAAATATTGAAATAAAATAAATTTAAGTAAATTTTCAACAATTTTCAGTTATTATATCTATTTAAGAAAAAGCAGTAAAAATAAAATCAATTATTCTAGTTATTAATATTATCATTTTGATGATTGGAGCAAACTCAATTAAAATTTAATTAAAATAAACAATTTCGTAATTGAAGTCCATTTTTACTTTTTTCTGTGTATGAAAAAATAAAAATGTCTTCATTCTGTAAGTAAAAAACTTTTTTCGGTACTTTAATCTTATCTGAAATAACTGGACATAACTTCCAGAAACTTTAGTATTTAAAAACAAACTAACAAAAAATCCTTATTGAGAAATGTTTTAAAACTTTTTTTCAAATTTGTTTTCCTTTCTATTTATTAAAGAAGACGCAGTAAAAAGTTTTCTTCTGAATACATAAAAGATGTGAAAACAATAAAATGCTTCATAAGATGGTTGATGATTTTTTTATATTTTACGATTACTTATTTATCAGGCTTGATTAATAAAGTCAAAGTATAAATATTATAGGCAATTTATGTTAATTTATTTATATTAAAATTATTAATAAAAAAACAATAAAAATATGTACGCGTACAAGTCCATAGAATTATTTTTATAATTCAAGGCTGTTATGAAACAAAACATATACAAATTTAATAATAATTATATATGTATATTTATATGTCTGAGTAACTGATTAAAATAAGTAAATTTTCTTAAGTCTAAAACTATTGTATGTGTTACACAAATTAAAAATTCTTTGATCATGATGTTTCTGTTAAAATTTATATTATTCCAATAATCCAGTAAAAATTTCTTAAAGCTTTTTTTATATTAAAATAGTTTAAGCTTTTGTCATCCAAAAATTCAGTAGTTTTATTTGAAAATCAAGTTGTTATCACTGTTTTTGGTCAATCTGAAAAAAGCTTTGAAGCACTTAGATTGAGCATGTGCGAAAATAAAGTTACTTTTTTCGTGTGATTACAACAGACAGCTGTTGCTTTATTATGGGAAAAAACAAATGGATACAAAAGAAAATGCGTAAAAAAAAAAGAATTACTGTTGCCTACTAAAAGGTACCATAAAAGTTAAATGAAATCGGTTAATAAAAATTATATCCAAAACAATTTTGAGTGCTATATTCGGCTATGCCCTGAAAAACAGTTTTTTTTACGTTGTGTGCTTGCTAATTTAGTATTTCAAATTATGTTCAAAATGCGTTACAATTTGAAAATATTTTCTCAACACGCAGAGAAAAAACATGGTTACAGCATGATCACCACAACTATTCAATGTTTGTATAGCCGTTTTTTATTGATTTGAATAATACCATGTTCATGGTAGCAACGTTTATGTTTCTGTTTGATAATTAAATGATTACCCACAATCAAAATTGTAATATCTTTGTCTTCAATTATAATATGTATTTAAATATTTTTGTATGAAACCATAATTATGAAAAATCCAAACATTTAATTAATTTTATAAATTTGGTTAATTCTACAACAATTAAGCCAATATTTTTATTTGCTTTTAATAACTATTGAAAACAAATTTCTGTGTATCATTCGAGTAGTTTGTTAGTATATTAATTCTCATTTAGTTTAGATAGGAATAGGAATTTAAATGTATTTATATTTTAGTAGTAGGAATAAAAGTTTGTATTGCCATATAAATAATATGGATTAATTTGGTCCTATGGGCTTACAATCTATAATAAATGAAATAAAAAAAAAAATAAATATGTTCCTACCTCAGAATCACTTTCTGAGACAATTTAACGATGTACATCCGACCGTCTGGCTGGCTGACAATGTAAACATTGTGAACAGAGTACAAGTCGCAATTTCGAAGATATATTGATGAAATTTGGCACGAATATTTATTTTGACACAAAGTCGAAATTGGAATTGGTTATGATGGGTACATTATTTCACCTAGCCCCCACACAAATGTTTCAATATTTTAATGAAATTCGCTGCAATGAAGTTTTGTATAAGTATATTGCCCTAATGTTAGTAACAACGCATTATTCATTATCTATATATATTATTTACAATCTAAAATTTTCAAATTACGCAAAA
The DNA here is from genome assembly GCA_951394005.1 of Protophormia terraenovae. NCBI lineage: Eukaryota > Metazoa > Arthropoda > Insecta > Diptera > Calliphoridae > Protophormia > Protophormia terraenovae. The sequence continues at coordinate 141,348,199 of OX596074.1, forward strand.
ACTTTATTTAGTTTAACAAAGCTTGATTGAATAGAATTGAAATATTATACCATATTTTTAATTTTTTAGGAAGCATTCGCTAGCGAATGTGAATTAGTTAATTTTTCTTTTGCGAGACTAGTCCAGAAATAGTAAAATTGTGAACTTTTGTTTTTTTAACATAGGTATGGAGTGCGTTCGAAAAAATCTTAACATATATAATATTCAATAACTTCGAAATGGTTGATCTCAGAGTCTTCATTCTTTTTTTATTTAATTGACAATTTATTACAGATCACAGAAAAATATAACTATTATAGTTCTAACCACTACTAATGAACTTGTGGACCATTTTTTGTAATACTTTCGTTTGAGATTTGATAGTTACTTCAGTCACTTTTTTGGAACAGTGTGCACATATTCTATTAAAATCTTCAGTATTTTGGGACACCTTTTTTGTGCTCTTCAATTCACTATTCACAAAAGCTCAATATCTCTCCACTGGTCTAAGCTATGGATAATTTGGAAATTTGACCTCTCCTGGTACAAAAACTATGTTATTGTTTTGGTACCACTCCAGAGCTTTCTTACCTTAGTAACATGATACCAAATTGGTCCAAAAATATGTAGACACGTTGTGCTCTCTTACGAAAGGAAGAAGTCTTTTTTGCAAATATTCTTTTATGCATATTTTAGTATTTAAACCAGGAATTTTGTAAGAAACTTTTTCTATTTTTGGGTTCTAAACTTATCTTTAACATTGGATTTCTCTCCTAACCAGGTTTCATATCAATGGCCAAATTTTCCTGATACTCTTTAATAACATTATAAAGATTTTGACGGCAGAAATTTAATTCTGTGGACAATTATTTGTAGGACCTATTTGGATTTTTATGAAATTTTTTAATAACTTATAGCACGTAAATCTTTTTCGTCACTCATTTTGATGAAGATCATGACAAATCAACATGGTTGTTATTAAAAATAATAACTGATGTATTTTTCCATGATAACTAAATAAAAAAAAAAAAAACAAAAAATAAAAAATTCAATATTGATTCCAAAAAAAGTTATGAGGCAAAACGTGTGTTAAGATTTTTTCGATCGCACTGAAAATCGTATACTGAAAAACACAAAATCATTTTTTTTTTTTTAATTTTTCTATGTAACTTGTAAATGAGTATTTTCACTAATTTGTGAATAAAATCAAAACTTATGCATCGATTTTAATGAAATATGTCTTGTTTTGTTTGCAACAAATTTGTCTATATAAATAAAGAATAAAATTTTAATTTTTGACACTTTCAAATTTTTATGATTTTTTGAAAATTTTTTATTTTTTGAAATTTTGTATAAAATTTAATTTTTTTTCTCAGAAGATGGGCTTTATATCTCAATAACTGTTGATCTATTAAAAAGTTATGTAATAACGACTTGAAAATCATTTTAATTAAAATTTTCTGATATCTTTTTGAACAAAATCGTACGAGTCGTTTTCGAAATACGCTTCAATATATGATGCAACCTCCTTAATTTCACAAATCGCGATTTATCGCGAGAACTAGAATCAATTCAAAAAAAGTGTATTAGAGGCTTAGTACTTATTAATACTGTATATCCGAATTGACTGAGAAACCCCGTGCCGCAGAATCAGTGTTTCCCTGTGTTATTTTAGTATATAATGTGTTCTTATATTTGATTTTATATGATTTTTGTTACGAGTTTAAAGATTTTGTAAAACGTAACGTTTTTAAACGAAAGAATTTTGTATGGAAAATATTATAATTTCCTTGTATTCTTTATACTAAATTATAACATTTGAAAACGTTTAGTTTTACAAAATTAGGTCTTAAATATTTAAAAAAATATCTACATATATTTGAAAGTTTCTTAGTCCTTACATATTTTAAAAAGGAAAAAATTTATTCTGCGTTGAGGTCAAAAATAATGTGTTGCAAAAATACGAATATGAAGTAAAATGCGACATTTGAAAAATACCTTTATTAAATGATTGAAGATGTAATTTGCACTCATATTGAAATTGTAAGGGAGATCTCCTTGAAAAGTCTTATCGTATTATCGAGGGAATTTTTACACATGGAGAAATATGGAAACCAAAGTAATGTTTCGACTTTCGTGTAAGTTGTCATATAATAAAAAGTGTCCATTTAATTTTCAATATTTCAAAAAGAACTGAATTAATTTATCGTTTTATGATTTTAATTAGTTTATTTTACCATATTTTATTCATCATTTAACTAAAGTATCATTTAAATATTTTACAATTCTTAATGATCTATTTTTTGCGGGAATTCCTGGGGTATTGGACAATTTTCAAATAATTCCCGATTTCTCGGTAGCGCAAAAACACTAGAAAAAGAAAAATTCTAGTTTAAAAGCTTATTTTTCTTCATCCAAGTACTTTACAGAAATTGAAATCTTAAAAATCGGTCTTGGTTTGTAGAAGTTACGATTTTTTTAAAACTTTTCAATGTTCGAGGTAGTTAATTTTGACATCTCGTATTATGACAGGGTGGCTATACGATGATTTTTTTGAAAGCTTAGGTCCTCCACTACAACTTTTTTACACATTTCACATACATATTCGATTTGACCAGTGGTTTAGGAGATACAGATTTGTTACGAAAAATATTGAATTATGAACAGAAAATTGCAAAATTTTCGCTCTGTGCTTATAAATGTTATGTATAACAAGTATTCTGTGGTAAAAACAATGTTTATTGCATAAAATTCCGGATTAGAATACAAAACCTTAAGATATTTTATACAAATACTAGAAAATGTGAAAATATTCTGTTTTTGTTTTAAGGCCTTACCAATAAAAGGGATTTATGATTGAAAAAGATGTAGAAATCGATTTGTTTCAGATTCAGGTTAACCCAATTAAAGTTTTTCTATTTTCATGTTTAGAATACAAATATATTTTCTGAATACTGTAAATATGTATAAATATTTCCTCAATTAATTTTTTACTTCAATAAATTAAAAATTTTACAATTAATAGTTAATATTTTCCTATGCTTTCACGGTATAATTTACTGTTGCTTTCCTTTGTAATTTTCATTACCATCTGACTACACACATGTGTATAATACCACAACTTTAGGACACAAAAAAAGCTTGAGCATGAAAACTTTACATTGTTTTTATATCCTCCCTAACTTTTTATACGTATTGTTGACAGAAAACGAAAGTGTCATACCGCAATATACAAGTGATAAGCGTTCATAGAGTGTATTATTTTGTCGTAGTTATAATTCTACCTCAGAGGCAATAACAACACATACTTATACAAAGGAAAAAGTACGCAACAAAAAAATACATACATACACAAAAACAATATAGACATATACACACATAAACAAGTAAAACAACAAAATAATAAAAATAACAAAAATATTTCTTTAATAAATTATCAAACGATAATAATTAAAAAAATTATTATAACAACAATAATAATAAGCAAACAGTAGAAAATTCTAACTAAATAGTTGGCAAATTATTTAGCTAAAATTTGTTGATTTGATTTATAAGTGATTTTGGGTGTAAATGCTTTTGTTAATGACTTTGAAATGAAAATGAAATGTTAACATATTGTCAGGATTATTAATAAAATTTATAGCTGAATTTTACAAAATATTATAAGAAAGTATTTTAAAATAGTAAAAAGGGTAAGTTTTAAAAAAATAAAATAAACATTATTTACAAATATGATATTTTTATAATTTTCTTGAAAATTTTTATAAATTTATATTATTAAGCTCCCTAAAAAAACAGATTTCTTTATAACAACAATAATAGACTTCTAGAAACCTAAATATTTGCGTGTATGAGTGCGGGTGTTTTAGATTTACTTTTTTCTTCTCTTTTACTTAATAAATGTGATGTATGTGTGTGTTGAAATTTTATTCCCTAAATTATTTATTATAGCCTTTAGGATATTTAAGCATCAAAATTACTTGTAAATTTGTTTTATCTGTAGTTGCCACAACAAAATGTACAATTGACCAACTGATTTCGGTAAATAAATTGTTTGAACGAAAAATGTCAATATTTGTTAAGAGTTAATAAATTTTCTTCATTTCAGAAACATGAAACATTTTGCTGGTATTGGGTATTAACGGTCAAATGAACATATGTTCAATAAATATACATATAATAAGAAACTCTTAAATGTGTATGATGAAGGTATGACAGATAAAATATGTTGACTTTATTTCAACGAGTGTTTAAGGAGAGAAATCTTTTCACAGCAACCTTAAGTAATATTTGTAAAGTTTTGGTTGAGATAAATTTGCTGAAAGCAAAAGTAATCACATGCTTGAGTAAGTTTAATAATTGACAAGAAATTTAAAATTTTAAAGTTTAATTATAAGCAGTGGAATCGAAAACATATTAACACACGTTTGGACTCTTAACATTTTCGGAAGCAATATTTAAATATTTTTTGTCTATTTATCTTTGAAATATATTGTTGGTAGTTTAATAAAATTGAGTGACAAAAAAGAAGTACGTGCTAAAATGATTAAAAATTTAAAAACAAAAGACATATTGGTCCTACAAAAAATTGGCCAAATAATTAAGGGTCTGCCGTCAAACTGTTACTAATATTATTAAACAGTACAGAAGATACTGGGAAACTTGGTTCAAGAAGAAACAAAACATATTGAAAGACAAACATATTGTAAAGAGCTCCAAACACATCTGGTAGAAAAGCAGACCGGTTAGCTCAGTGCTCTGACTATTTGGTGCGAAAGGTTAAAGCCAATGCAAACTTGAAAACATACCAAGTCCAAAAAGTTCCAGAGAGCAAATTAAAATCAAATTTCATATAAAAATAATAATGATGTATAATGGACGACGAAACGTATGTATTGGCAGATTCCGGATCAAAATTTGTTGTTGATGTTGCTAATGCTCGAGGAAATGTTGAAAATAAGTTTAGGACTCAAAATCAGACAAAATTGATTAAGAAATTTCTGGTTTGGCAAGCTTTATGCGGTTGCGGTAAAAGAAGCAATTAATTTGTTACAGTAGGCTCTATAAATACTAAAATATACATCAAATAATGTTTTGCAAAAAATACAAATTTTTCGGTCCGATTTGGCATCATGTCGCTACGTTAAGAAATCTCTGGAGTGGTACCAAAACAATAACATTGTTTTTGAACCAAGAGAGGTCAATCCTCCAAATTATCCGCATCTAAGACCAGTGGAGAGATATTGGGATCTTGTGAAAAAAGAATTGAAGAGCACAAAAAAGATGACCCAAAATATCGAATATTTTAAAAGGAGATGGGCAAACTGTTCCAAAAAAATAACTTAAACAACTATCAAATCTCTAATGGAAGGGTTACCAAAAAAGGTCCACGAGTTCATAAGTAGTAGTTGGAACTATAAGTTATATTTTTCCGTGATCTGTAATATAATAGCATTTAAATAAAAAAATCAAAACTCTAAGATCAAATGTTTCAAAATTATTGAATTTTATATTTATTAAGATTTTTTCGATCTCACTTCTTAGTAGAGTGTTTAAAATTTATATAATATACAAGTAAAAAATTCTTGTGATTTTTTTTTTTTTTTTTTAATTAGTATTCATAATCTTGTGAAAGTAAAAAAATATTTATACTCATGTAAATAGAAAAAAGTACACGAATGGTTGTTCTTAAAATATTTATTTAAGAGTTACCCAGCCCATATTGGGTCTACGCAACAGAATTATGTTATTTTTAATTTACAGTAGCGAGCATAAAAAATGCAACGCTAGGCTATATTTTATTCTTTGCGGTCTTAGCCAACTATTGTATGTCATTTTGTTCCAAATTGTTACGCATACGAACAGTTAATAATATTTTTTTTTTTTAAAGTTGTAAATTTAAGGGAGCAAAAAACAAAAAAAAATAAAAAAAATACAACTCCTAAAAAATCACCGGATTTTTTTAAATTTGTATAAAAATAATTATTGAAAAATGTCCAAAACAGTTCAGAAAAATATCAACATTTAATAAAATTGGAATTTATTGCTAATATTTATATTATTTGTAGATTTCATGTATCTTAGTCTATATGTAACGATAGAAAATCATGTTTTTTAACAACACTATAGTTTCCAAACATTTCCAATCAAAATTTTTATCAAAATTTTTAAAATCATGTTTATTTGTTTAGAAATGCATGTTTTTTGCTCGCTCACATTTTCAACTGCATTTACTAAACGTTCAATAATTTTCGTTGCGCACAAAAATATTCAACAAAATTATATGCAACAGGTATCAATTACCACAAATAATAAAATCACAATAGTACTGTTACATTAGGACTTGCTATAAGCAAAATATATGCGTACAAAGATCATATCACATAGCGTTGCATTTTTATTGCTCGCTACTGTATATGTACATATTTTTCTATTTATTGAAAATTCTTTTCGTTTAAGTTGATTAAGATAATAATTTAATAAACTTTAACGATAATCGTATACAGCGAATACTGATGCTAAGACATCTTACTTATTGTTATGTCTAAATTATGACCTTTTGAGGAGAATATAATCTTAATATACATACATGATAACTCTACTTAAAACCATCCTTTTTTGCTTGAAAAACTCACGTATAAAATATAAAAGATTCAACAAAATGTGAGAATTTGAGGTTATGTTGACTTTGAGAATATCAATCGATTGCGGGATAATGGCACAGATCTTCAGAAATTCGACAAGAAAATGTTTAGCGGAGAAGTATTGTGCGGTCTTTACGACCAATATCAAATCGTTAATGCAGAATGTATATTTTATATACAACCGTGTGTTACTAAGTGACATTGAAGGTAAAGACCAAATGGCAACTAAATCCTCAAGTGGGTTGGTATTATATGTCCGTTTGATTGATGATATAGTTATTTTTTTTAAAAATACCCCACGTTCATAAAAGTAATTTTCCGGTCATAATTTGGATTATATTTTAATGGAATTCTCTATGGTTATTAATTTTGTGCTTTTGATTTAATTGGATTTTGTGTAAGAGCAAACATATTCCCAAATGCATTGAAAGTCTGTGTACTTGTGCATGTCGAGAAATTCTCTGCATCACGTTTTTCTACACACTTTCAGAGTTAGCTCTGGCTTATTTACCTAAGGCGTCGTATTCAATTTTACCACCAAGAAGCCCACTTCACAATTTTTTTTATTTTTTATTTCAGCATGTTGCTTAATGTTGTATTTTGCCATAACTTATATATTTCTGATCTCCAAAAAAATTTGTAGTTTGATTACAAGATTTACATGGACGGAAAGTGACTCTTAGCCGATTGGTATGAATTAAAATGGGTCTTAGGCCAATACTTTTTAGTGATACAAACGCATAATAACCTCCCCACATATGGTTTCCAGTTTTTAAAAAAAATCGTGCAAACTTCAAGGACCATAACTTTTAAGAAAAAAAAAGCAGCTCAATGTACAGTGTCACATTTATCAAAATTTGAACGACAAAAATACGAAAATAAAAGCTTATTAATTAATATTGATATGATTCTAGATTAAAAAGTCAATACTGAAAATATTGTTTTTTATAAAATTATATTTGAGAATTTTGGATGAGATCTTTTAAAATGTTAGAAAAAAATTTTCGGTACCTCATATTAGAATTATTTAAACATTTTAAGATAGTGGCTGAAAATTTGTTATGCAAGTGTTACAATATGATTTATATGATTAGATCTTGCCATGCCTACTGTAAAAAAGTTATACAAATAAATCAAGTTTTGTCAGTATGGGAGTGGTAGTGATTCTACCCGCCCATTTTAAGTGGGAATGTTAACGGTCTTATCTACTAACAGAATATACAATTTCATACCAATATCTCCAAAGCTGGATATTTGTCGTTCAAAAACTGCCAAATGTGACAATGTGGTAACAAACAACTGGTGCTGCTATGCCAAGCTCAATCCACTAAATCAACGGTTCTCAACCGCAAGGGGTCCGTAAGGTATAAGCTATAAGAAAGCTATAAGAAAAACTAATGAAGGAAACCGTGTTTTAGAGCCAACAATTACACTGTGCTAGACGTAAACTTTAACAAGCTTGGTACCCAACTAATAATGTTAATTTTAAATCTGCGAATTTAATTGTTTAATTTTTTTGAATGGCTAAAAGCGGGGTAGGAATATTAAGTTTTTTTGGCTTAATTTTAGGAATTTAGTCATTAAATTTTAACAAAATACTCAATTATGATTTTATTGAAGTATAAGATCATAAATTTATTATCAAATATATTATATTAAAGCTAAATTAGTCGGGGTTTACACACAGTAATTTTTCTTGCTGCAATTCTTACTTCGTAGTCGAGAGAGGTAAAGAGAAAGTAAAAGTTTAGTATTCTCTTCTCCTCTCTCTCCTATAAACTCAGAATTGCGGCAAGTAAAATTGCTGTGTGTGAACCATAGAAAACAACTAGAAGTCCAACTATTTTCATTCGCTCAGCAGAAAAAAATTACTCTCTTCACACGTATAAATTAGTTCTGGAGAAAATTTTACTAACACATACAAAGAGTAAGGTTTTTTGACAGCTGAGATGTTTTTTGAGGGCAAGTTGGAGTTCTAGTTATTTTCTACAGTGTGAACACCGAAAACTACCAAGTGCTACCAATGAGCAACTTTTCAAGCAAAAATATATTAAAATAGACCTGAAATTAAGTAATTGTTTAATCTTTATAAATAATATCCTATTTACTTATAATTTACTAGTATTTGTGCTATCATAATACATTTTAAATTAAATATCGCGCATACAAGCGCTAACTCCGAAAAACGTCTGCCATCCCTGAATTATTTATATGTATTAGTGGTGAAACCACTTTCACCACACATCATAAGCACACATATTTGCACAAAAGTTTATTAAAAAATTATTAAATATAATTCATCACAATTAAATTCGCAGATTTTTTATACATTTTCATCATTTGATGCAGATTACATTCAGAAATATAAAAATTATTAAATTTGTTTTACTTTTTGTTAATGAATAAGAAAATTATTTTAAAATCTGTTTTATTTTTAATACCAAAAGTGCAAACAAAGTTTGTAAATTTGAATGATATTATATATGCATTATCCGAAAAAGACTCTTAAATTAAAGATCTCATGAAGCAAAATGTAATTATTGATATTATTTTTAAATTATTTTGTCTTTACGTTATATTTTATCTAATTCTTAAAGTAGTCAAAGTTGTAGTGAGTCGCGCTTCCATTACAATGTCAAAAAGGGGTCGCAAAGCAAGACCTTGTGAGAACCCCTGCACTGAACTATGCAAAACTCAGTCCATTTGAAATGTATTGGGTTATAGTAAAAATAATATTAAAAGATCACATATAGCTGTGAAAAATATAAAATACATAGAATTTAAAAACAAATGGAACCCTTCTAACAAAAATGTGAAAAAAAAAAAATCAATAAAGCACTCCAGAAAATATTAAATATATAAATGAATAAAAATTCATTTTTTTCTTTAAATTTAAAACAAGCAGTCTATAACAGAACAAAATTTTAACTTAAGTCATTGGTTTAATTTTTATAAGGCAAATTACACTGGTCGACAAAAAATACACCAACATACTCGAATAGTTCAAATTAATGTATTTTGATGTGCTAAACACAAATCTGCTTTCAGTTTTTTTTTTTTTTTTTATGGGCATGTCTAATCAAAAGATGCAGACTAAAAATATCTTCAAACCTTCTAAACTTTATTTTTGTATGTGCTCAATAGTTTCGAAGTTATTTCGAAATAAGTGTCCAAAAAAAAAAAAAAAAAAGCTTTTCATGCAAAATTTTAGGTTTTTTTGTTATTAAATTTTTTTTTAATAAATGAAAACATCAAAGATGTTTCGGTTTATCATCTTTATCTTGAAGCTGGTAATGCTCCGAATTAAATAAGGCATGTGTCTTTAGAATTGATGCATAAATCTTGATTTCATTTACAGTTTACTAAAAATACCCATATTACATACAATTGTGTAGAAATGCAGTGGCAAAATAAAATATTTTTTTTTATCTTTTCTTGAAACTAAAAAAGTTGGACTAGGTGGATTTTGACGAATATCATAACGTTATTCAGCGGTCACACTATAAAATTCGAGAATGGTTTGTCAAATTTAGGCTAAAAGTCAAGAACCGTTTACACGATTTTGATAAATGATACACAAAAAGACGCATACGTAAATTATCTTCAAGCTGTGTCAACAATATTTTTTATTTACTCAAGAATTTCCGAGTTATGGATCAAAATTTTTGACGATTTTTTAATTTTTTTTTTTAAATTTTTTTTTTTGCTACTAATTATCGAATAACTACGGAAATATTAATTGAACAAAAAATTATGTAAATCCAACTCAAAGACAATTTAAGTCGCTATATATTTTAGTTTAATTTATCGTAATAGAACAAACTGTTCTCGAGTTATACAAGTGTGACTGCCTAAAGTCGGGGTCATAGTAGTCATGCCCTTAAAAAAAATAAAAATCAAAACGTGATAGAAAAAAAGTAAAAGCTGATTCTTATTTAACACCTTAAATTCCACCTAATCCACCTATTTTTTTATTTAAGACGAAAAAAAAAAATATATATATATTTGCCCACTAGTGTATCTCCACTTAACTAAAGGTATGCATCAGGGTTGTCAGATTTTTTTGAGCCTCTGTCGCCAAATTTTTAATCAGAAATCGCCAAAAATCGCCAAAATTAATTTTTATATATATTTTTTAAGAAAAACCAAAAACAACTAAAATATTTAGTACTTCAAATTTTATATAATTTTAAATGTAAATTCAGCATCAACAAAGTCAATGATAATTTAAGAAGCTAATAATAATTGAATAAAAAAAAATATATACTACTTTCAATACACTTTTCTGATAAACATAGCTCAATTTTAGGTCAACTATTTCAAAAATTTATTATATTTTTTAACAGAATAATTTTAAAATTATAGAATGAACATTTGACCTATTAAACTTACAAATTGTTTCGAAGAATTAATTTATTAATGAACGTTTTCTTTTCATTATGGCCCATAACATCTTAATATTCATATTTGAAAATATTTATAAATTAAAGATCTTTATTTTCGGGGTTCATAAGCAGCAATTTTTCTTCCTGAATTCTGAGTTCGTAGATGAGAGAGGTAAAGTGAATATATATGTTTAGTATTTCCTTCACTTCTCTCTCCTACGAACTCAGAATTGCAGCAGGAAAAATTGCTGTGATGAAATTTGACAATTTAAAGGTATTTCTGAAAATACGTATGTTGAATTTAAAGTTTGAATAAAAATGAATATTCATTTCAAATGCTATTCCTAAATAATTCTTAATCCAAAAATAAATTAATACTTAAAAAATGTATGTCACATTCTCAATTTGATACCAAATACTTTTGTTAAATCAGGCTATGTTTAAGTAAATAGAAAAACATTTAATTTAAATTAATTATAAATTTAAAATGAAACCTTTGTATTAATTTTTAAATTGCTAATAAATGTCGTATGCCAAGAACGAAATATCAATAAATGTTTTTTTACAATTAGCAAAATACTAAAAATAGACTAGTAAGAAAACGTAATAGTTTTACTGTGCGAATACATATTTAATAAAATTTTAAAATTAGCCAAATAAATCGCCACCTTCTCAAAAAATCTCGACCTGATGGGAGAAAACTGAAAACAGATTCGAGTTTAGCATGCGGAATTCTATCTAGTCCACATATGTTTTTTGAAGGAGCACGAAAAAACATTTTTTTGTCGACCAGTGTTATATGCACACATTTTCTCGTAAGCAGTCCAATGTAAAATTCCTAATTTATTATTGAAATAGTATAGAGTATTCACTACATTCGTTTATTATCGATATCGTGATTACTTTTCTCTAAACTTTTCGTTTCTCGTAACTTTATTAAACACTTAAATGCAAACGAAAATCCTTATGCAAATTTTATGCAAAAAAATAATGTTCCGTACCTTATTTCTCTTTTCCCCTTATGTATTTTTTACATTTTGTTTAAATTTTTACAAGTAATTAAACCAGCCAAGAGGGAAGGGAAACAGCTTGTTTAAATGTTAAAGGAAAAAATGGGTAACATGTAAAGGAATTTATTTTCATTAAAAATGCAAAAAAAAAAAATAATAATAATAAAAAAAATAAAATATCATGTCATGTTTATTTAGTATTAAAATTTAAAAATAATAAAACATTTTGCAATGGGATCAGAAAAACAAGTTGAAAAGCATTTAATAAATTTAAAATATTTTCTAAACACACATACACGTTCTAAGGGGAGTAAAATTATTAAAAACAATTTAAATACCTAGTAATATTAAACTGCTTTAAGTACACACACACATAAAAAAAAACAACAAAAAAACAAATAAGTAAAAATAAGAAGTAGAGTGTAAATAAATAAATATTTATGTGGCTTGTGGCCAGTTAAGGATACAGGTTTATATTTTATGGCTTTATTATCCTTACAGTTTATTTTATTTATACCCTACACCACCAAAGGTGGTTGGGGTATTATGTGTTTGTGCAGAAGTTGTAACGCAGAGAAAAAATCTTCGGACCCCCACCTTAAAGTATACCGTTCGACTCAGAATCACTTTCTGAGTCGATTTAACGATGTCCGTCCGTCCGTCTGGTCGGCTGGCTGGCTGGCTGTCCATGTAAAGCTTGTGCGCAAAGTACAGGTCGAAATTTTGAAGATAATTTGATGAAATTTGGTACATATGCTTTTTTCAAGTACATATGCTTTTTTCAAGACATATTTCACCTAGCCCCCATACAAATGTCCTCCCGGAATAGAGTTTTAACACTTATAGATGCCTTAAAAATAGGAACATTTTAATGAAATTTAGTACATATAAGTTTTATATCAGCATAAATCCGTCTGCCTAATTTCATGAAGATCGGTCCATAACTGACTCATCTCCCGAAAATCACTAACGTGCATAAATCCCATATAAATGTTAGCATTATGTTAATATTTAACACAAGTAAGTTATATATAAGTAAAAACATAATTATGAGGATCGAAATGGTGTAGGGTATCATATAGTTGGGCTTGACCGACTATATCTTCTTCTCTCGTTTTTTTTTGCATTTTTTATTGGTGCGTCGATATACATACATATTATCATATCAAACAAAAAATATTAATAGATAGAAAACAAGGAGTGTACTTAGCCACACAATAACAAATAAACTTCGCTCTAACTGAAAGGAAAGAGTAAAAAATTATATTTATTTCGCTTTTTTAAGTTCCTTAACAAGTGTTAAACAAATAACTCAAGGGCTAAAATTACTGGGTTGTTTCTTCTATATGCCAGTGAATTCATTCATTCGTTTAAAATAAATGTGAAGTAAACCTGTAGCAATAACTAGACCAAAGAAAAAAAAATGAAAAATAGAAGAAGAAGAAGAACAGAGAGCCTATTAAGGATAATAAATGGACAATGAATGTCTTAAGAATACACTTGTAAATACATTATAAAACCCTGTACAAGTAAATGTTTTAAGATTTAAGTATATTCTTGAGACGATCATATTACTTTTTATTTTACTTCCTAACACTCACAACTGTTTAGGGAGCAGAACAGAAGTGTCAGTATGTTTGTTATTAAATAAGATTTGATATTTCAAGATTTGAATGGCATTTAAATGTTAATGTAAAAAAACTTTAGAAGGAATTAAGGAAACATCATGAAAAATGTAAAATAAAATGAAAACTGTTTAAAGAAGATATGTTTAAATTTTTAATAAAACTAAACCAAACTCATTGAAAAGGATTAAATATACAAAATTGAATTTAAAGTTTTTATTTAATTTTCTTAATTTTAATAAAATTATTTAATCATAAAATTACAAACACATATTTCCGTAATTATATACCTTTCACGTATTTGCTTTTACTTTTTTTAGCCATTATTTTTGTTAGTTTCCAAATCCAATTAAATTTTATATATGTACTTATTATGCTCTTTTTATATTGTGCATATGTATGTGCTTCATAAAGCGAGTGTTCATAATGAAAATTTATTATCGCAGATTAATGATGGCAAAAATTGTTACAGATTAACACTTTCTTTCCTCTATAATCAAAAACACACGCCACACTTTTTTTATATTTTTCTCATTGTTATAAATGTAGCATAGAATATGGGTAGTATTTTCATTTACGCTAAGATGTTGGCAAAACGGAAAAAAAGAAACAACACTATATATTTACTAGTTAATACAAACATTGTAATTTGCTTGAAGGAACAACTAATATAAATGTATGCACACAACTAACTATTACACATACCTAGTTACATAGAGTGATACGTGCACAAACATGTAATAAATAATGTCCTGTACACACTTAATGATGTGTTTGCTAACTAGTATTTTCCATAATATAAGTTGACAGGATATTAACCCATTGGGAAAAGAAATGTCAGATAAATATAGAAATGCCAACAAAGAGATGAACTAGTTGCAAGGAAGAAAAATTCTTAAGAAAAAAAAAAAAAAAAAAAAAAAAATTGACAAGCTCTATGAAATTTTATCTCTTAACAAGAGAAAATTTTCTATAGAAATTTTATCTCTTAACAAGAGAAAATTTTCTATAGAAATTTTATTTCTTAACAAGAGAAAATTTTCTATAGAAATTTTATCTCTTAACAAGAGAAAATTTTCTATAGAAATTTTATCTCTTAACAAGAGAAAATTTTCTATAGAAATTTTATCTCTTAACAAGAGAAAATTTTCTATAGAAATTTTATCTCTTAACAAGAGAAAATTTTCTATAGAAATTTTATCTCTTAACAAGAGAAAATTTTCTATAGAAAATTTGCCTCTTAACAAGAGAAAATTTTCTATAGAAAAGTTATCTCTTAACAGGAGAAAATTTTCTATAGAAAATTTGTCTCTTAACAGGAGAAAATTTGTTTCTTAACAAGAGAAAAAAATTTCTATAGAAAATGATACTCTTTGTGCAAGAGAAAATTTTCTATAGAAAATGATACTCTTTGTGCAAGAGAAAATTTTCTATAGAAAAATTATACTCTTTGACAAGAAAGATTTTCTATAGAAAAATTATAGTCTTTTTAGTCAGGGCTGCCAGATACTTTTTTTGGTCAAACCCAAATTTTTAAAAAAAAATTCCCAAAAAAAAAAAAACGATTTTTAATTCGAAACAATTTAAATTTATTGCAGAGACATAACTGTTATAAGATTTATGTAAAAACGTTAAGTCATAACTGTTAAAAAATGAGAAAAAAAATTTACGTCTTTAAGAAACAGTTATTTTTAACAAATTTAAATTTTCGTCTTCCTTAATAGTTACAATTATTAAAAAAAAATTTACGTTGCTTTTAATTTTTATTTCTGATTTTTATTTTTTACGTTGCCGAATAATAGTTATTTTTAAAAAATATTTTTTCTGTTGCTCAATAACGTTTATTTTTAAAATTTATTTTTTTACGTTGCTTGATAACAGTTATTGTTGAAATAATTTTTTTTACGTTGCTTATAATTTTTGTTTAAAAAAAATTTCTTGCTTTACAACAGATAATAATGAGGTAAATTTATAATTTCGATATAATTTAAATATTTGATACATGGATGCGTAAAAGGACGTATAAATCTGATTTTTCAAAACTATGACAATTACAGAGTATGAAGAAAATGTTTTAAATTTATATAATATTTACTATTTGACTATGTTGTGAAGGACATATGTATATCCATGATTTAAATAATATATTAGTGATCTATTGATGGCCGGCGGGTATATCATAGGACCTATGGTCAATTGCAGACCAGTTCATATATTATTCTATGGTGTAATATATATTTCTGTAAAATCTATACATGTAATATTATCATTTATAGTTGGTCGTATATGGAGGGTAAGATTAATTTCTTACCGAAATTTATAAAACATTACAATATTTGTGAAATTATGTACAAATATTAGACATTATAATTTTCGATTTGTGTAAGAGTAATATAATAATGGTAAGTATATATACATATGTATATCCAAACACATCATTTTAAGATTAAGTGATATTATGGGCCAATATGTCTTTATATAGAAGGTGGGCTCTAGAGTTGACGTATTACGTGCACTTTTCCTTTTTTTTGTAAAAATAAATAACTGTCACTATAACTAATATTAATAAAACAGTAAAATATAAAACTATTTTGAATAGTAAATACAAAAGTTCAACGCATTTTTCTCTTCAGCAGTTACCATTTCAGAACACTGTGGGATAGATTCATAGTTTTTGGGAAATAAATCTGTAACTATTATCTACTAGTTAGGTAATAAACTCAAATTTTATCTCTAAATAATTTTGCAGTTATTCAGAAATTAACAAGTCTAACTGCAAATAAACATATATGAATAAAGTAACGAATTAATTTATGCAAATCAGTTATTGAAGCTGCAGAGAATCAATAAAAAATTGTGTTTCTAAACACACTTTTATCTGTACCCATACTAATTTAGAATATGGTTTATATTTTATACATACATACATATTTATTTGAAATTTTTACTAAGAAATGCAAAAAATTGGAATTCGGCGGAATTTTTACCTTTCGTAGAGCTGTGCTAAAATGATTTATAAAAAAATAAAAGTTTCAAGCAACGTAAAATAATATATTTCTACAATAAATGTTATCAAGCAACGTAAAAAATATATATTGAAAAATAAAAATTATTAGCAACGGAAAATTTTTATTTTCAAAAATAACTATTATAAGGCAACGTAAAAAAAATATTTCAAAAATAAAAGTTATGAACAATAGAAAAAAATATATTTGAATAATAACTGTTATCAAGCAACGTAAAAAAATATTTTTAAAAAATAAACGTTATAGAGCAATAGAAAAAAAATTTTTCTACAATAACTGTTATCAAATAACATAAAAAATATTTCTTATTTTGTACTCAACTTTTTTAATTTGAAATAAAATTTAATAGTTATTTTTGGTCTCTGATTTATTGTTTTTAAAAAATATTTGTAAAGAGATCATTTTTGAATGAGTATTTATACATAAATACATTCATATGTATTTCAAAAATACATAATATCATCGGATCGTTAGCATATTAAGAACTGGCTGTGCAAGATATTTATAGTATATACTTTTGGCTAAATTTCTAGTAAATTAGATGGAAAAGTCATTACCAAAATATTCGTACCATTTAGTAAAAGGAAGTTTTTTCATTGAGTCTCATAAACATCAATTGGAATATTTTCGTCTATAAATTTAATCAACACATTTTGTATCACACAGAATTTTGGCTGCGCTATTGCGTTAATACTTTATCAAAATAATTATAAAGTTTAAACATTTTTGAATTTAAGTAATCGATTCACCACTTCAAAAATCAATTTTTTAAAACACTGCAAACAGTTCTGCTTTAAAGTTGTAATGTCTTCACTTAACAATGTGCATTTTGGCAGCTCGTTCTCAAATTCAATTGCAGTGATTGTTGTTTTAAATCTTTTTTATTTGATAATAAGGTCACTTTTCATATAGAACACCAAGAAGTATTTTTTGAAGAATTTGCTAACTTGTAGAAGGCGAGAGTCTCTTCAATTGGTTTAAGCAAACTTTTAAAAAATGTTAAAAAGTGCAAATATTTGAATGATATTATGAAATGAATGAGGTATTTAGCGATGCCAGATTAAACCAATTAAAACTATTGCTAAAATTGCACAGAATTTTTACAATTATGTTAATTTAACAAACATGCAATTATATCAAAATTTCCCCAAAAAATTCCCCAGTATAATTTTAATATCCCCAACAAATTCCCCAAACCCCAAGTCAAAATTTTCATCCTTTTCTGCATCAAAAATTCTTCAAATTTGGGGCTAAAACCCTGTTTTTAGTAAAAGAAATGTTCTATACAAAACTACAGATTTTGAGATGATTAACAACCTTTACTTTCTTAGATTACCTTCTCTTTTATATTTTACACACATTTAGCTTTTTCCATTTCGCTTTAGGTTACTCAATGGTTTAGCTTTAAACGTGAATATTCAACCACATTTAGACGTTGTTTAATGTTTATTTAGACATTTTCGTTAGAAAAAAAAGAAGAAAAACGAAATGAAAACATTTCTTTACTTAGACATTACGCTTTCATATTAAAGAGACTGACAAGAAGTGTAAATGAAGAACGGTTCTATGAAACAGAGATTGTTTTTTAAAAGTTCATAGAAAACAAATGTAACCTTCAACTTGGTATTTTTTTAATTTTCTGTTCTTTGTTTTTGTGTGTTTTTGACGATTGACCGCATTAAGCTAAAGCCAAATATTTTTAATTAAAAGATCAAGAAGAAAAACGATAACGATTTCTACACTGAAACATTAAAATCTTGATGATATTTCGCCATGGGGATTTACTTCGCCATGTAAAAATCAATTTATTAAGGATGAATGTCATGAGTCATATAATTCAAGGAATACTGGATAACTTATTTTATTAGGTTAATGCCTAGAGGAATTTTGTATACAAGCGCAGAAACTTTATGTATGTCATTGAATTTGTTTATATGATGGGTGGAATCAACAAACTGGTAATCGTTTAAGTCAACAATTTAAGTATTGAAAACTTTTACAATATTTGCTATTTCATTCCAACAACTGTGCATCTTCTATTTATAACTATTTCAATGTCAGTTACTTAGTTTATCATATTTTACTGCGAAAAATGTTGTTATGTTTACATTGCTTATCATATAATTTATTTTAATTATTATTTTTTACATACTTAAACTTTGATTTGCGCTCTTCAAACTTAATCATCAACCTTTTTTTTTTATCATTATCATTATTTAAGTATGTCTGTCGTTATAAAAAATGATAAATTTTTATGTATATTAATCTTCATTATATTTGTGTTGATTTTTCTTTGTATTGAGATTTAGTGTTGTAATTTTTCACCTTTCGAAACTTTTGGTGTATTTTATGATGACTAAACATGTTTTCTCTTATACATTCAATCATAAATTCATAATACAACAAGTGGCACGTGCTTAACAACCACAAATGTTTATTATCATTAGCAAATTTATCTGTATACTTTTTTGTTGAAGCATTTGCTATTGTGTTTGTAAAATAAATAAATATTTATCAATATTTTGTGCAAGTGCTATTACAGAAATTCTTAGAAAAATTTGAACTAATATTAGGGATAAGGCTATCGACATTTGTTGAACTCTAATAATAACTTTTAGAGTGAGAAGGATAAAAAGTCTTTACAAAAATTAAAGGCGAATTTATATATGTTAAGCGACTTGATTTCTAGAGAAAATGTATCTTGTTAGGAGTATTACTTTTTATAGAAAATTTCTCTTGTTAAGAGACTTATTTTCTATAGAAAATTTCTTTTGTTAAGACACTTATTTTCTGAAGAAAATTTCTCTTGTTAAGAGACTTATCTTCTATAGAAAATTTATCTTTTTAAGAGACTTATTTTCTATAGAAAATTTTTCTTGTTGAGAGACTTATTTCCTATAGAAAATTTCTCTTGTTAAGAGACTTATTTTCTATAGAAAATTTCTCTTGTTAAGAGACTTATTTTCTATAGAAAATTTCTCTTGTTAAGAGACTTATTTTCTATAGAAAATTTCTCTTGTTAAGAGACTTATTTTGTACAGAAAATCTCTCTTGTTAAGAGACTTATTTTGTACAGAAAATTTCTCTTGTTAAGAGACTTATTTCGTACAGAAAATTTCTCTTGTTAAGACACTTATTTTGTACAGAAAATTTCTCTTGTTAAGAGACTTATTTTCTATAGAAAATTTCTCTTGTTAAGAGACTTATTTTCTATAGAAAATTTCTTTTGTTAAGGGACTTATTTTGTACAGAAAACTTCTCTTGTTAAGACACTTATTTTGTACAGAAAATTTCTCTTGTTAAGAGATTTATCTTCTATAGAAAATTTATCTTTTTAAGAGACTTATTTTCTATAGAAAATTTCTCTTGTTGAGAGACTTATTTCCTATAGAAAATTTCTCTTGTTAAGAGACTTATTTTCTATAGAAAATGTCTCTTGTTAAGAGACTTATTTTCTAAAGAAAATTTCTCTTGTTAAGAGACCTTTTGTTTTTTTGGTTAAGAGACTTATTTTCTATAGAAAATTTCTCTTGTTAAGAAAATATAAATAATTTCGATCAATTTCTTTTATTTATAAACAAAGTTCTGTATTATGAATAAATGTCTAGAGATTTTCTGAACAAAATTCTAAATCGATTTTTTTTTACAAAGAATTTCTTATAAGACTATTTAAATATTGAAGTTTAAAAATATTTGTTTTAATTTTTGCTTTCTATTTCCTTCAGAGACATGAACAATAGCTTTGTTATTTATTGGGATTTACTTTGACATAAATCTTTTAATCCTTTAATAATGAAAATTTGCTTTCGATAAATCAGTTTATCAAGTTTTTCTCTCAGCCATAACTAAATAAAGAGCCATAATTAAAAATTCTTTTAACAATGATAAAAGTAACAATATTCTAAAATTAAATATTGGTTGGGTGCTGCTATTGCGATTTATGTTTTAAGAATCAATAATGGCAACTTGAAACCATTTAAGTTAAAGGAAGGATGTGGGGTTGATAAAAATATAATAAATACACGCATCCACAAATGAAAATCCAAAACTTGCTAAAACCACAATACGTTCGTACTCTTACCAATATGAGGATGTCCTCAACACATGCCAACACGAAAATTTAAAACGTTGACTGAAAAACTCATGAATGACAGCTGATATAAAATTGTAAATGGGTCGTGGGTAAGAGGGATTCTCGTGATTTAGAAAAATATTATACAGTACTAGGCGAAAAGTATTTTACTTACATTATCTTAGACAACAACCAAGTGTTTTACTTATATTATCTTAGACAACAACTAAGTGTTTTCTTTGTAATACTTGTGGAAACACTTCCTAGCATCTACAGTTCATTTGTATAAATTTTTCTTTATATTACAGTTTCATTCCGATAACATAAATTTTGGTTTCTCACCATGGATATTGTTATACGTGAAGAAGATATTTCACTGGGTCAAGTTGGTATCTATGCATCTTTATCATTTTTAGTGGTTTCTGTTTTGGGTTTGGGATTTTATGCCACTTGTTCAAGAAGATACCGTTTGAATTGGTTTGAGAAAAATCTCTTAGAATCAGCCAACAATAAAGATGAAGAGGCAGATTGCAGAGATGCCTTAGTAGCCACTGCTTCTGGTTATAATGTAGACAACATCAGTGAATGCTCACGTTCCGTGGCCAAGGGCAATGTTACTCCCACCTCAATTAATACCGATGATCCCACATTTTGGGTGCCACCACCTTCGAAGACAATACAACAACAGGTTTCCACATCGGCTGATGAATCACCACCCTCAACACCCACCTCACCAACTGGTAGCTTGAAATCGAATACATTATCAATGTCGTCCTGTAATTCCGTGCCAATAGCTCGTTCTGATAAACATGTTGTGTTGGCTATGAATCCTACTCGTCCTAAGGTTTCGTCGATGAATGCAAAATTGGATCATACAAAAATCGATATGGCATTATATAGAACGGTAAATATTTTACAATATCTTTATAAAATGTTTGGTCTGTTAAATTATAGAAAATTGAATATTTTAGAACTCTTTACAAAAGGGCACCAACCAAACTGAAGATATTAAAGGCAGTATTCATGTCAGCATAGTATATGATCCTCATGCTGGTATTTTGTCAGTTCGCTTAATTGAGGTAAATATTTACATGATAGTACATAGTTAATTTGTTTAAACTGTATTTCTTTTTTTTTTTTTTAGGCTCAAAATCTTCAACCTCGTGACTTCAGTGGCACTGCAGATCCTTATGCCAAGATTCGTTTATTGCCCGAAAAAAAGAACTTCTGGCAAACTCGTATACATAAGAAAACTCTTAATCCAGGTGGGTGAACAATTTATTTCTCAAATCATCTGAGATACTTTATGATGTGGGATTTCTCAAAAAATTTTTTTTACTAAAGGGAGACTAATTTTCTATAAACAATGTTCTTTTGCTAAAGAGAGACTTATTTTCTATTAATAATTTTCTCTTGCTAAATAGAGACTTATTTTCTATAGAAAATTTTCTCTTGCTAAAGACTTATTTTCTATCAAAAATTTTCTCCTGCTAAAGAGAGACTTATTTTCTACAGAAAATTTTCTCTTGCTAAAGAGAGACTTATTTTTCTATAGAAAATTTTCTCTTGCTAAAGAGAGACTTATTTCTCTATAGAAAATTTTCTCTTGCTAAAGAGAGACTTATTTTCTATAGAAAATTTTCTCTTGCTAAAGAGAGACTTATTTTCTATAGAAAATTTTCTCTTGCTAAAGAGAGACTTATTTTCCATAGAAAATTTTCTCTTGCTAAAGAGAGACTTATTTTCTATAGAAAATTTTCTCTTGCTAAAGAGAGACTTATTTTCTATAGAAAATTTTCTCTTGCTAAAGAGAGACTTATTTTCCATAGAAAATTTTCTCTTGCTAAATAGAGACTTATTTTCTATAGAAAATTTTCTCTTGCTAAAGACTTATTTTCTATCAAAAATTTTCTCCTGCTAAAGAGAGACTTATTTTCTACAGAAAATTTTCTCTTGCTAAAGAGAGACTTATTTTTCTATAGAAAATTTTCTCTTGCTAAAGAGAGACTTATTTTTCTATAGAAAATTTTCTCTTGCTAAAGAGAGACTTATTTTCTATAGAAAATTTTCTCTTGCTAAAGAGAGACTTATTTTCTATAGAAAATTTTCTCTTGCTAAAGAGAGACTTATTTTCCATAGAAAATTTTCTCTTGCTAAAGAGAGACTTATTTTCTATAGAAAATTTTCTCTTGCTAAAGAGAGACTTATTTTCTATAGAAAATTTTCTCTTGCTAAAGAGAGACTTATTTTCTATAGAAAATTTTCTCTTGCTAATGAGAGACTTATTTTCTATAGAAAATTTTCTCTTGCTAATGAGAGAGTAATTTTCTATAGAAAATTTTCTCTTGCTAATGAGAGAGTAATTTTCCATAGAAAATTTTCTCTTGCTAAAGAGAGTCATTTTCTATAGAAAATTTTCTTTTGCTAAAAAGAGTCATTTTCTATAGAAAATTTTCTTTTGCTAAAGAGAGAGTCATTTTCTATAGAAATTTTTCTCTTGCTAAAGAGAGAGTCATATTCTATAGAAAATGTTCTCTTGCTAAAGAGAGAGTATTTTTCTATAGACAATTTCTCTTGCTAAAGAGAGAGTAATTTTCTATAGAAAATTTTCTGCTGCTAAAGAGAAACTTATTTTTTATAGAAAACTTACTCTTGCTAAAGATAATTTTTTTTAATTTTTTTTTTTTTATAGAAAACTACTTCTCTTTAGCAAGAGAAAATTTTCTATAGAGAAACTACCCTTTATAACAGGTGATCTTTTTGTTTTTTGTATATAAAAGCTCTCTTATTTTCTAGCTTCTTGGTGTTAAACAAAATTTCTGTTTTCCTTTTTTGCAGTTTTTGATGAAGATTTTGTTTTCGAAGAAAATCCCAATGCCATTGATAAACGTACTATAGAAATTTTACTCTATGACTTTGATGCCTACTCCCGTCACGTGTGCATAGGAGGAGCACAGATTCCATTGGCAAATTTGGATTTAACTAAAAAGGAGAAATTTTGGACACCTTTGGGCACGTGTGCTGAACAAGTAAGTAAATTTACACATGATTCTTTTTTTTAATATTGTGTAATGTATATTTATTCAGGATATGAAAGTTGATTTGGGTGATGTTATGATAACATTGGCCTACTTGCCCTCGGCAGAACGTTTAACAGTTGTGGTTATAAAGGCCAGAAATTTGCGCATTGTTGATGATTCTCGCAATTCTTCGGACCCTTATATTAAGGTAACTTTAATGGTGCCGGGTAAAAAGAATAAAAAGCGGAAGACGGCTGTCATACGCAATAATATAAATCCGGTATATAATGAAGCCTTAACATTTGATGTCCACAAAGAAGCTTTAAAAAATGCCACCATAGAGTTGCAGGTGGTTCACGATGGTTTATTGGGTAAGCGAAATATATAATGTGAAATATGCTGTTTATACCCTACACCACCATAGGTGGTTGGGGTATTATGTGTTTGTGCAGAAATTGTAACGCAGAGAAAAAATCTTCGGACCTCCACCTTAAAGTATACCGTTCGACTCAGATTATGAGAATCGAAATGGTGTAGGGTATCATATAGTCGGGCTTGACCGACTATATCTTCTCTCGTTTTTTAATAACAATTTAATTTTTTACTTCTCAGGCTCTAATGAAATTTTGGGAAGAGCTATTATTGGTTCCGGTCCTGATGTACGTCCTGATGAAAAAATTTTCTTCGAAGAAATGTTCCGCTCGAAAACCGCCACTGCACAATGGGTGCCCTTGCAAGATGTTAATAATGGTCGCACTAACAGTGGAAATTAAAGTGGAACTTGTTATATTTCTTTGATATTTTAACAGGGTTTGTGTATAAACTAAAATTGGTTTCTAACTAAACCTTAAAACATAGCATACTTACCACACTTTGTCATCCAAATATAGTTTGAGAGTCTTAGCATTGCAGAGTGTCTATGCTAATGATTTGCTGTTAAATAGCAGTTCAAGCACTATGTAATTGGCGTTTATTTAAAATTAATGTTAATATGAAATAACATTATTTTGTCTTTACCCCCAAAACAATTCGAAAATTGTGGGACAAATTAAATTGTAATCAGAAAATAAAGGATTTTTGCAGGGATATTTATGTAATTAAAAAAGAATAATTAAAAATTAAATCTTAAAACAATTATTAAATGTGCTTTAAAATTGGAAAACTATTAAAATTAAAAGAGAGATAAAATCAGATTTTTTTTTTTTTATATATTAAATAAATTAATACCTAATTAATTGGATTTTTGCTATTGATGTTTATAAACAATTACTATCATTCATATACATATATAAATGTTTTTTATGTAGTAGTAGCAACAAATAATAATAAATAAAAAATAAATTTAAAGAGATTTTTGTCTAAATGTCCATAAGTACCTAAAATAGTGAAACTTCTTATAATTTAAAATCAAATAATATGAAAAATTAAAAACCAAACAGTATTTTGTCAGTATATTCGGAACCATAAAAAATGAGGAATTAAAAATATTTAGTAAAACTTGTTTAATTGAATAAATTAAAAGAAAATTTATAATTACTTAACAAATATTTGCCAGTACTTAAGTATAACTAAAACAAATATGTAATACATACATATGTAGATATTTATATAAATGATATCTACAAATGATTATTGAATTGATTATATATTTAGAACATAGGTACACGCATACTACTACTACTAATAATACATAAAGAAAAAAATATATATTCATACTTATACTACATACATATATTATAAATGTTAAAAATATTTAGTATTAATATTTATTTAAATAAATTCGTATGAGAAACAAATTAGCGAATTTCTTTAATTTAAAGTTTTGGTAAGTAGTTTTAATATCGAATAATATTTTTAACTTAATAGATACCCAGCAAAAACTTTGGTTGCCACATAATGAGTTAAGAAGCTTACACATTAGCTGAATAACTCATTATTTTAACACGGTGATGACATTAGCCAACTACTTACACTATACATTACTTAGATGTCATTACAATAACTAATTACTTCCAAGCTGTTTGATTTTAAAGCATTACTGAAGTCATGATTTGTAATAACAATAGGAACTAGTTTAATTTTAGGTTATAAATAAGTAATGAAATGTCAGGATATAAAATATTTGTTTGTTGTTTTAAAAAAATTTTTTTTAAATTTAATTTAAAAAACTAACAACAACTAAAAATTTAATTGAAATAAATGTAATAAAAATAAACTATTTTAGATTATAAATTAATTCATGCGCAAATTTTGCCTTTCATTTATGTGTTTCTTCTTCAAATATGTATATGAATTGGTAACTTCATTTAATATTTTCAAAAATATGATCATAAATAATTATTTACATTCGGGTTATAAATAATTAGTTACTAAACAACTTTTGCGTAATGCGGACAGTATATTGTTGTCATTACAAAGTAACTACATCCATAACTACATGTCATTACCAAGTTTTTGCTGGATAGATATTGTAGTTTATAAATCGAAAAAATTGTGTAAATAAATCTGTATGTCCCAAAATACTACCCGGATCGAATTGAAAAATCGAAACTTCTACAAATCAAGTCTTAAAATTTAAAATATATAGTGTTTATTTCTTTTTATTTTTGGGAATGAGTTATGAGGTATATGAGGGAAGTTTTTAAATTCAGTATTTTCAAATACATACCGAAATAATATGCCAAACACTTTTTTTGATTATCTCTTTCTTTTTTGCACTATATATCCAGCATTTGTTGAAATTAGTAAATTCTAGAAAAAATTCATGTATTTCGATGAATAATAAATATCTTAAGATTTTTTTTAATTTTTAAATATTTATCGATCAATTTGGTATTAAACTTCTTCCCTCAGGGAAGAAAACGAATGCAGAAATGAGATTTTTTGAAAAAGACAACTTTTTAAAGTTTTTTGCTATTATTTCTAATTTGATATATAAGTGCAGGGCTGGACAGGGGGTTCAAAAGCTAATTTTTTGGTAATAAATCTGTATCTCCTAAGCTAATGGTCGAATTTAATTGAAATGCATGGGAGATTTGTAGAAGAGGACCTAAGCTTTCAGAAAAATTATATTATAGTCACCATGTAATAACACAAGATAAGCCACAGGGTCTCAAAGTTGATTATCTCGAGTATGTAAAAGTTTCAAAAAATCGTAACTTCTACAAATGAAGTTCGATTTTAAAGATTCTTATATTTCTGTAAAGTGTTTGGCAGGATAAAAAAAGAATTGTACTAAATTCTTGTAAAAATATCCATTTTTCACACTAATTTCAGAGTGCTAACTTTGAATATTTTTCACTTCTAGACGAATTGAGTAATCCAAAAATTCTTTCAGCGTGTTATTTTAAAAATTATAGCAAAATGTTTTTCAAAAACGTTTAACTCATATAGCTCAGGACATGTTACCGAAAAACGAAACAAAGTCGACGTAAGAAATGAAAAATTTAAAATCATAAAAAAAATTCCCTTTTCATAAGATCTTCACTCCTGCATTCGTTTTAGGTCGGGCAGGAAACAGTTTGTGTCAAATTGTTCTAAATCTATTTTTTGTTAAAATATCGTCAATAAATTAAAAAAACTCCTGTGATATTTTTTTTATTAATCGATTTTTTTCTAAAATTGACCATTTTCCACCAACGCTGGATGTAGGGTGCAAGCCTAAATCTGTTCAACATTTCTATATAAACTGAACTTTGATCACGTTTATTTTTCATATTTTTTAGTAAGTAAAAAAATGTATTTTAAGAATTATAAGACATTTTTTTGGCTGAATGACAACATCCGTCCGTCCATCTATACATTTGGGTTAAATGGGAAAATTTTTATAGATGAAGATATTGCTTTCAAAATGATTCAAAGGTCAAAATTAGACTTATAGAAATTAAATCTTTATATCTACAAAAACGATAATTTTAAAATACTTTTTAATAATGAGCTCATAAAAAAAACTACAAACTAATTTCTTTTAAATATTTTTAATTTTTACATACAAAAAATAGCATATCTAGCTTCATAAATCCTAAACCAAAAGAGTCTACAGCTTGAATTTTGGCTCGAGTAAAGAATAGAGTTAAATTTCACTGGTCGAAAAAAAAAAAAAAAAAAAATAAAAAAAATAAATAAATAAAAAATTCGTGCTCCTTCAAAAAAAAAAAAAAAAAAAAGTATGCGAACTAGATGGAATTTCGCATGCTAAACTCGAATCTGCTTTCTGTTTTTTTCAATCAGGTCAAGATTTCTTTTATGGCGTATCTACTCAAGTATATTTCACTATAACTCGATTACGGTATGTACGATTTATATAAATGATACACCAAAATATGTGCAATAAAATTGGCTTTAAGTCGTTCTACTAACAAATTTTTATCTCATAAATAGTTTAGGAGATATTTCGAAATAAATGTCCAAAATAATTCATGCTAAATTCAAGATTTATTTTTTTTACTAAAATTTATTTTTATACCCTACACCACTATAAGTGGTTGGGGTATAATGCGTTTGTGCTGAAGTTTATAACGCACAGAAAAAATCATCGGACCTCCACCTTAATGTATACCGTTCGATGTCGTCTGTCTGTATGGCTACCAAAAAACCATGTGAACAAAGTGCAGGTCGCAATTTTAAAGATATCTTGATGAAATTTGGCAAGAAAAATTATTTTGACACATGGACAAAGCCTATTGAAATTGGTTATGATCGGTCCATTATTTCACCTAGCCCCCATACAAATGTCCTCCCAGAAAGGGAGTTTAACGATCATAAATGCCTTAGATATAGCAATATTTCAATGAAACTCGGTACAAAGGATTTTTGTATAAGTGCCAAATGTCATCAAGATCGGTCAATAATTGACCATAGCTCCCATATAAATCCCCTCTTCCGAAAATCACTTTAACGTGCATAAATCTTATACGAATGATAGCATCAAGTTAATATTCGACACAAATAAGTTTTATATAAGTAAACTACATTGCCAAAATTTATGAGAATCGGTCCATAATTTACCATAGCTCCCATATAAACCCATTTCCGGGAATCGCCCTAAAGGGCATAAAATCATATAGATGTTAGTATTAATGCATTGTTCTGTATTTGTATAATTAATTTTACATTGAGTAAAAGTGTTGTTTTGCAATTAGTCACAAGTCTAATTTTTAGGTCATACACAATGGTGTAGGGTATCATATGGTCGGTCTTGACCGATGTTTTCACATTAAAAGTGAAAACATCGAAAATGTTTCAGTTTATCATCTTTATCTTTATCTCTTTGAGCTGAATTTACATAATTTTTTGTTCAGTTAAAATTTCAGTAGTTATTCGGTAATTAGTAGCAAAAAAATATTAAAAAAAAAAACTAAAAATCGTTAAAATTTTTATCCATAACTCTGAAATTCTTAGTCAATAAAAAATATTGTTGACACACCTAAAATCTTTTGGTGTATTATTTTGTTCTTGAGTTGTAGTGAAAATTGTACAAACCATATTCGAGTTTTATAGTGTGACCGCCGAATAAGGTGATGATATTAGTCATGCTCATAAAAAAATCAGTATGTGATAGAAAAAAAGTGAATGCGGGTTCTTGTTTAACTCGTCAAAATCCATCTAGTCCAACTATTTTTGTTTCAAGAAAAAAAATATTAAAGATTTTTGTATTTCTACTCACTCTACTGTGAATGAAATTAAAATTTGTGCATAAGATAATCCAGATCTGATGGGAAAAAACTGAAAGCAGATTCGTATTTAGCACATCAAAATGCTATTCGTCTATGGTGGAGGTTTTTTTTGTCGACCAGTGTTATCAGTATATAAGTTTTTTAGGAATTTTAAAGTGTCGTTTTTTGAGTTATTCAGCTTTGACTTTATAGCATCGCTTTTGACCTTTGAACTTTTGAAGTACCTACATTCATTTTATACATGTAATTTTAAAGTCAATATCTTTTTATATAAAATATAAAAAAAAAAAATTGAAATTTGCAATGTAGCGTTTAGAGTTATAAACAAAAAAGTGTGTATATTTTTGCAAGAAATTTGATAGTTTTTTTCATTTTTAAAACGTCATATTCTTAGACAGGACTTGTAGTAGTGTAGTGAATTTCATTAAAATCGGAGATATCAAATCTGAAAGTGCCTTTGTCCGTTTTGATATATAATTACTCATATGTATAAATATTTTTCTAAGAATGCATTTTCTTAGAAATTTACTTTAAAATTTCTTACTTAATATATTCTACGTAAATAAATATTTTTTTGTAAAATACTATAAACAAGTTCAATTTAATTTCATCACTTTCTCTATACTTTTGTCAGTCTTCTGGCTTACTTTGTCTCTGTAGGTGTTACTTGTGCTTTTGACACCATGGACGGGTGGGATCATCACTAAATGGCTTAAAACAATGACAGAGCCTTATTATATTGTTTCGCCTCCTTTAGTTTCAGTTTATTTGCTTTATACTTGTTAAATAGATTGTACATAGTTCTTTAACTTCAAATTGTGGATAGGGTGTTAAAATTGAAAAACAACTCAAGTGAAATTTTATTCAATTTTACAAAACCTGTAAGCACTAAGTCCAGCTGCAATCTTTTCAATGTCATTTTTGTTTGTTTTCTTTCTTTTTCTTAAACAATGTTTTGGAAATGAAAGTAAAAAAAGTGTATTTGGTCTGAAGACATGCACTATAGCAAAACCCAAAAACCACCGAAGGACACTTTATACTAACACATTCACTGGTAGCTTTTAAGGAAATCATAGATATATTGCACTGTGGTCCGCTTGAAAAATAATATTTTGTTAACTTTAGTTATATTCAGAAAAATTTTATATTTCTAATGCATATATTATAACAAAAGCTTAAATTATGTGCATTTGATATTTGTACAATTATAATAACATTAAGTTTTAAATTAGTTCCACTGTGTACCATGGTTTTTCTTTATGCAGCTAAAGAAAAACCAACAGAGCATTTAAACACCCACAAAAAATACCAACTGACAATTACAACGATACCAAGGTACAGACAGCAGGACAGACGTTCAAAGATAAACTGCTGCAGCTAAAAGTGCAGCAACTTTGACTTGGAACAAAAGGCATCAAGTCAATAAGAAACCGGTAAGGAAAGAAATAAGCTAATGCAAAAAAAGAAAACAACAAGAAAACAGATAAAAAAAGAACTACATAAAACTAAAAGCTAAAGAAAAAATCAGCACTTATATAACTGAATGAACAACTAAAAATTCTATTATCTTTTCGATAACTCAAGCAAACAGCCAGTGTTGGCTGCATTGTCAATGCAAACAACAATCAGCTGGTATGATTATGAATGGTTACATTGGTTTTATCTTCATCGCTGTTCTCTCTTTTTCAGTGTACGTGTACGTAGGGAAAATTTTCCTGATAATTTTGACATGATTGGTTTACGCTATTTCCCTTTGAATACACATACACACACGTATGTATGTTAGAGAGTCTTTCTGCATGTCTTGCATATAAAATGGTTGTCACGATATATAGCAACATTAATCGATAGGAAAATTGTCTTATAAACGCAATTGCACATTTAGTAGCAACTTTAACGTCATAAAAAACCAACACACAAACAATACATATTTCTTTTGTGTGTATCTTCTTAACTTGTTTCTTCTTTATTTTCCGTAAATGGGACTAAATAAACTTTTAAATCAGGTCATGTTTGGTTTAGATTTAAAATGAACTTTGTAATTGTGTCAATTTGAAAATAAAACTATTTATGTGTTGTAGACAGAAAACTGAACTTGGTTTTGTCATAGCTTATAGAAATGAATCAGATTCCATTTAGACGTTTGCTTTGGGAACTTTTGAAAAAGTATATATATTTATTCATGAGAAATTTGATAAAGATTGGGCCATGATTATTCTAACAAATATTACTCATACGCCATAATATTAAAAAATAAATCTTATTTTGACCTTTGAACTTTCAAAATAAAATAACTTTCTATATTTCATTTTTAGGGGAATATCTTTTAATTGATACTAAAATTAATATTTTGTTATGTATTTTTCAAAAGTTCAATTTCAACATTATATAATTTTTTAAGGATCTTAATAATTCCGTTTTTTGAGCTTTAGTGGTTTGATTTCTGTATATTCATCTTTGAACTTATAAATAAACTTTATATATAAAGTTATAAATTTTATATCTATGTTGTTAATATGAAACAAAAGCCAGAGATCTGCCATGTGTTAAATGTATTTTATTAAATTTAAAGCTTGAATATAACAGTCTCTAATAAAAATGCAATTTCAAAAGATTGACCCATTATCTTCATTTTTAAAAGCTAAATTGTACACACTAATATGTTCGTATAAAGTGTTTATATAAAATATTTATAATTAGATTTCATTGAAATAAATTATATACAAGAAATTAGAAAAATATAAAAAATAAAAAAATTAACAAAGAACATTGACATTTAAAGATTTGTCAATATCACTTTTTCAAGTAACCTAATAAACAAATTTGTAAGAATTTTAATTAAAAAATAAGTGAATTCATAAATGAAACAATACATTGTTTTGATTAAATTTATTATAAATAAGGTATGAGTCGTATTTTTTTTTTTAAATTTTATTAATTTTAAGAAAATATTTTACTTGTTTACAAGTTGAACAGCAGTTAATCCTAGTGAACTGTTTATATAGCAAGCAAATAACATAGAAGCCAAACACTAACTAGTTCTAAGGAGACTAATTTGTTAAGTGTATGAGTGTTCGACTTGTCCAATAATTAAAAGATGGTAATTTCTACGCCCGAACGTCTTTTTTTTAAATTATCACTAATTAAAAATAAACACTGTTGAATCTACTTGTTAGACGCAGATTTGGAAGGTAGTGGAAGAGTGAAGTATAAAACTTTAATTAATAAAAAATGTATTTTATTATTAATTTTTATGGTTTAATTTTTTGCAATAATAAAATTTATTATAAACAAATTATTTTGTTATTTATAAAATCTAATTTAGCTTTTTAAATAGAACATATCGTCCCTGCGCTGATTTAATTACCTATGTGAAAATTTTGGAAATTTATTTATTTCTACATTTAGATCCCCTAATAGTTATACATATGGTCACCAAAGCATTTCACGACATCTCGACTAGTTTATGGTTTACAAAATTACCTATGTAAATAATTATTCAATACTAGTTAACCCATTATTGTCCACGGCGATCTAGCCAACTTAGAATTTTAAAACTTGGAATATCATGTCAAATGAGGCATACAAACTTATTGACATTGAAAAATTGTTTATATTTGATTTAGTAAGGAAGTTATAAGCCGTTACATATACGTAATAGTGGGCATTACTCACTAATTTTTTGACCTTGTATTTTCTATATAAATCTCATGGGCTATATAAGAAAAACCTAAAAAAGAAAAACCTAAATGTTAAATTTTTTGAAAAAAGGCACAAAAAATTTATATATTTAAGAAGTGTTACAATATTTGTGGTAATTCATCATTGAAAATTTTTTCTAAATTCAAATATGGCACCAAGTGACTACATCCGGTTACCGGAAATGACTTCCTCTGCTTGATCTAGGATCGCATCTTCCTCATGATCTTCGTTTTTAGGCTAATAAGCAGCACAAGAATAAGGATGTACTAAAATAAATCTGACCTGAATGCGTCTGTAGTACTTTTGCAATCCTCCTGCCGTTAAAATCAATCAAAATATTATTAATATTCTTAGAGAAAATGGTAATATTAAAATTTAAAAATAAAACATATAATATTTAATGCTTGAAAGTGTACATCTCAAGACTAGTTACACCAAAATTTACTGATACAGACTTACGTCAACTAAAGCTTTGATGCTGTCTGTCCGACTATCTGTCTTACAGTTTAAGATTATTATAAAATTTATTATTATTATTATTATTTCTTTAATAATCAGAATAGGAAAAAGCTCGGGAGACCATACTGTCAATGATATCTGAGCATTAACTATTATAAGGAGTGCGATCGAAAAAATCTTAACATCTTAATGACTACCATGTTGATTTGTTGCAATTTTCATCAAAATGAGTGGCGAAAATGAGGTACGTGCAGTAAATTATTGAGAAATTTCAAAAAAATTTAAATTGGTCCTACAAATAATTGGTCAAAGAATTAAATGTCCGCTGCCAAACTGTTTCCAAGGTTATTAAACAATATCAGGAGAATTCGACCATTGATAGGAAACCTGATTCGGGAAGAAAAATGGTCCACATTATATTGGGAAGGCCAAGAAAATTGAAAGCATATTGAAAACAACTCCAAACACATCTGGTAGAAAAGCAGCCCGGTTAGCTCAGTGTTCTGACTATTTGGTGCAAAAAGTTAAAGCTATTGCTGAGTTAAGAACATACAAAGTCCAAAAAGTTCCAGACTGGAATGCTACAAAAAATTTAGAAGCCGAGAATAGGGCACAGAGATTAAAGCCGAATTTCATACAAAAATACTCATGTTGTATAGAGTACGATGAAACGTATGTACTGGCTGATTTTTCGCAGCTTCGGGGTCAAAATTTTTATGTTTCTGCTACTCGAAGAAATGTTAAAGATAAGTTTAGGATCGAAAAGCTGACGAAATTGCGTATAGAATTCGTGGTGTTGCAAGATTTATGCAGTTGCGGCAAAAAAAAAGCCAGTCATTTGTTACAGTGGGCTCTATAAATACCGAAAAAAAATCAAAGAATGTTTGCAAACAAATATTTTTCCTTACATAAGAGATCACAATGTGTCCACATATTTTTAGCCCGATTTGGCATCATGTCACTACGTAAGAAAGCTCTGAAGTGGTACCAAGCAATAACATATTGGACTTTTGTGAAAAGAGAATCGAAGACAACAGAAGAGTTGTCCTAAAACATTAAAAATTTTAAAAGCAGATTTGTAGACTGTTCCAAAAAAGTCACTGAAGCAACTATCAAATCACTAATGGAAGGGTTACACAAAAAAGTCTACGAGGTCGTAAATAGTGGAAAAAAGTATAAAATTTATAATTTTCTGTAATCTGTAGTATAATATCAATTAAATAAGAGAACAATCAAAACTTCTTATGTAGGATTTCTTTTAATCAAAAATTAAAAGTTGTATATAGTGTCGATCGAAAATAATATTTTTGAAGATATTTTAAAATTGGTCCAGTTAACGAAAGTGAAATAATTGATTCTTAATATTTTGAGAATTAGCTTAAGACACATACATCTTTAATTTTTGGAGGGTACGCTTGCAACATTTTTTTCTTGGCACAAATAGACGTACTTTATTGGGTTCAGGAATTTGTAGCAAATCTATAATTTTAACTTATTTAAAATCTTTATCTGAAAATAAATGAATACGGGTTCATTATTTTTTCTTTAGCTATCATTTGACACATGTCACATTTATATTGGTGAATTTTCTTTTTTAATTTTCTAGAAGATTTTTCTGGGATCATCAACAAATTTCCGTTTAATAGCATGTTCCAATTATCTTAGGAAGTTTAAATTTGACCAAGATATTACTAATAATACCTCCTTCCATAGTTCAAACTTATATTTAAATTAACTTAAGAACCTGCAAAAAGAAAAGCACAATCATACCTTAACAAAAAATTGCTCCATATAATTACTTATGTAATTTTTCTTTGATTTTATCCAAAACGTGGCAAAAACCTATTCATAAACGAACGAAGAAACGCAAAACTAAACAGTTTTCAGCTTTCCTGAAAAGTTATTAAAAATTACATAGGTAATTTAGTCAGCGCAGGGACGATTTTTTGTTTTTATCATATAAAAAAATGTTAAGACATTAAAAATGGTTTTCAATTATGAAATTTGTTATATTAATTAATTTTTTAATTGATTTTGCTCCAATCATCAAAGTTATAATATTAATTAAGTGGAACTAATTGATTTTAATTTAAATTTCAATTATTTTCTTAATCATATCAATAAGAACTGTTATTGAAAATATTATAAATATCTATTAAACTGTTTATTGATTCGATTCTTAAATTAATTATATTTATACCACTTCACAACTACGCTACTTCCAATAATATACAAGAATTTTAGTTTAAATTTTTATTGCAATACATCAAATATTTAAATACTTAGTACAAAAATAATTTTACAATAATGTTTATAAATTAGGTGAAATATAATAATGATTATAAGTAAACATATAACGTATATGATATAAAATTAATTATGCATATTAAGGACACTTGTTAACAGTGTTATTTGATGTTAGGAAAGACGTTTAAGTTTGAGATAGTTACTTCAACCTAAGGAAAGAGATAGTAATACTTATAGCACATTATAAATCTTAAAAATGTCACATCATCACTAGCCATAGATCTATTCGAATATTCAATCTATTTTTGTGCCCAAATGAAGGTTGTTTATGTGGGCCATACTCGTTAATTTTTCACATAAAGGAGTCTACCATTTCCATTAAATGATTATCGAAACGACACTGGCGGTAAAAAGAGTATAATTTGTCATTGGTCTGGAAATGTTTTGTTCATAAGCGAACAAATTTATGGCTAGTGATAAAAACATATTCGTACTTACTCATAATACAGAAACGAGAAACGTAGTAAAAAACTCCTCTGCCTTTAATATTTGCATCAAATAGCAGGATAAACTAAAATTGCATCTAGAATAACACCAGAAAACATTTCAACAAAAATCTTTCAAAGCCTTATAAATCCATACTCACGAAATAGTTCTATATTCGCTTTTAATACCGGAATAGAAGGAAATTATCGCAATATTATTTTTCTTGGAAAGGTCCAAAATAGCCAGAAATTATTTGCATTAAATATAAATTTATACAAAATGTATTTAAAAAAATTTTAATTTTCTCGTTTGAATTTTGTATAGAGCTGTCATTTTGTGTAGAAAAAAATATAAGTAATTATTAAATTTATGGTATTAATAATTATTATAATTAAAGTTATATATAAAATGAAATAAGAAATTAATTGAAAAATTTTGTCGAATATTTTTTTCTGTGAAACAATTATTTAAATTAATATTTGTAAATGAGCGCAATTATTTTTGGCAATTTTTCGAAATTTTTGCTTTTTTTGAAAAATTTACCTTTTTTCTACCAAAAAACGAAACACACAAGATTTTTAAAACTGAAAGTAGCAACTTTTCAAAAATTATTATATACCGTAATAAAATATGAAATCTCTACTTTCGGAAATAAGAAAAAAAGTTTGCGCAAATTTGCGCAATTATTTTTGGAGATTTTTTTTAAAATTTTACTTTTTTTTTGGAAAATTAAAAAAATACCATTTTTTTTTACCATAAAACGAAACACACAAGATTTTTAAAACTGGAAGTAGCAAGTGTTCAAAAATTTTTATAAATCGCAATAAAATATGAAATCTCTATTTCCAGCAACAAGAAAAAAAGTTTGCGCAATTATTTTTGGCAATTTTTCGAAATTTTTACTTTTTTTAAAAAAATTTACCCTTTTTCTACCAAAAAACGAAACACACAAGATTTTTAAAACTTAATGGGCCGTATGTGGTACCTAGGGGCACTTATGATCCGATCATAATAGAATCAGGTAAAATGATTTACATTCATATTAAATTAATATTCCTGGCCTTTGTATACCTCTATTACAATTTAAATTTAATTTCCTTTTAATGAAAACTTTGATAATGATTTTGAAATACATATTTATGAGGTGATTTGAAAATGGTGCAGTTCATATCAATTTATTCAGAGCAAATTTCATTTCTAGGGAGGTACATTTACAACCTTAGCATATATGTATGTCTACGTAATATATTAGGGTTGTCAAAAAACACTGTCATCATCTTTCCACGTTAATGGGTTTTGGTTGTAAATTAAATGTTATACTTGCTAGAGGAAAATGATGTGATAGTTGTGGCCTACGATTTAGTTGATAGTTCACAGAACAGTACATTCGGAAAATATCTGAACACGATATCTGATGTTCTAAATAAGTAGCTCTCTAAGTGTGCTCTGATCATGAGCCACCGAATCAGGACTTGATGTGAATATCGGGAAAATAGAACTGGTACTTTTCACAAGGTGTAGTAAATTAAGTAGCTTCCAGACTCCTTAAATGAATGGTAACAACTTGAAGTTATAAAACTTCACAAAATTTATAGGAGTATGATTGGACAGGGCATAAAATTCTAAACGTTTAAGGGAAATCTATGCTACCGTCTATTATTTTCAGAAGCTGTTAAGTAGCAGTTTACTGACAAAGCAATAATGGAGTGAAATGATGACTGCGTTAAGCAAGATTTTGTTGAATATGAATAGCAGGTAGTTAAGAAATAGTATCATAGAAAATAGGTGAAAAAAAGACGATATTTGTAGATGATGCAAGGGACTACAGAAGACAGTTTTGTTCTTAAATATCGCATAAAATTCTGATATATCTTTGTTCTTATTTGTTTGAGCATCTAACTCACATTAAAGGCCTAAACCGTGGACAAGGCTTAAAGATTGTATTGAATGGAAACCATATACAAACCAATAATAAGGAATTATAATGGGCCAACTGGCCTCTATGGATATCAGTTTCACTTAGGGAATCGGTAATATTAACTCTCCTAGTGATCATTAGTATGACATTGTTATTAAATGTTCAAGTAAAACGAAATCTTAGGTCACAGGACATGAAAAGATTTTGAAGCTTTACACCTGATTTAATTTAAGATTTCCTCTTTTTCTCCTTTCCTATCTTAACTAAAGTATTTTACATATTTAAAAATAATAAATTTAAGTCTAGTTAAAAGTTTCTTTTAACATTTTGTACATTTACTTGTTTATAAAATTGCTTACTCACAAATATCCCGTCATTCACAAGTATATCAAATATTTGTATTGGTTTCAAATACACTGTTACTGATATACTCATGCTTCCTTAGTTTTGTTTCCTTTTCATATTTTATTTCGTAAACTCATGGCATTTGGATTTCAATATCACTATTACATAGAAATATTTTGTAAAAACAAGTGATGGAAAATTGTCATTGTCAACAATGTAGATGAAAGAGGAAATAAGGAAGCAGAGTTAAAAAAAAGTAATGTCATATTGTTCTTGTAAAAGTACAACGAATGTTACAATTGCGTGACTTACTTAATTTAATCATTAATCTTAATACTTACATCTTTTACATTGTGTAGCTAATGTTGCAACTTTCACAGCAAATATTAAAG
Source organism: Protophormia terraenovae (assembly GCA_951394005.1). Classification (NCBI taxonomy): domain Eukaryota; kingdom Metazoa; phylum Arthropoda; class Insecta; order Diptera; family Calliphoridae; genus Protophormia; species Protophormia terraenovae. The sequence goes on from OX596074.1 coordinate 141,387,184, forward strand.
CAGTCGCATTTTTCACTTAATTTATTTATTAAACTAATAAAATAAAATCTTACTTAAATAAATTTATATCATTTTAAGTTTTGTTAAATACATAGGTATGTATGTTTAATTGTTACTTAATTCCATAGTATTTGTTTAAATTTTCTTTTCAACTTTTTTTGATTTTTATACCCTACACCACCAAAGGTGGTTGGGGTATTATGTGTTTGTGCAGAAGTTGTAACGCAGAGAAAAAATCTTCGGACACCCACCTAAAGTATACCGTTCGACTCAGAATCACTTTCTGAGTCGATTTAACGATTTCCGTCCGTCTGGTCGGCTGGCTGGCTGGTTGTCCATGTAAAGCTTGTGCGCAAAGTACAGGTCGCAATTTTGAAGATAATTTGATGAAATATATGCCAAATGCTTTTTTCAACCCAAGGACGAAGTCTATTGAATTTGTTTATGATCGGCCCATTATTTCACCTAGCCCCCATACAAATGTCCTCCCGGAATAGAGTTTTAACACTTATAAATGCCTTAGAAATAAGAATATTTTGATGAAATTTGGCACAAATAAGCACAAATTCGTGTGCCAAATTTCATGAAGATCGGCCCATAACTGACCATAGTTCCCATACAAACCACTCTCTCGAAAATCACTTTAACGTGCATAAATACCATACAAACGTTAGTATTATGTTAATATTTAACACAAGTAAGTTGTATAAAAGTAAAAGCAAAATTATGTGGATTGGAATGGTGTAGGGTATCATATGGTCGTTCTTGACCGACTATATCTTCTTCTCTCGTTTTAATTAAATCGACTCAAATTTATTACCAACCACTAGAGGTTTTATTATGAAAACAAACTGCTTTTATTTGTTTTTTTTTTTTCCTTTTAATTCTCTTACCTACAAATTTTGGTTTAAAACTCTTTGTTTGAATTTTATCTTTTTCTGACCCATCAACTGAGTGTTTGTATTAAGTTTTTTGCTTGGTTGAAAATCAAAAAAAATTGAGGCTGCAAATAAATCGGAATGGGAATAAAGAGGTATTTAGCTAAGTCGAAAAGTAAATGGTAGGTAAAAGGTACGTAAAAACGATATAAACAACACCAATTCCAATTCATAAAATCAATTTTGGCAGGAAATATTAGTGATCATAAATTCTCGTCATCTTCTAGTTTAAAAATATAATGGATTTGTGGTAGGATATATATATATATATATATATATATATATATATATATATATATATATATATATATATATATATATATATATATATATATATATATATATATATATATATATATATATATATATATATATATATATATATATATATATATATATATATATATATATATATATATATGGGCAATTAACAAAATTTTTGATTTTAGCCCTACAAAAATATATATTAATTTTTTTTGATGGCACATTAAAATCCTTTTGTTAATCATTTCATGTGAGGAGCGCGAAAGTTATGGCGGTTTCAAGTTAAACATATAAACATTTTTACAAACTAGAAGTTTATTTAAAAATTTGGTCAAAATTACACGTAATATCAAAACCTACTAAGTTACTCAAATAAAATTTATGATATTTTCAATGTTTGATGGTATTTTTAGGGTTCCCTAGTTTAACGACATTTGACTTAAATTTGTGATCCCGATCAATTATATTTATCGCCACTCTTATATCTATATATCCAATATTTGTTTATATTGCAATTTTCTATATAAAAATACAAAAACAAAAAGTGCAATTTTTAATGCTCCTACGATTTTGTTATGTAAAATTACAAAAAACTAAGTTCACGCAGTAATCCAAGCAATTCCATATGAAAATGTGAATGTGCATCGCGAAAAACTGAATTTTTGTAAAATTTTCTCACCTGTTTTCCAAACTTTGAGACTATCTACTACGTTGACTATTTAGGGCACATCAAAAAGATATAGCGCAAAATACGTACAATTACAACAATTATTAATCCCGCATTATTAATTGGCACACAGACCGCGCCCAAAAAACTGAAAAATTAAAAAAACCAAAAAATTTTGTCATCAAAATTTTACTACCATGTATTTAGTTGTTGAAAGTCTGCACAACAACAAAAATAGTGCAGAAGTTATATACAAAGTCCGATTAGTTTACTTATGCAAGAGTAAGATCAAAAAGTATAAACGCGCGAACAAAAATTGTAGAAGAATGGGAAAAACTTAAGTAGTTTTTATCAGTTTTTCTATATTCTTGAACTTTAAACAACAATTATGGTTAGAAAAAGAAACCTATTGTGCTAAAATTTTCAAGTCTTTTGAGTTCAGATCTGTAACCAGTTTGTTTAAAATGTCATTACCACAAAAGTTATTAAGGATTTATGTCAGTTTCCGCCAGGTTAAAAATTTTTGACAATTGCCCATTTATATAAGGGCTCCTGAAATTGTGCATCATTTGACATATATCTCGTTAATGTGCGTGAATGGCTCCAAGAGGTGCCTTTTTCGCGAGGCACACTCGCAACGTTATTTCAGTGAAGTTAGAGTATAACGTTATCAAAGGAGGTTTCCAAATGACACACAAAGCGGCATTTACCCTGAAAAGCTGGCCAAAAAGGCAAAAAAGAATTTAAAGAAATTTAAGAGACTGAGTATGCAGTTCGATAGACAACAAAATTCTGCATTATATAGTGAATTTTCACGACTTTAAGTTGAGATTTGTAGATTTGAGACGATGTAAAAGTCAGGAAAGTGAAGAAAATTAAATGCGTTTTTGGTGTTTTTTTTTTTAATTTTAACAGGTTTATATGATATTTCTTATTATTCGTTCAAAATTTAAAAGTAATAAAAATTTCACATTTTTTTACCCCCCCTCCCCAAAAAAAGATAAGGATTTTAAAGGTGAAAGTAGTTTTTAGTAGTTTAGTGTTATATACCACAAGAAAATATGAACTCTCTACATTCAGGTACCAAAAAAAAAAAAAAAAAGTTTGCGCAAGTTTGCGCCATTTTTTTTTTGACGATTTTTTGAAAATTTCACTTTTTTCAATTTTTGTTCATTGCACACTTTTTATATACCATACGTATGAATTGTTAACTTTTCGGGTTTTTTAGAGGTTTATATAATATTTTTTTGTTGATAAACGAACAGAGGTTTCACGTTGATTTTTTTTTTTGCCTTAAACGACATGATAAACGACAATTTTAAATGTTTTAAAGAAAAAAAATAACTTAAATATTTATGCTGGAAAAATTCGCTCAAAAATTAAAAAATCATATTTTTCTACAAAAAAAAAAAAAAAAAAAGAAACAGACAAAGTTTTTAAAACTGAAAGTAGCAAGTGTTCAAAAATTGTTATAAAATGCAATAGAATATGAAATTTCTATTTCCAGAAACAAGAAAAAAAGTTTGCGCAATTATTTTTGCCAATTTTTCGAAATTTTTACTTTTTTTGAAAAATGTACCTTTTTCTACCAAAAAAAGAAACACATAAGATTTTTAAAACTGAAAGTAGCAAGTTTTCAAAAATTATTATATACCGTAATAAAATATGAAATCTCTACTTTCGGAAATAAGAAAAAAGTTTGCGCAGATTTGCGCAATTATTTTTGGAGATTTTTTTAAAATTTTACTTTTTTTTGAAAAATTAAAAAAATACCATTTTTTTTTTACCAAAAAACGAAACACACAAGATTTTTAAAACTGAAAGTAGCAAGTATTCAAAAATTGTTATAAATCGCAATAAAATATGAAATCTCCATTTCCGGAAACAAGAAAAAAAAGTTTGCGCAAATTTGCGCAATTATTTTTGGCAATTTTTCGAAATTTTTACTTTTTTTTTTTAAATTTACCCTTTTTCTACCAAAAAACGAAACACACAAGATTTTTAAAACTTAATGGGCCGTATGTGGTACCTAGGGGCACTTATGATCCGATCATAATAGAATCAGGTAAAATGATTTACATTCATATTAAACATGTTCATGTCGAATTTCATCGAGGTAATAAAATATTTAAGCTAATCATAATTGCTAAACATATTTTCTTAAGGGGCCTTATTTTAGACCTAGGGTCAATTATGAACCGACCATAACAAAATTTGGTAATATGAATTAGATTTACATAATACACGTTTATACCGAATTTCATCACGATACCGATGTTTTTAAGCCATTTATAAGCGTAAACGTGAATTTTTAAAGGGGACTTCATATGGGGACTAGGGTCAAATGTGATCCGATTTTCACCAAACCTTACACCATGATTTCTTAGAATACAGAACTGATCCATGCTAAATTTGATCATGATTGTTGCATAATTACCATAATTATCTGTAAATAAGTGCAATTTCGAGGGGAATTTATATGGGAGCTAGGCGAAATCACGGACCGACTTGAACCAAAATCAGTTGCGTTCATCATTGGGCCTAACTAACACTAACACTATCAAAAAATTCCTGCCATTAACTCAAAAAACACTTCTAATAATTTTGGCCAGGTTTTCAGCCAAAATGCCTGTCTGTGTGACATTTCAAAATCATTGTGGCGTTTTAAAATATTAATCTGCTAAACGTGTATAGTTATTTTAAAGAATTCAGCAATTTTGCACATTTTGTTACAGCGGATGTTGGTGTTATAAATCAATTTTAAACTGAAATAAGTTCCTGTGTAAGGTTTTACTTATTCAGAAAATATAATTTCACTAAAAATATTCACCAACGGCTAAGAACACAATGTTTTTAGTTTAACATTAATTGTCGAGGCACATCCAAGGCGCTAATCAAAATTGGCGATGATATATGTATGATATGATATATAAATACCATATATCAAAATCAATATGGCGTTCGAAAAAAAGTACGATTTTTCATTTAATGCAACTTTAGAGATTTGACTAAGTGCAATTAAAAAATGTATATAAATGACATTGTCTTATGACTTATTAAAAAAAATTATGAATTTTGCAATAAATGGATGAATATGAACAAGGCTACATCACTAAAAACTGAATTTTACAAATTTTATAAGAAGGTTTAATAATTATTAAATCGCTAATATATCCACGCATACCTAACTTATCGCGATATTTTTAATTTGTATTTTATACACAGCATTGTAGAATACATAAATGCAATAATTTTTGATTTAGAACAAAAAATATTTTTCGTAATTTTTTTGAACATCAAAAGTAAACGAGTTTGAAGAATTTCCCATATACCAGAGAAGAAATTTGGCTATAAATTTGGCAAATGGTTAAATATTTTGTATGATCAAGGTACCCTATTTGCAACCTCAATAGCTCCGCTCCTAAGAGATATGTGGAGCCTCATTTTAAGGCATCAAAGTTTACACTCTTCTGTTACACTCTTGTAATATTTTATGCAAATCAAAACAGACGAAATTTCAATAAATATCCACAGACTTTATCACTTTAATTGGCTCTCACTAGATCACATAAATAAAATTCATCTTATTTTTTCCACTTTTAAAAAAGAACGATCATAAATGGTGTAAATTTACATACCCTTATATAGGCAACTAACACCAACTATTCAGACTAAATAATTAAAATACCTATAGACTTTTCAGCATTTAGAATGTTCAACATATTTTCTATTGAAATGATGGGTTTTTGTTTGAAGTTTTAGTTTTTGTGATACAAAAATGTAAAATAGATTCTTTCGCCTTAATGCAACATCATCAAATTCGCACATGAAAATAAAAAATACGCATATAAACACACGGACCTGCTCACAAAGCCAATTTTACCACTTGAGTAAATGTTGCACAAATACATGTACTAACACATTCTGTGTTGAATTTATACAATAAAAAATTTTGTTTTAAACACATTTTAACGTTGTTTTTACTCAGAAACTTTCAAGTAGAAAAATTTCATGGAAAACAACATGCAACAAAAAAATAAATCTCTAAAAGCAGTATTAAAAAAAAAAAAAAAAAATGCCAACATGGCACAACATCACCATAGTCATCACCAAATATTAAAAGCACCACAGACGAACCAATGCCACTAACGGAGTAACGATCTGACCACATAGAACAGCAGCTGCTTGCCCAAAATTTCTACTGAAGCCAATTGTCATGTGGTATTGTATAAAACTTTGCATACTCATACTCACGCAGATTTACTCATACGCATTCATATGAATTGAAATATTTCTCTACAGTTTTCGTAGATTTTAAATTCATTGAAAAAATTATAAACCCTTTTATTGTACTTTAGTTATGTATTTACAAGTTTTTATCCCTTTGTAGTCCAAGCTGATTCACATGCCCTTCTTTTGGACCAAATAGATATTAAAAAACACATAACATGACTGTCCGAAAAAAAACTTTCTTAAGTAAACACTTACCAGAACTTCAGGACTTTATGGCTCTTAACAGACATGCTGCTAGGACACTCAATAACTGGCCAAAGAAACATATTGAATAGCAGTAGCGACAAAATAAAACTAAAATACCCAAATAGTTATTTATTTCATCAGGGTATATAACCAAAAATTTAATGCGTTAATTGGAAAAACAGCATGACAAATATATATTCGGTTTCAAAATATGTCTGGTTTATACGTGTGTATGGCTGACTGGCTGGTCAACGACATTTATTGTAAAACTTTTGCTTTCTTTAAAAGGCAACTAAATTTTAAGGAAACTGAGGTTAAACAAATTAAATTTTTTATATTTTTCACATACTTATTTCTTAATAGTTGTTTCTATTAGGATTTTTATTTGGTAATATTTTTTGCTTTTACGTATTATTTTATACGTTTGAAGAAGACTTAAGTCGTCCCGATACAGAAAGGTGAAAGGCAATTAAAATTATGTGGGTATAAAAAATTACGATGAGCCAGGTGGATCGGAAAGGTATAAAGTTATACATAGAAAAAAAAAAAAAAAACATCGAATATGTAAAAACTTAACTACTTTCCCCTTATTCGCTAAATCGAACAGATGCACTATGGTTTCAACGACCACTTTTCTTGGCCAAATTAATTTTGGTAACATTTTCTTTTTGTGTTTTAATTATCGTAGTTTTGTTGCAAACACTTCAAAACGTCAAAAAATTAAGTTTTTTTCCTACTTTGACTAAATTGTCTTAACAATACATCAGATCAAAGATCAGTTTCTTAAGCAAATTTAAAATATGTATAAACGAGACACAAACTATAGTCGGTCAAGACCGACCATATGATACCCTACACCATTAGACCTGTGGCCAATTGTAAGCCAACATTTTTACTAAATGTAAAATAAATTATACAAATACAGAATAATGCATTTATACTAACATCCATATGATTTTATATCCTTTAGGGTGATTCCCGGAAGTGGGTTTATATGGGAGCTATGGTAAATTATGGACCGACTCTCATAAGTTTTGGAAATGTTATTTCTACTTACATAAAACTTATTTGTGTTGAATATTAACTTGATACTATCATTCGTATGGGATTTATGCACGTTATAGTGATTTTCGGAAGAGGAGTTTATATAGGAGCTATGGTCAATTATGGACCGATCCTGATAAAATTGGCACAAAGATTCATACTTATACAAAACTCTTCTGTGCCAATTTTCATTGAAATATTGCTGTATTTAAGGCAGTTATGATCGTTAAACCCCTATTTCGGGAGGACACTTGTATGGGGGCCAGGTGAAATAATAAACCGATCATAACAAATTTCAATGGACTTTGTCCTTGTACCAAAATAATTATCTGTGCCAAATTTCGTCAAGATAGCTTCAAAATTTGCGACCTGTACTTTGTTCACAAGGTTTACATGGACAGACAGCCAGCCAGCCAGACGGACGGACATCGTTAAATCGACTCAGAAAGTGATTCTGAGTCGAACGGTATACTTTAAGGTGGGGGTCCGATAATTATTTCTGTACGTTGCAAACATCAGCACAAACACATTATACCCCAACCACCTATGGTGGTGTAGGGTATAAAAAGGTGCCTTTTTTCAACAGTTTTCTTTATTTTATACCCAGCAGGAAAATATTTTAGTGCTTCCTCCCAACAGGCCTTTCTGAATGCTTCCGAATAAATTTTAAACACATTCCTTTTTGCCTTCTGTAAAAATTCCTTAAAGAATGCCTCGACTTCCTTTAAAATGAAATTTGGTACTAATTCTTGTTTCCATTTCGTTAGATCCGAAATAGAAGGTGTCACTCACCTGCTAACTTTCTCATTACAAACAGAAAAAAATTGTTATTAAGAGACTCAAAACTCATTTAGTCAAGTGTCGATAAAGAAGGTAGTCCGCATGTCTTTTTTTTTTGAATATATTTCATACTCTTTTTTAATAGCATTGAAAATATAAGAGAGCATATTTATTTAATTAAGAGTCCTTGCCTTTCCGCTTCTTTTTGGAAGGGAGAAGTGGCAGGCCCTGTTGATCCTAAATAAGGCATTTTAGAATGTATATATAGCCCTTCTATTTCCGACTGGGTAATTATTGAGTGCAACAATTTTTTAAATAAGTTTGTTATGAAAAATAGATCTTAGAATAAGTACTTTTATAATTAAGTACGAAATCAGTATGAACTTGTTGGTATCTTAGAAAAATATTGTGTGTTTTACGCAACCAAAAATGAAATTGGATTCGTAAAAAAATTTTCATTTCATTTTGCTGAAAATCGGTAAACAAAAACGCAATGGAAATAAATTAATATATGTATGGGCTATATTTTCCATATTGTCTCGTTTTGCCATTTTTTAAAAAGTGTAAAAATGAATTATATTTTTGAAATACAAAATAAATACATTAAATTGTTTTGATTTTCATCCAAATCATATTTCAAACAAGACAATCAGTTTTTTTCCATTTTTAAAATTTTGGCCAATAAAAGTGGTCAGCGAAACCATATTGAGATGTATGCAGTAACATTTTTGTGAAGGGGAGTTGTTTGAAAAATCTGAAATTTACCAAAATACTACAGTACTTTAAAGTATCAAGTTGAATAGTAGGCCAGAATAGATTTTTTTGGAGATAAATCTATAACTTCTAATCGACTGGTTGGATTTATATTAAATTTCAAATATGAATACATAATATTCTAAGTATAGCAGAGGACCCTACGTACATATCATAAGCGGTGCTATTGGGTCTAAAATAAGATAAGATACCTCTGATAAAAAAAAAGAAATTTGGAAAATCATGCTTGCGTGCAGCGTTACCGTTGAAAATTTTTAAAAAGTGTCCAAGAAAATGGGATTTCAAAATAAAAAGTCGCCAAGAAAGGGTATTTTTTGAAAAAAAGGGCCCAACTGCTTCGAAAACTAAAAAACTCTTTAAAATTTGTTTACATGATAACAACAAAAACAAACAATGTTGTGTTTTAAGAAAAATTACAAAATCCAATACTAACAGTTTCAGTTAATTTATAAATATTCCGAGGCTCTTTATATTACTATACTGTGAAACAATCTAAAGTCGCCAAACGGTAACACTGCTTGCATGTGATATTTACCTCTTAAGCCCAAATTACAATAGCGCGTAGTCAGCAACAGTATCAGCAAAAATTATCAGCTGATCACTGTCAGCACAACATGTTGCTGCCGTTATAATTACAATTCAGCGTAGGCAATCACAATTTACAACCACCATCTAGCTTTGTTCTACTTGTGTATTTTAGCCTCTCATTTATTTGCTCACTCTCTTTGTCTCGCTCTCAATCTGAATGCAGCGCAGTGAATTTAGAAATAGGGCTAAATGAAACAGCACTGCAAACTGCTGCTGACCAAATGTAATCAACACTATAACAAACAGTGCATTCTAAATAATCAGCTGATTATGGCAGCACACACTGCTGCTGACTACGCTCTATTGTAATTTGGGCTTTATTGTTTTCAAATTATTTGCAATTGAAATTTTAACTATTTCAGTTTTGAAAAATCTTGGTGGAGTAAAATTTGTTCCTAGTTAAAGTCGATTTTGCATTTGGAAGAGATCCAAATGCAAAATAAAAAAATAAATTGTTTATAAAATAAAATTTCTTTTAAGTATATCGAGGGCTTATATTCAAAACGGGCCTCATGCAAAGCACCATTGTTCAGGAGAACATAAAAACTGTTTATTTCCCTCATTTTTCAACATTTTGTAATCCATTCTTCTACGAGTTATTAATATTACGTCTATTAAACCTCACACTGAAAAATAAATCTTTTATCTCTATTATTCGCGAAGTTATGGTAGATAGCCAGCTTTGTTTTAAAAAAATATAGCCCGTTTTGTTTGTTGGAAATTAAGGAAGTAAAACATAATATTTTTGGAGAAAAAATTGACAATATGTTAAATTTATGATATCATATCAATCAGGAGATAAAAAAAGCGAAATTTTGTGGTTGACTGGACCATTTTCATTAATCGTTAGAAATTTCAAATAACAGGAATGTTTATTAAAAGAACGAAAATGTGTTCAAAATTAAAATTATAAATTAAATTTTGAAAAAAATTGCACGCGAAAAAAATAGCAAAAAAAATTTTAACCAATTAAAATTGTATTAAATTGCATATCAACAACTCAAAAATGATTAAAACCTATAAAGACGATGTTTATTGCACTTTTTATTTAATTATCATTTTTTAAGAAACTGTTTTTGGTATCTAAGATATTTTGCTTATAATCACCAATTTTATTAAATTTTTTTATTCCTGTCTTCAAATCTATAGTATAGTGCTCCAACTTAGCTTCATAAAATGTTGATAGGTGTACTCGCGTATGATCTATAAGCATCTATAAAAGGCTAAAAATCTAACTTCAAAGGCTATTTTCTCCAGACTGTATTGAGACATTTTTATGAGATATATTAAGATTCTAATTCAAAATGTTTAAGAAAAGTTCAAACCGCAAAGAATATTCTCATTATTTATAAATTTTTATTATTACATTTCTTTAAAAATCAAACAAAATCTTGCAGATAGCCCGTTTTTTCCTTAAAAAAAAATATACTGTTTGTAGATAGCCCAAAAACAAAAAGTGAAAAACATAGTGTTAGAATTTACTTTTGACTCCAAAATTAACACCATATATAAAAAACTGAAGAGTCTGGCGCAAAAAAAAATTTTTGTAAATCTGCATGAGGCCTAATTTGAATATAAACCATCGATGTATAAAGTGAAGGATCTTCTGTTTGTAAGCGCATCAAAGCTGATTACGACATTCTTGGAGGATGTTACATCAGCTTACCAGAAGTTTGACGAATACTCCCCAGGAGAAGTCTTACCCAACAAACCAAATGATATCGTAATGATATCATTACGATATCATTTCGGTGATATAGAAGCCCGAGAATGATATCATTTATAATTCTAAAATGATATAGGTTGCTTTCTAAAAGGTACACTCGAAAATGATATCATAATTTTTGAAAATAACGATATTAGTAATGATATCATTTAATTTAAGCAGCGCGATAATTTAGCAATATATTGCAAAATATATACGTACATATATGCTAAGATTGGATCAATATATTATATTCTAAATATGTTATCAAAAATTAATAAAATAGCCATAATAATCCAAAGTTCATCCAGCTCCAAATCATTTTACATGTAATACGAAACTTTTGCAATCCGAATACAAGTCTCCCTTTGAATCCGGGCTGATATTGGTTTCTTCATCTTATACGCGTTAATTTTTTGCAATTCCACTAAATTTAGCTGTAAAAATTCAATTCCCATATAAAGCATAACATAAAATATTTTTCTAATACAAAAATTTTCAATTTAATTTTATTTTTCTGAAAATGTTTGAAGTTTTTTTCTAAGGAAAATACAATTTCGATATTTTATCATATAATTTTAAAATTATGATATCATAAATGATACTGTATCGTTTCTTGGTTTGTTGGGTACGTACAAGAAATAATTTTTGCACACTTCAAAGGAATTTATTAAAATATCTTTTGTCAATTCTTGTTCATTACTATTAAGTTTATAACCCGGTAAAAAACTGTGATCAATTCCAAAAACTATGAAATTTATCACAGCAAATACCCACATCGAAATATTTTGGAGAGTATTGAAAAAACAGTTAATTACGTCTGCCTTCAAACAATTGTAAATTGAAAATATCAAAATTTGATAGATGAAAGATCAGCGATGAAGGAAAAGAAAATTATTTAGTGACACCATACCTTTACTCTCTTTTAAATTACTCATTAATTATTTACTATTATAAATTATATAATTATCAAATATTTTCCTTTCATTGCTTTATCACTTTTTTCAAATTATCATAAACTATACTTTGTAAAATATTGTAAAAACATAAATTCTTAAAATTAAGAAAGTGTTTTAAGTTAATCATCAACATCTAAAGTTGAAGCAATTGAAAATAAAATAAAAACACTTAATTTCATATAACAACTAGCTAAAACCCGGTGTGCTTCGCCACCCCCCGAAATGAAATACAGAGTAATTAAAGGAATAGTTTTCATACTTGACCTTATTGTAATAAAATAAAAGCATTTAACATAAACATTTTTCTTATTAAATAATTCTTATTCTAATGCCTTGGGATACACAATATTTTTTGTTTTTCCTTCTGGTGCGTATACATATAAATTTTCGGGCTTTATATATATATATATATATATATATATATATATATATATATATATATATATATATATATATATATATATATATATATATATATATATATATATATATATATATATATATATATATATATATATATATATAGATAGATAGATAGATACATGTTTCCCGTGCAAAATTTGAAAATTCAAGCTCTAATAGTTTCCCAGATATACTAATTTTTGTATTTAATTTTTATGGGAAGGACCATACCCCCATAATCCGATAATTTATTAGACAAATGTTTTCATGGATGTCAAAATTCTTTGTGCAAAATTTGAGCATTCCAATAGTTTCCCATATATACGAATTTTTGCATTTAATTCATATGGGAGGTACCATGCATCCTACTTCTAGTCCGCCCATATTTTTCTTAAATATTAATATTGGTAACAAAGTGGCTCCGACAAAATTTTAGAACTCTAACTGTTATATTTTCTCAGATATGATAATTTAATATTTTCTTTATATGGGAAGTGCCACGCCCACTATTGCTAGTGTACCAATTTTTGTCCAAAATATTCATATTGAAGCTAGTGCTAGTCGTACAAAATTTGAGGTCTCTAACTTTTAAAGTTTCCCAGATATAAAAATTTTGGTATTAACTTTATATGAGAGATGACACGCCCACTATTTCTTTACCGCCCATTTTTGCACAAAATGTTCACATTGACACTTAAGTTTATTGTACAAAATTTGGGAAATGTAACTGTTATAGTTTCCTAAATTTACGGCATTTGGTATTGGCAAGCAATATTAGGCGTGGGATGTGCCACACCCCCTATTGCTAGTTCGCCTATTTTTTTCCAGAATGTTCATATAGGTTTCAAAGTTCTTCGTGCAATATTTGAGGACTCTAGTATTACAAATTTCCGAGATATACTACTTTTAATAGTTATTTAGTAAGTGGGAGTGGCACCTCGCCCACATGGAATTTCAAAATAAAAAGTAGCCTATTTTTCCTTCCAGGCATATAGGAACACACTGTGAAAAATTCAAGAAAATCGGTTTAGCCGTTTAGGCGGCTATAGACTTCAAACAAACATACATACAAACACACATTAATTTTTATATATATAGATAGAAGAAGATAGATACATTATTTTATATATAAATTAAAACTTAGTAATTTTTTTATTAATTATAATTAATAAAAAATTACTTAGTTTTAATCTTAAGTTCTAGTAAAGTTATTCTACTCTACATATGTATATAAAAAAAATATAAAATGACAGCTAGGGAAACATTAATTGACCTGTAGTTTGTCACCACTCTAGTTTACTCACCTATGAATATTTTCTATAGTAGAATAATTGGTTCTAATATTTGAATATACTACAAATTCTTTACTACTTTTTATTTTCAATAGCTCTCAAAGTCTGCGCTTCCTATGTAATGGGATTACTGAATAAAAATTACGTACACAATTCCGAAACTTAAAAAAAAAACATTTAAGTGCTTAACATCCTTTGAATAAAACAAACAAATGTATAACAAATTTACTTATTCCTGCACACAGAATATTGTAATCTACTATATCCTTTAAAATATCATTAAAATGCATATTTAATGCGCTTTTCCTTTATTAACCTCTCAACTAAATTGAGGGTGTAAAAAAGGTTATAAGATGAGAATTGTTATATATGTGTATGTGTGTAGGTAATGCAATCTCATTTATGTAATAGTGTAAATACATTTATATGTATATTTGTCTGTGTTCGTATGGAACTATTTGTTGCATTGTATAAAATTATGGCTGTGCTATAAGTGCATTTGGTTGTCTATATGTTTTATTATATATTATAGTCACCAACGAAATCCTCTTGGCATTAACCTGACACAAATGTGACAATGTTAAAGTTACCGCCAAATGATATCGTCTTTAAATATCCTCCTTATAAACAAGTAAATTGTATTCCCATTGTTGTCTATTATATTTGTATGCATGTTGAATATATCTCTATTCAACTTATACATACATGCATGTTCTATTCATATGTAATGAAGTTTACAATATATTTAGTTGTAGTTTTTTTTGTGGCTGCATACATGCACAAACATCTACAATATGCCTGTGAGATATAAATAAGTAAAATGATATGATACGGTTTATAAGGAAACAGCACGTGATGCCAATAGGTAATTGTTCCTTAGTTATTTTGTTATAATCACTTGGAAACACATACACACAAACAGATATATGTACGCAGTGACTTCCAAAACTGTTCAGAAAATATGAACTTTTTAACATTGCTTTATGAAATCTATTATTATTTTTGATTTCAATTCAATATAAGTAGTAATAAATATCATTTTCTTGAATACACTTAAAAAATGGAGTAAATTTTTCATTCGTTAATTTCGATTTTAAATCAAAGCGTATAAAAACATTGAATTGTTAGAAATAAGTTTTATTAAGCAAAATCTAAAATTTCATATGAACAATTTTAGAAGTCACTGTACACATTCTATATGTTTAACTGAATATCCGTTTGAAGTCAAATCTCTTGAGTCGTAAGTAATATATTCATGAAACAATTTATTTGTTATGGTATGTTTTAAAGTGATGGTTTTGTATTAGTTTAACATTTTACAACGAATTCTTGAATTTTAGATGAAATATTTTTCTTACGATTCTTTAAAATTAGTGCTAATAATTTCATTTATAAAATAAATATTCCATAACTAATATTTTTATTGATGGACAAATAAAGTAAACTTATTTTTAAAGGTAATTATTTTTAAAGATATTTATTATTTTCATTATGATGGATATTTATATTTAAAAATAAAAATCCCTCATATATTTTGTTCAACAAATGAAAATATTTTGAACAATAAAGATATTTATACACAGAGAATACGGTTTTTTTATGACAACCGAATTTTTCGACAATCGAATTTGTGTGGTTGCATCAACTATCACAAATATTTATTGTGATTACTAATTGTTTCAGTTCTCAATACTAAATAGTTGGTTCAAATGACTGTTTTTAGAACAATAATTCAGTTGAGGTGATCGAAAATAATGGTAGAAGTAACTAAAATACTTCTAAAAATATGGTTCTTCCAATGGATTTATTCGATTGAAGGGAAAGTAAACTTCAATGTTATATACATATCTTTATTTAAATTAAATACCTACTTTTACAAAATTACATATACATAACAAAAACACATTTTCAGCCGGTATATTTTAACGGAAAATCCATGTTTCTAGGAACGTTATGAATATTTTTCACTGAAATCGGACCTATCACTAAATTAGTAAAACCAAAAAAAAAAAAAAAAAATCAATCAAATTCGTAAATATTTTATTGAAAAAAATATATATTTTTTTCTTATTAAAATGTTTACACTATTAATAAATTTGAATGTTTGAAAATGTTCAAAAATTTCAATAAACATATTTTTTGAAACAATAAAAATAATATTTGGTTTTTAGCCGATTTTCAAACAATATTTTTGTTTGAATCAATGAAATGCTTAGTAAGATTTATTAAAAAAAACTTACTGTAAACAGGTCAGGCATTTTTTAAATCAAAATATGTCATAATATCCCAACTACCTATGTTGTAGGGCAGGAGTTCCCACAGAATTGTGCTTCTCCAACCATTTAAAAAATTGTTCTCTGTGAAAAAACATGTGAATAAAATTAGTAGTTCTTTCAATGGACAATGTAGAAGTCTTTGTAGACTTTAGAAAATGGGAAACAGTCTTTGTATTTGTTCAGTCCTAAAACCATTAAGACAGTTTCTAGTTCTGATCTAACATTTTGGTTCCTATGGAGTTGCTCTATCATCTAGAATGAAACAAAATTATTAGCGGGAACAGTAGAATATTGTTACAAATACCAAGGGATCCGCAAGCTTCAACTTAGTGCTGAACGACATTTTTGGGAAATTGAATCATGATAGGTGCACCAGAATAATAAGTTCTGTGAAATAATCTAAAAGATTAGACAGACAGCTATGGATACAGAAGCACATAGTTAAGTGGCTTTATGTGTGTTGGTATAGGCTCTATGCCATGGAGTATAAAAAAGCACTACTTACGTTCATTATATGAAACACTTTTACATGTGTTCGGATCCATCTATAAAAGATTTGTTAATTTTCTACAATCAGATAAATAAAAATGAATGTATGCGTTGGGAAAAATAATTACTTAAATTAATATAATTTACCTCTAGATGTCTGCAAATATTGGATTACATATAAGTAAATTAATTTTATTTTTCAGCGTTTTAATAATTTTTTTATATTTTGTCAAAATACTGAAAATTGTTTTTGTTTTTTGTATTGATTTTAAAAATAATTACAACCAATAAAATAAAATATTAAAACTAAATATTATTTTTTATTAAATTCAATTTAAATTCAAATAATGATTTAATTAGAAACATTTTTTAATATAATTTTTTCTGTGCGAATAGGTCTTTTGTAATAAATGTCCTTAATGCGATATTGTTTACTGCAACTGAACATGCAGTACTAGTATTGGAAATGTATTCTTTAGAGCAACGGTTCTCAAATGGGGGTCCGCGACCCACAAGGGGTCCGTACGAACATTTTAGGGTGGTCGCGAAGACCATTTACTAAAGTACACAGTTTTAAGATTTTTTTTATTTAAAAAATTTATTTTTGTTTATTCCGATTTTAACAAAACTTAAAAACTAAAAAATTGGATGATCTTTAGGCTGTAAGGAACTGTAGGATATAAATTAACATTAATTTGATAAAAACAGCGAAAATATTGCAGTTCTTTTGCGCTTCAAACTTTTATTAATTTTTTCATAAAACTGGAAGTAGACACATTGATGTTTGTCCAAAGCTGTTTTTTTTTTTTACGTTTTCAAAAATTTTTATTAGATCCCACGCAACGCAAGGGAGTTCCTATAAAATGTTTAAAATTTAGTAAACATTGCAATGAATTGATCAGTTCATATACAGTGGCTCACAGCTTATTTTATGCAGAACATATATTACGTTTATACGCACCATTTACTCGCAATTAAAAATATTGCGATATGAAAATTTAGTTGTATAAACAGTGAGTTAGTACTATATTTGTAAGTTAGTAACTCACGAAAAATAATCGTGATTAGTGAAGCTAATTGCAAATAAAACGTACAGCGTTGGCACTTCCTTTTACGTTCATAGAATTTTCGATGATAATAGTTTCATTTTTCCCATCTGGCACGACAAATAAGGAAATATATTTATAATATATTTGTTCAATTTGCGTATAAACAGTGAATTATTTATTTGGAAGTTATTTCTATTTGCAATAATCGCGCGTATAAACGTAATAATAGTTTCATGTTTATTATTCCATAGCTATACAGCATATAGGGACATACATACATACATATGGTATCATTTGAAAGAAAAAAAACTTTAGCTTTACAAGTAACTAAGCAAAAGTTTAATTGTATCGAATTAACTGGCTGGAACTTTACAACATTTTGAACGAAAATATAAAACAAATTTAGCTTTTATATTAATTTGTACAAAATTCCAAATCCATAAGGGTTAATAACCTCATTTTCAATAACAGCTTTATTTTTCAACCAATATTGCAGTATAAGATTTTATAGGAGAATATGCATTATATTTTTAACAAATGACTTCTATTTGCACAGGACTTCCTTATGTCAAATAAGTCTTGTGCCAGAGTTGGCTTTTCTGGATTCAGAAAGATATTTAATTGCATTAATATTTGAAAGAAACATTTAATTTTTAATTAGTCACCTTTAAAGATGTAATCTATTTTTAGTTCTAAAAGCATAATAGGACAGATGCCTCCTCATCTTGTTCATAAAGTATCTTCTCCTATTGCGTTTCGCTATATTTTAATTCTATAACCAATATTTACTTTATATAGGACTACTACTCCCCCTAAACCTAGCCGCCCTATTTGAAATTTATCATAAAAAACGATAAAATGGGTTTGATCTCAAGAACTTTACCAAAAGTATGAAGATCTACATAAAAATATACGTGAATAAAAACAAAACTAAGATCAGTAATAAAACTTTTTATTTACGTCAGTGATTTTTGTTCATGTATCGATCGACTTAGTATCATATTTGAATCATTTGTTTGGAATATAAAAACCTAATAACTTTGTGAATTTTATTGGACTTTAATACCATGAGAGTGAAAAATACCGTTTGAACATATTTTTGATACTGAAAAATATTATTATTTTCTATACCTGGAATTTGCTTAATACACACAAATTGTGATGGGTCGTTCTCGAGTTTTAATCTCTTAAGGGGGTCGCGAAGCTGTTGCTTGTTAGAACCCCTGCTTTAGAGATATATTGATTGTCAGAACTAAAATATTCGATATAAAACCGTTTATAAAAGTTCTAAATATGGTCACCTCTCCTGAATTGTTATTTTAATTTAAAAAACTGAACATTTGGATTTTTACCAGAAACGATCATATTATACTTGTTACCAGTGTTGCCAGTTTAGCCTTTTTAAGGCTAGATCTAGCCTTTTTATTTTTATTTTAGCCTCAAAATTTTCGTTTTAGCTTATAGCTTTTTTGTTAGCCTTTTTTATTTTTAACATAACCTTAAAAAGGCTAAAATTTTACAAATTTTATTTTTACAAAATCATCAATTTAAGCATTTGTGTATATTAATTCTTACAAAAATATCGAAATTATTTATATTTAATGAAAATTTTCTCCTGCGGCGCTTCATTCTACAAAAATATTACAATTATTTTTTGACAAACTTTATTACCCATATAAAATAATTACTTTATATTTACAAATTCACTAAAATATATTTAACAAATACCAAAATCTAATGAGAACAAAAAAATTAATGCTTTTTTAAATAAAAAAATATGTTAGCTTTTTTCTGGCTTTATTTTTTGGGGAATTTAGCCTTTTCTGACCTTTTCTTAAGTCCAATTTAGCTTCTTTTTTTCTTAAGTCCTGGCGGCACTGCTTTTTACAATTTATTGATATTAATCATACGCCAACAGACAAATTATCATAATTTATATGAAAATGAAAGATCTTAAATTTTTATAAAATTTTGGGAGATTTTCTTTTTTTTTTTATTTATGTATTTTATCCCTTTTCTACACTGAGAAAATATTTCAAATTATTTTTTAATAAAATGATTAACTGACTTTATATTGGAATTTGATTATATTATTTGTTAATATAATTAAATTTTTAATTGGTTTAGATTTTTTGTTTTAATAAATTGACAGCTCCTTATAATATATGAAGAAAAATTAAAAATTTGTCTATATAAATAAAATAAATTTAAGCCAATTTCCAAAAAAACTTAAACTTTAAGAAAAAGCAGTAATAATATCAATTATTCTAGTTATTATTATATTGATGATTGGAGCAAAATTAATTAATATAAGCAATTTCATAACTGTGTATAATAACTGAAAATATATAAATAAATTTATAATGTAAATTTTATTAATATAACCGATACAAATATATTTTAAACATTATAATTTCCCCTTAATTTTCATTAAGTTTATTTCCTTGTAAATTTTAAATTTATTGTTTCCTTTGGCAAATGCTGATATTCAACAAAATGTGCAATAAAAGTATGACCTACTTTTATTGCATTTACATAAATAAGAATTAAAACCCTTTATTTACTTTCCCTTCACATCAAATATCCTTAAGTCCATTTGTACCCTAATAAAAAAATGTGATAAATTTCCAAAATCTTGAAGAATTCGTTTTATAATTTATGTCTTAAATCTGTTTTTAATTAAATTATTAATGCAACAACATACTTTTCCTATATTTATGCAAATAAATATAAATAATTCATTTTATACGACTGAAATAATATAAGAGTATGAAATGAAATAAAATATAGTAAAACAAAGAAAACCAAAAACAAAGTTCATACATATTGTATACGTAAAGTAGTAAAAGTTTTCAAATGAAACCCAAAATTACATAAATCGCATTAAATCACACCTACTTATTTCTTTTACCGCAAAAACATACACACATACAAGGCAAACAAAATAATATTAAAATTCTGGGAACTTAAGTAGTTTACTTGTATTGTATGAACAATTGCAAGCACATCATAAAATTAACTTTAAAGAAGGAAAAAAAAAAACTAATTTACCTTTTATGCAACACAACCAAAAACAAATATACTAAAATCGTAAATACATATTATATATATTCTTTAATATCAAGGAGTATAAAGAGATAAAAGAAATAACCGTAGAATCGACAACGAAAAGTAAAACTTTAAGCAACTGCATCACTTTTAAAAACCCCACAAAAAATGAAGCATATTATGAAGTGCAGCAACAACTAACTACTAGTATTTGAAGCAGTAATCGTCGTCAGTTTTAGTCATGAAAACAGCTGGAAATAAAGGGGAAAAAGAAATAATAGCTTTTGTATGCGATAAAATGAATTAAATATTCACAACTTTTTTCGAAAGTAAAACAAATTAAAGTTTATTTACAAATAATTTATGCAACGGTTGTTGGAAAATATTTTCATAAATGATGGGGGAAATTTAAGAGACTTAAACGCCTTATGGAATTGAAATGATAATTGGTTTCATAACTTAAAAATATAAAAGCAATTTTGATAACACCATACTGCACGGTTGTAATAATATATTATGGTATTGTTCTTATTGAACAAACATCTTTCTTTATTTATTCGTGTATCAGTATGAATGATAATATTATTACAAATGATGTAACGCCCACATTTTACGCCCACCTTTTTAAAACTCTCAAACTACTGAGCTGATTTTCACGAAATTTTGACACACAGATATTACCAGTAATATATGTATATCTCGCTTGGATTTCAAGTCTACATTTTACACCCACTTTTCGCAAGCGTCTATATATTAGGGTAAAAGGGGTCGAAAGTGGCGATTAATTTAGGGAAAGGTGATATCAATATTTTAATGGTCACGTTTCATTTTTTTATTGATTATAGTAAAAATTCAGTTTTTGACAGAATGGTAATGTCCGTTCGTCCGTCTAAACATTAGAGTTAAATGGGTAAAAAATTATGCATAATTCAGGGAAGGGTGATATCAATACTTTGATCATCACGTTTAATTTTCTAATTAATTGGCAAGTAAAAAAAATGTATGAATTAATAGATGTTTTTTTGGCAGAATGGTAATGTCCGTCCGTCTATACATTTGGGTTAAATGCGTCAAAAATAGCGCTTAACTTAGGAAAAAGTGACATTTGAATTTAGATGATCATGTTCTTTTTTTTTATATGTATTGGTTAGTAATAAAATGCATTTTTATAGTTCCAAAATATTTTTTGGTAGAATGCCAATGTCCATCCCTCCGTCTATACATTTGGGTTAAATGGGTCGATAATGACACTTAGTTCAGTGAAAGGTCATACTGATACTTTAATATTTATACTTGGTTTTTATATTGGTCAAGAATTATATACTTTTTGAATTTTAGTGCTTTTTTTAAAAGAATTTTAATGTCTGTCCTTCCGTGCGTCTGTTTATTAATTTTTGCAAACTTGCCAATTCAATATCGTTTATTTTTTTTACTCAATAAAGATATTGACTTCAAATTTTCTTTATTTGATATATATTTTTGTTCTTTAAAAAACTGCAAAAAACATGATAAAATCGGTTTAAAATATTGGGATATATATAGAAAAGACTTGACCAACATCTTGCAAAGTTGAGATTGTTGAAATTTCAAATTAATATATCTTGAAGAGTGCATAAGAGAAATAGTACATGGAAGCATGTCTTCTAGGATTTATCAAGCACTTTAAGGTGATATAAAAATCTTGGAAATCGGGTAAGGAACAAAAATTCGCTTTAACATTTTCTATGATATTAGTACCCTATTTTAACCCCGTATTTCCTCTCCTAAAGCGTATATGGGATCCTGCTTCTAAGCTCAAAATATTACTGTTCTCTGCTATGCTAATGTGAAATTTCATGTAAATTCAACCAGCCGATTAGAGGTTACTGATTTATTTCGACTCTGCCCCACTGTTTAATATTTGATAAAGCAAAGAAAATGTCCGCACTTAAGCTGTTTTTTGTATGAAATCAACTGGAGTTAAAAAAAAATATTTCTCAAATCGGTCCATGCGCACGATTTTTTCGTAATATTAAATTGGACAATTTATGACTAGGTTTCTTAGCCTTATGAGCCATGAAATCATAATAACTACTATCATGATCTATAACATCATTATAGAGATTGAATAATTTTTGTATTAAATTTAATTCCTTTCTTATTTGACCCAATTCAGGATAAACAGTTTGAGGCAAACCAAATAATTCTTCACCACTTTGATAGGTTTTTCAATATACGGCACATACCTTAAAAACGATTTTGAAAGAGTATTAAACGATTAAAAGCTTCTTGTGGTATTAAACCTTGCAGCATGTGCTCTGCAGTACAATATTATTAACATTAACAGACGTGATATTATCTTGTTTGAAATTGTCCAAATTAGTTTTTAAACCATCGTGAAAAGAGGATTGCATTTCTAATAATTTTACTTGAGCTTGCAGAGGACAAGCTAAAAGATTTTGAAATGTTGAGCTCATATTATCCACCAAATCGAATTGTCCTCTTTCAACTCTGATGAAAAGTTCGATTGTTTTATGATTATGATGTTTATTATTATTCTTGACCATATACATTATTAGAGAAAGCATATAATTTAATCTTAATATATTGCTCTCCCATTATGTTCACCACAGTCATATTTTTTCTTTGCGTGTACGTGATAGAAAAAACTGAAAGCAAATTATGGTTAAGCATGTCAAATTTCATCTAATCAACCTATTTTTGTTTTAAGAAAAGTTTCTTTGCCAAACTTTGTAATTATAGTTAATAATCTCTATTTCATTCATGACCTTCATTCAAATAACCAAATTTAAATTAGTCCTTTAATTCTATTAAGATATTTATAACATTTAACAGCTTAAATTTATTAAACAATTTACAACAGTCATATTTTCATTTAAACTATTATTTTTTATATCGAATTTATCTTTTTTTTTCTCATAAAATCTACTATAAATTTATGGCAGTCATATAAATTAAGATTTGGCATTGGGCCAAAACTAAAAAAAAAAATATTATAAAATATAGAAAAAATTGGTTACCTATTACCAATACAAACTCATATGAATGTAATGTGTACCATCTATATGAATTTGTATGTATATAGTACACTTCAGTATTAATGTATAAATGTAATGTACGATATAGAATTTTTAACAACACTTCTGTCAGTATTTCATACAAATAAAGAAGGATCAAAAAAGTGATGTGGAAACTATTTACCTATTTTATGGAAAATAACATCAGATCAATTTTAAATAGCTTATTTAATATAGGAAAAATTGGTGTACTTAATAACAAAGGGTTTAAATAAAAGACCATCTTTGCATTTGAAAACTATGTATATTCATTGCATTTACTAAAATCCTAATACTATATATGTGCGTAAGAACTTTTGGTTAGAAATGTAAGAAATTATCTGAACAACTTTTTTATAAAAAAAAAATTTTGGATATATTTAGTAATAAATAGTTTTAAAGATCACAGTTTTATTCTGTTACACATCATTTTTCAACATCGTGCACCATTGCACGTTTGTGCACCCATACAGACAAACATGCCAACATTCAATATCATGTAACAGACACAAAATATACATGCAGCATACAAAAGACAGATGTGACAACTGTCGACACGTTTTGTACAGGAAAAAAAAAGAAAAACGTACATACATACATACAGCCAACCAACAATAACAATGTAGGTTTTTCAAATATCACTGCATTTAGTTATGTATGAGTATAAGTATAGGAATAAAGTTAAATTTTATCACAAATGCATAGATATAGATAACTAGGAATATAAATATATGAATGTATGTATAACTAAAATTTCTTACATGCACACTCTCACGTACATATGTTCTAATACACATAGTCTCATATATTAAGTGTCATTGTATGATCTTTGTGAGTTACAAAATATATAGAAGAAATCAAAATAATATACTATGACTACACTCGAAGCTGATATATCAAACAAATATGGGAACACAAACTTTAAAACATGTTTACAAATACAGATGCATAAACCCAACTACATATATGGAACCTAAAGCAAGTCACATTTTATTCACTTATTTTTTTTTTTTATAACAAAATAATAGTTTATTCTATTTTATTTAGCAGTGTTAAATCTATTGCATGAGAAGAAATATATTATAACATATTTTCCTTTCCAATATCATTATATTGCGTAATATCTCTTTATTATGAAATTCTCTAAAATTTCAAAAATCTATGTGATCGGAGTAGTTATAAGGGTTGTTGGTAAACAAACTGGAAATATATAGTTTACTCTACAATGAAATTAACGAAATCAGTCCTATGTTGGAATTCAGAAGATCAACTTTTCGTATTATGAATGGGGACTGAGATCTTTGCGGCATTTTCATATACGCAACATGAAGGCTAACAAAACAGAACAATTGATATTAGAATTAAGTAGTTTAATTCTAGCTTTCAGCAAGGTAGGGTGTCTACAAAAGTTTTGGTATTACGAGTTTTGTAAAGCACAGGAAAGTCTTCCAACCTTTACCTTAAAGTATGTCGTTTGACTCAGAATCACTTAATTATACCCGTCCGTCCTATGAATCTTGTTATCAAATTACAGGTAATTATCAAATTCACGCCGTTTTTGGTTTCCGAATTTATGTGTTATATCTTCAAGATATATCGAGGGCTTATATTCAAAACAGGCCTCATGCAAAGTACCATTGTTCAGGAGAAGATAAAAACTGTTTATTTTTTCTAATTTTTTAACATTTTGCAATCCGTTCTTCTACGAGTTATTAATATTACGTCTATTAAACCTCACACTGAAAAATAAATCTTTTAACTCCATTATTCGCGAAGTTATGGTAGATAGCCCGTTTTGTCTTAATTATTTTTAATGTATGTTATAAAATATGCATATACCCTGTTTTGTTTATTGGAAATTAAAGAAGTAAAACATAATATTTTTGAAAAAAAAAAAAAAAAAATTAACAAAATGTTAAATTTATGATATCATACCAATCAGGAGATAAAGAAAAGCGAAATATTGTGGTTAACTGGACCATTTTTAATCGTTAGAAATTTCAAATAATAGGAATTTTTACTAAAAGGACGAAAATATGTTCAAAATTAAAATTATAAATTAAATTTTGAAAAAAATTTAATGCGAAAAAAATTGCAAAAAAAATTTTTAACCAATTAAAATTGTATTAAATTGCATAACAACTCAAAAATTATTAAAACCTTTAAAGATGATGTTTATTGCACTTTTTATTTAATTATAATTTTTTTAAGTAACTGCTTTTGGTATTTAAGATATTTTGCTTATAATCACCAATTTTATTAAATTTTGTTCCTTCCTGTCTTCAAATCTAGCTTCATAAAATGTTGATAGGTGTACCCGCGTATGATCTATAAGCATCTAAAAAAGGTTAAAAATCTAACTTCAATGGCTTTTTTCTTCAGACTGCATAGAGATAGCAAAATTTTTATGAGTTATATTAAGACACTAATTCAAAAAAAGTTTAAATCGCAAAGAAAATTCTCATTATTTATCAGTTTTTATTTTACATTTCTTTGAAAATCAAACAAAAAGTTGCAGATAGCCCGTTTTTCCTTAACTCATTTCTTACCACTTCCCGATCCCGTCAAGATAAATTAACAAAATTTGGTTTGGGGTCTGTTTTAGTTATTGTGATCTCAAAATCGAAAGATTTGTGATACTACTTTTTTTAGTTTCCGAGATATCGGGTGTTGCGAAAACGCATCAATGGTCAATTAGGGGTATGTTGTTTAGCTCATATAAGAAGTAGACGTTTAAGCAAATTGTATGGCAAAATGAGTTTTATTTGTCATTTAAATTTAGTTTTATGATTATTTTACAAATTGTATGATAAATATGTTAAGTGTTAAAAACAAAAATTGGAGGTGGACCATTCCAATTGAAATTTAAGACAATTAAATAATGAAGTAAAAACGTTAAATAACTTACGGTGTAAGACTAAATAATTTCATATAATGTATAAAATAGATTATATATTAAATAAAATATGTTACACGTTAAAGCATTTGGAATGTAATGTACATTGCATTCCATTATCAGTTTGCGCATCATGTCGATTAGGATTTCAATACGGTCGTCAGGAAAGCATTTTGGTCCTTCATACAGGCTGTCTAACCTCGTTGTGCAAATGTTACGTAAATCGATTCTGTTATTCTTGTAGAATATTCCCGAATTTGTAAAATCGTAAATCCTGGTAATGTATCAAATGCAGTGGCTCATAATATGATGCATTCCATTTGAAACAGGATTTGAAAATTGGGGTAACGTACCAATTTTCAACTGACTAAGAAAAAATTAGTTTGCTTTCATTTATCCGTGCACATATATTTACAGATTTTTCTTTTATTATACCTTGAATATCCTTGGAGATTTTATTTTGTTTATATTTTGATATTCATTTAATTGAAAGCCCAAAATGAACTATCACTTTAAGTAGAGAGCATAGCCTTTTATAGGAAAAGGCTGTTTCGAAAATTATGAAATTTTACCTATTCACATTAGTTTTTAAATTTTTTTAATACTTTGAATAAAAAATAATAATGTGTAATCATAAAAATTGCAAATTATATTGTTTTTCTTTAGCAAATTTTATGACCTTTGAAGAAAATTTATTATCCCTTTTTTTAAAACAATTGAACAAAATGTTATTGGTTTTATTCATCAGTTTTCGACATTTTTCAGGTAACTCCTTGAATTTTTGTGAACATATTCAATATAATAGCATCCTTCACAAAATACATTTCATATTCAGGTATCGTCGATCCATTAGAAATTCTTTTTCTTACATTTGTTCTCAAAGATTGGAAAAAATATAAACACTTGTAATTTGCTGATAATTGCTTTTTTTTACTACATAAGTCATAAATAAAGTAGAATACAATTCTAGAGTAAAAAAATTGATTGCACATGAAGTCTTAATTCAAAAAATTCTATATTCGTTCATCTATAATGTTTTCCTTAATTATTTTCCATATTTTTAACATACTACATTACCTTAAAAAGGTTCATATTTTCAGTACGCCATCTTGCGTTTTCGCAACACCAATTTTTGGGAGCTTGGTGTTTCTATCTCCCTAAAATATTTGTCAAAAGGTGAATAGTTTCATATTTTTTGATGTCTTGGCTATCGTTTGAAAGATAATTCAAGATATTTTGTAATTTTTTTCGAATGGATTTTTAAATTTTAAAAAAGGTCTATTTTATAGACCTTTTTTTGATCCGCTCTATCGGCGGTAAAAATTCGTCGGAATTATTTACACTACCCCCCCCCCCCCCCCCCCTTAAATTTAGTTAACATTCCAAGCTAAATGTACATATATAAAACATTATCATTAATTTTAATCTACATTAGTTACGGTATAGGTATAGTTAGTAATGCGAAAACGCAACAGTGGTTGGAAATGGGTTAAAAAAAAAAACATATTGTTTGTAGATAGCCCAAAAACAAAGAGTGAAAAACATAGTTGTAGAATTAACTTTTGAATCCAAACACCATATATAAAAAATAGAAAACTGAAGATTCTGACGAAAAAAAAAAAATATAAAAATTTGTAAATCTGCATGAGGCCCAACATGTAAAAAATTTGGTATTCGTACATGCTTTTGTTTAAGAGATAACTGCGGAAAAGTATGAAATAAAGTTACAACGGGCACCCAGTGCTTCTAGTTTTTGGCCCATAACTTTTTATTTATTAACTAATTTTGCCCATTTGCCTGATAGACAGATGGACGGACGTAGCTAGATCGACTCAGAATCTTATCAGGAATAAAACGCAATTGAGAATGATAATTAATAAGCATATGGTAAGATATGGAATTATAGAGGATCATACTTGTAGTTGCTGTAGAGAAGCTGTTGAAGACAGTTATCACTTCTTATGTGAATGCCCTGCCCTATCTAATAGAAGACTTAATATTTTTGGATCTTATTCCTTTCAAAGCTTGACTGATTTCATAGGTACAAATCCTTGGACTTCCTTTGAATATATCAAGGAAACGAAATGAAAAGCGTAAAATGCACTACAACACAAAGAAGAGGAGTAATTTCTTAAGGAATCATTCTTACAACCTAACTTAACCTAACCAGGATCTAGGAAAAATACCTTTTCGGGGTCTTAAATGTTTCTTTCGACATATATTTTTAATACCCCTATCTATATTATGGTGAGTATAAAAATATTTTTCTTCCTTTAATGGGTAAAATATTGTAAGTTTGCTTTGCAATAATTACGATTCAAAAAAGTAATTAAAAAAATTTCACCAGAACACACAGAAAAAATATTTGTTAGAAAATGGTTGTAATGATGACAATTTATTTTAAGTAATTAAAATTTTATAAATCAAACAGACTTTCCGTATTTATAATGTTTATAACATAAATGCAATTGAATTAGTTGTTTATTTATCACAGTTGTTTATTTAGTTTGTCATCCCAATTTGAATAATTTTTTTTTTTTTTTTTTAATAAGAGAGACAACCGAATGTAAAGTATTATAAAAAGTTGCTATAATAAAAATTATTGCTTGTATTAATAAACTATTTTCAAAAATTCGGTGATAATAAAAAAAGCATTCCAATTCGGGGCTCACAATAAAAAATTTGTTAAATTTCTTTGACGTTTAAAAATAAATTATTTGCATACATATGTATATTAAAAAATAATAATTCTTGTGTTAAAACTAATGAAAATTATCGTTTTGTAACGCTCTAAAGTTATTTTCGATGAAACCCATTTCCACATTTGTCTTATTAGTTGTCTTAGTAAGAGATTATTGATTAAGATATAGTTTTCCAAAATCTTTGACTTGTAAACGTTTTACAGAAAATCATTAAAATTAATGATCCAAAAGGAAATATGTGTCGGTTTTACTGGTGTCGTACGTAACACAGTGATGCTCGGTTTAAATTGAAATGTATGGAGAAGTTACAGAGGAGGACTTAAGCTTTCAGAAAAATTATATTGTAGTCACCCTGTGATAACACAAAATAAGCTACAGGGTGTCGAAATAGACTACCTCGAGTATGTAAAAGTTTAAAAAAATCGTAACTTTTACAAATGAAGTCCGATGTTAAAGATTTTTATCCCCCTGTTTTTATAAAACGAACGAAAAATTCATTTTGATAATTTATGTTAAAAAAAAAACAAATAAATTTGAAATTTATTTGCTGTTTTCCATACATTTTGAAGAAACGATTTTTTCGTTCGTTTTATAAAAACAGGGGGTATAGTTATGTAAAGTGCTTGGCAAACTAAAGGCATATGAGGTAAACATTTTTTAAAAATAGTTTGTAATTTGCTATATATTTCAAAATAATATGCTGAAATAATTCTTGGATTATCTCAATGCGTGTAGACGTGAAATATATTCAGGTCTTATTCCGGAAAAACCGAAGAAAGTCGAGGCAAAAAAACAAAAATTCAAAATTCAAGTATAAATATCTTTTTAATTGTAAGAGATAACTTAGGTGAGTAAGCTTATTTTTTCTTTAGTTTATCAAGCACTTTATATAAATTTTTAACATCGGGAGTCAATTTTGACACACTGTAGCTAAACTTGTGTTATCACAAGGTGACTACAATATGATTTTTTTAAAAGCTTAAGTTCTCTTCTGCAACTCTTCCATACATTTCAATTTAAACCGAGCAGTAGTTTTGGATACACAGATTAATTACCAAAAAATTTGCGTTTGACCCCACTGTGCGTTGTGAAGTTGCTGTTTTGGAAAGAAAAAAGAGTATAGTGCCTAACTTTTCCAACAATTAATGATTAAGGCCTTGTAACGGCCAAATAATTGTGAGTTTAGCGCAAAATATCTAGAGCAATTGATAATTTAAAATACTGAAGAGCTAAATAAATGGTTTCCGCAGATTTAAGGATTGTCAATTAAGAAGAGCTTACAATTAGCCATCAACAAATCCTGCAGTGCTTAATATAATATAAAAAATTTAACAAAAATATCTTTCATATTGTATGTATGTGTTATCGATTTGCATTTAAAATAGAAAATATATATAATAATTCACAATAACGACAGTTTTTATTTTGAATCCTAACCTGTATACAGTATTTATTTATTAGTTACAATTGAATTATGAGATAATTACTGCAACGGACAGAATTCGATTGGCAAAAAATTCGGTTGTGTAGGAATATATTGTATTAAAAATATTTTTAATTATTTTATCTGTATTCAGCTAATCAATACACATCGTTTGAGGAATCTTTTAAGAATCTATATGGAAATATAAAAAATACTCAGATGGAAAAAATACTTAGGACGAACAGTTTTTGCGCAATATACGATAATTCTATGGTTTTCTTTTTTAGACTGGAGAATGATTGCATCTTTCGCACAGCGAGGGCTATATGACCCAAATATTTATGATAGATATATGTATAGGAGATAGGAAAAGAAAAAGTCAGTTATTTATTATAGACCACTGTTTATCAACTATTGATCAATTGTAAGTTACAATATTGCTTCCTTTCAAAAACGAGCTGCTTTGGATCAAAAACTAGCATTATGCGCCATTTTAATGAAATGTGGTAGCATAATGGGATCAGAATGACAATAAAGCCAAGTCACTTGCTCGAAAAGACTACTGTGGAATGTACACAAAAAAAAGTCACCAATTAACAAATATATGTGAAAATAATTAATTCAATTATAAACTTGTCAATTACTAAAAACTATAAAAAATACAAAACAGAAAAAAATTCCCAATTAATAAATTAATTAAATCAATCAAGTAGATGATTGAATGAATTAAAAATGTGTATAGGAAAAAAAATCATACCAAAATTTATTTTTTATTTTATTTTTTCTTGAACATATTTTTTAAATTTTGATGCAAAATTAAACAACTGAGTTAATTGTAAAAAAGACGGTAATAATTTTTTCTGTGTAACTTACCAAGACAAATAAAAATCGTTTAAAAGGTAGAAGAGATATATGTGATTACTACGTTGAAATAAATAATTACACTGAGGGAAAAAATCATTTCAAATGCAATTGAAAACATAATAGAATTTAATAATTTCATACCGAATTGATTTCAATTTGATACCAATGAGGTATCGATTTTCATTAAGATTTGAATACGCAGTGTAGTAATGCTACGAGTAATTTATCTTTATTTAATTTATTCACAGTCAAGTGAAAATATTCATGCATATCTACAGTTAAGTAGAGATACACTGGTGAGCAAAAAAAAAAAACTCTTTTAAAAGAAATGGGTTGGTTAGATGGAATTCAACGTACTTAACAAGAATCTACATCCACTAGAGTAGAGAAGGCGTTATATTAGACCCGCCCATAAAAAAATGCAGAACTGATGGGAAAATTATTTTGTAGACTAGTGTAATGTTAAAATTGCCAATGAAATGTCAATTGGCAATGAATATATTTTCAAATTATTGGTGTTTTTTTGTTTTTTTCTGCTTTTTTATTTCAGGATAAAATATTTTTAATTTTATATCTAATATTTTCAGTGTATCTGTATTTATGTATGTTTATTTTTGTAAATACGTCCTTCATGATATATTCATAATATATGTACATATATAGTCATAGGTATGTTTGTGTGAGTAACTCTATATAAATAAAAGTGATTGGCTGCTTTTCTCCAAAAAAAAAAAGAGCACACAAAAAGTAATAATATATGCATTTTATACGTGCAAAAATATAAACAAAAACGTGTAATATTGAGCATAACAACCGGAAATATTGATATTGGTTAATATTTTCAATAGATTTCACTGTATGAGTAAAAAGGAGAGTTCATGTGAGTAAAAGTATACATAACAATTGAAATGTATGAAAATATTAACTTTTGTTTCAAAAGTAAAGACGAAAAAGAGTTAAATAAATAAAATTTTTATTATGCAAACAATAAAAACAAAATATTGAAATATTATTCATATTTATAAAAAAGAAAGGTTGCCAATATAATAAATAGAGAAATAGACATGAACATAAAAATGCAATAAAAACTTGTAAGGATTGTAAAAATAAAAATTATAATAAAAACAAACATATTTTATGTACATACATATGCAAATAGAAGAAAACTAAAAATTGTTTTAGATTTAAATTAAAGGACATTCGTGATGGTTAGTCTTTCAGGCATAGGATTTTTAAAGATTTAATATAAGAAATCAAAAAATATTTTTAAAATGATGAAATGATTTTAATGATGATAACTAACAACATAAATAATCTTGAAAAAGTTATGGTAATAAATAAGCTTTGTCGTAGTATGCAATATTAAATTTTCCTTATTTAAATATTTATGTATAACTAACGTGATCAGACATCCCGCTTTTGGCGGGATTATCCCGCTTTTTAAAATTCAATCCCGCCTAAAATATTTTTTCCCGCTTTTTATTATGATTTCCCGCTTTTCTAACTCTAACAATTATTTATTCGATTTCCTTATTTACGTTTTCTATAACATTCTTACCAATATTTAAGTGTAACTAAAAATAATTTTTTGCACTGGAAAGTTGATAATTTTTTACAAATCGTTTTTTATAACTAAAGGTTTTAAATATTTTGCTATGCTGATTATCTTCTCTACTGACTAATCTTAAATGTACTTTGTGTGTATTTTTTGATGACTGATGTAGATATGCAATTATTAAGCTTGTTATAAAGTTAGTTAATAATTTTATTAAAAAATAATTTGAAATATTTTTTTCTGTGTATATTTTGAACAAAAAAGTTTAGATTTTTTTTTTCCCAGAAATAGGTTTAAAATTTTAATTATTTTAAGAAAGTTAGAATAAAATATAAATGAATTTTTGGAGAAATAAATTTTTGTTCTTTCAGAGAGATTTTTAGATTTTAAAAACTCATTTCGTGAAAACATTTGTGTGGGGGCTATTTAAATAATTTTTACCAATTTTATTTACCAAAATGTGCCATTTCAAAAAGATGTTTTGACATGAACTTTGATCTCAAGGTTAACATGGATATAAATATTTGGAACCATATTAACGATGTGCTTTTGCTTTATTTTTGTATAAACTGAAAGTTATAGAAATATCTGAAACAATGTTTTTTATTAAATTTACTTAAAATTAGTGCTTGTGTTAATGATTTTATTTTAATTTTTTCTTTTAACTGAATATTAGTGTTTTACATGTTGGCAGCCGATGCAAAAAGGTGAAAAGTTAACAGTGTATCTGATTATTTTGATAACGGTTTTTTAGAGGTAACTGTATTTTTAGTTATTTCGGTAATGGTAATTTATGGGTAACTGTTGTTTCAGAATTTTCAAAGTATCGGTTCAGAACCATAAAATATAATCTGTAGTCAAGTATTAGAATGACGAGTTGGGATAGCCAAAACTTTATTACAAGTTTTATTTCAACTTTATTAAAAATAATAATATTTTTTAAACCCAAAAATAACGATAACGGTATTTTAGCGTTAGCGTTATTTTTCGATCTATTTCGGTAACGGATTTTTAGCGCTATATATTTTAGCGGTAACCGTATTTTCAATTATTTCGATTACTATATTTTAGGGGTGACGGTGTTCAAGTTAAATGGTTTTTTAGATGTAACGGCAACCAACCTTGGTTTTATTGTTAACGGGTCTAAGAAATATTTAAGAAAAACTATTGCTATCAAATTCAAAAACTGAAATTTATCTAGGAATATTTTGAAAACATTTCGAGAAACACGTTAAAATTATAATTTTTAATGTTTCAGTTTGTAGCGAAATATTTACTTATTTCGATGTTCCAAAATTTTGAAGAGTCGTTCTCAATTTGTAATTTCTCAACTGAACCAAGTGCTTGCGATAGAACAGCTGATTAAGATTTTAATTGAGATATAAAAAGAAAATCCCTCTTTTTTTACAAAGCTTTTAAAAATCCCGCTTTTTCCATAAAATTTTGTTCAGAATCCCGCTTTTTAGTCGTTCGGGTCCCGCTTTTTGACAAACACCCTCTGGTCACGTTATGTATAACCAACTTTAAGAAAACCTTTCAAAATTTTATGGGTATAATTGATCTGACTATAAAGTTTTATGTAGAATTATTACCTATTAACAAGCACTTTTTAAATAAAAAAAAAAAAAAAACTTTTAACCATTTTAAAGATTAGTTTTGCTAATGTATAATTAGCTTATTAAATACATAATACAAATAGAAAAAATTTACTATTTATTTGAAATCATTACAAGTTGATAATTTGTTAATTTATTTACATTATAGTATTTTCACAAACCACACAATTTGCTCATAAACCAATGTGTGTATATGACACTCATACTTCATGGCCAAATATTGTCAAACAAGTTGAATTTATTGGCCACCTAAATATCAAAACCGTTAGGTTGTTTTTGAATTGAAACCAATAGTACCAACATTTACAATATACAACACTAGAGTTTTGAAAACCACCGTCTTTTAGCAAATGTGTTTAATATTGGATTGGATTTTACAAACAAATACTTAACATATGTATAATAGGGTAATCCTATAAAATCAATTTGCATGATGTGGCATATAAGGAATGAGATCGAAGAATTCTTAACTCTCGTATTGTCTCTTTACTTTTTTTCTTTTAATGACAACCATGTTGATTTGTAGTGAGTTTTATCATACATTTATTCAATACATGTTAAAACGAGAGAGGGAGATATAGTCGGTCAAGCCCGACCATATGATACCCTACACCATTATGTACATCAAAATTCGGATCGGGCCATTTTATTAGACTTTGTGTCACTTGTGGAACGATATTCTTATTAAGTGTAAAATAAAACATACGAATACCGAATATAACGTCGATACCAACACTTATATGAATTTAGTCATTGTGACTTCCGAAAAAGGACCTTATATGGGAGCTATGGTAAATTATGGACCGATCTTCGTAAAATTTGGCAATATCATTTACATTTATATAAAACTCATTTCTGTTGAATATTAACTTGATAATAACATTATAATGAGATTTATGATCTCTAAAATGATTTTCGGAAGAGGGATTCATATGGGCGCTATGGTCAATTATGGACCGATCTTCCTGAAATTCGGCACACATATGTAAACTTATAAAGAACTTATATGTGCCAAATTTCATTAAAATTTTGCTATATTTAATGGATTTATGATCCTTAAACCCTCTTCAGGGATGACATTTGTATGGGGGCTAGGTGAAATAATGGACCGATCATAACCAGTTTCAATAGGGTTCGTCCTTGACCTAACAGGAGATCGTGTGCCAAATTTAATTGAGTTAAACATTGCGACCTGTAGTTTGATTACAAGGTTTACATGGACAGACAGACGGTCAGACGGACGGACGGACATCACTAAATCAACTCAGGAAGTGATTCTGAGTCGAACGGTATACTTTAAGGTGGTCTGAAGGTTTTTTCTATGCGTCATAAACATCAGCACAAACGCATAATACCCCAACCACCTATGGTGGTGTAGGTTATAATTATTAAAAATGTTAAAAAAAAAAAAAAAAAAAAATCCAAGAGCTCGAAACATTTCTGGTGGAAAAACATCGCGGTTAGCTCAGTGCTCTGACTATTTGGTGTAAAAAGTTAAAGCCAATAGAGGCTTGGAAATATACAAATTCTAAAAAGTTCCAAATTATTGAATTTTAAATATTAAGATTTTTTTAATCTCACTCCTTAAATAGTATACAAGGTCAACTTAAAAGTTAACCTTGTAAAAACTTAAATTTTTTTGGTTTAAATCCCGGGAATTTAAAATTAGTTTGGGAGTTTAAATCATCATTATTATTTTTTTAGTGAAAGAAACGTTAGTTTAGAGACAAAATGTACTTTTGACGACATCACAGTGAGGGCAATCTCAAAAATTTATAATAAGAGCCCAAACATAAGCAAGCGGTGGCGGATTTTGTTTCCAGCTCTAAGAGAGAAATGCAAATTAAATGAAGACGGCGCACAGTGCTTTGATGCCATACAACGATGGAACACAAATAGAAGGAGTTGTCGTAGCAAATTGAAACTTAATACACATATTACTTTAGGCTTAGAATGAATAAATACGAAGTTTTGAAAAAATTGGCGCAAGCATACGCCTACCTCCCATATATCCTGAAGTTAAAAAATTAAATTTTTTCTAAAATACTGGTCTGAATTTTGCCAAAATTTGTGCCAGCCATTAAAAATATATTGCTTTCACGTATTCTAATTTATTTTTCAATCGGAGCAAGGACAAAAATGTGTGTATTGCAAAAAATTAATTTTGATAGCTCTACTTAAATAATTGCTAAAAATATATTTTAACAGTTTTTTTGTTACTTTTTTTTTTTCTTTTTATGACTTCACCTAAAAACAATATACTTTATCTTCTTGATTGTTTTGTGAATTATTGTTAAAATTTGTTTGGAAATTTGGATTTCATTAAAACTGAATTTACACGAAAAATATAAAAATTTACTAAATTTGAATAACTATTTTAAGGAGATTAGTTCATAAATTTTAATTTTTTAAAGCTGATACTATAGGTTAAAATTTGGCATTTTTAAAAGAGTTAAAAACGCAACCACCTTTTGCTTATAATTTATATAATAAAATATTTTGTAGAAGGGAAAAATTACATTTTTCATTAAAATGTTTTTAAAATGAACAATAAAAAAATAAATTTTAATGGATTTTTAAAATTTTTTTTTCAATTTTTTTATGCAATTAAGCTTAGCATAACACATGTTTTAACAAAAATAAAACGTTAGAACTGAATTTCTATTAAAATTTAAATATTTTCATAAATTTTATAAATGACTTTATTTTGTGTTAAAAACATAAAATTGACAAAGTTTGATGAAATATGTAAGGAAGATTAGTGCATGATTTTCAAAAATTCTTTTTCTATTTTATTCCCTTTTTCTCCTTAATAGCAATCAATAAA
The DNA here is from genome assembly GCA_951394005.1 of Protophormia terraenovae. Classification (NCBI taxonomy): domain Eukaryota; kingdom Metazoa; phylum Arthropoda; class Insecta; order Diptera; family Calliphoridae; genus Protophormia; species Protophormia terraenovae. The sequence continues at coordinate 141,424,877 of OX596074.1, forward strand.
GAGCGGAAACAATTTTTGCTCAGTACTTTTGTAATTTATATTTTTTTAGGAACGAAAAATTAAAATTTTCTGTAAAATTATTCTAGTACAAAAGAATGCAAAAATTCATTAAATAATTTTATTTCACATTTTTTAATTAATTCTTATCTGTAGTTATTGAAGATAAATTTGATTTATTTTAATTTCATTGAAGAGAAATAATCATTTAAAAACATTTTGCACTCTGATATAACTTTGCCAGTAATATTTGAACATCTTTTATGTGCGTATGAGTAATATATATTATTTATAACACGTATAGTCAGTCTAGTATTTTTGACAAATATTTATATTATTAAAAAATATATATTTCCATAATTTGTATATTATTTGTCCTAATTCAACAAAATTTGGTACAGATAAGAACATTGCCAACTACAAGTCTATTCCAAAGTTATTTTATAGTCAGCTTTACCGTTTGGCGACTTTAGTCGCCATTTGCCCATTTTTCAACCGCCATTTTTTTGGCCCCTTTTTTAAATGGCGACTAAATGGCGACTTTTTAAGACTATGTGCTAAATTACGATAAACTAAGTTGTTTGAAATATATCGACCCATTATATATTAATTTCAACACATAAATTAATAATTTTGGGACTCTCTTACAGTATAGTGATATAAAAAACCGCGGAGTATTTATAAATGAACTGAAACTGTTAGTAATTAAAAATAAAAATAAAGTTTATGAACAGCTATTTATATCATCATATGCTAAATTTTTTGGACTGGATTGAAAAAATAAAAAAAAAGATTCGATGAATACTTATATCCTAATTTAAATTTTTACATTCCTAAGAGCAATCCCTCGGGAGAACGTGTTTTTTTTACTAAATTATCAAAAACAAGAAATAGTTTATCTAACAGACTTATGTCAATAATTGTGAATTCAAGCGTTCCATCCTAAATTTGAACGTCTAGAGTACGAGTAAGAACTCCTAAAAAAGTACATGAGTTTAACTAATTCAAAGAGGGTGGTGTGCTAAATATTTTTGGGAATAAATCTTTATTTTTGCAATAATAAAAATTGTTGCAAAATAATAATAAATTATTTTGTTATTAATAGAACTGAATTTTGTAGTTTTTCTTCAAACACAATATTTTGTTGTTATCAAATAAACAAATTTTAAGGAGTGTTTTAGGTTTTGAAGTAGTTGGCCCCTTTTTTTTCAAAAAATCCTTTAGAATTTTGTTTTTAAGTTTGTGGGAAATATGGCATTTTTAAATTTCAGGATGTATGGGGTCCTTTCGCCGATTTTTTTAAACTTCGTATTTTTCTTAATTATTTCAAATTCTATTAGTATACAAAATTTTATAAGTCTAGGATAATTCCTTCTATTTTTGTCCAGTCCTTATATGGGAACGAATCACTGTGCGGTGTCGAGAAGCGGATTTCATATACATTTGGTTTCTGTTTCTTTATATTTTTTGTCTATGGCAACAACAAAACTACATGTATAAAAAATATTTTTCTTCCTCTCTGAAACTCCATACATAAACGAGAGAAAAAGATATAGTCGGTCAAGACCGACCATATGATACCCTACACCATTGTGTACATTATAATTCGGGGAGAGGTTTTTTATTAGACTTGGAGTCAAATGTGGACCGATACTCATAAGTATAAAATAAAACATACAAATACAGAATATTACGTTGATGCTGACATTTATATGAATTTATTCACTTTTGGGTGATTCCTGAAAGAGGGCCTTATATAGGAGCTATAGTAAATTATGGACCGATCTTTGTAAAATTTGGCACTATCATTTATGTGTATATAAAACTTATTTGTGTCGAATATTAAATTGATACTAACATTTTAATGGGATTTATAACCTTTAGAGTGATTTTCGGAAGAGGGGTTTATATGGGAGCTATGGTTAATTATGAACCGATCTTTTTAAAAATCGGTACACTTATTTAGGCTTACATGAAACTTATATGTGCCAAATTTCATTAAAATATTGCTATATTTAAGGGATTTATGATCGTTAAACCCTTTTCCGAGAGGACATTTGTATTAGGGCTAGGTGAAATAATGGACCGATCACAACCAATTTCAATAGGCTTCGTTCCTGGACTATAAAAAACCTGCTTACCAAATTTCATTAATTTTGGTTCAAAATTGCGAACTGTAGTTTGATTACAAGGTTTACATGGACGGACAGACGGTCAGACGGACAGACGGTCAGACGGACAGACGGACGGACGGACGGACCCTCCCCACCTATGGTGGTGTAGGGTATAAAAATAAAAAGCAATCTTTCTCTTTCTCTTTCCTTTTTATAAAAATTTAATGTAAACCTATGTGGTTCATTTTGCAATAACGGAAACCGACAGAAACTGAGAGCTTTTGAAAAAATGTTTTAAAAATAAAATAGAGTTTAATTTTCAGCGGATTCCGCTGTGTTGTTTTAGTTACCAAATCTTATAAAAAAAAAATCCGTTTGCTTGTGTTTGGGCTCTAAATCTGTTGCCTAAGCTACTGGTCAGATCGAATAGAAATGTGTGCGAAAGTTGTCACCTGTAATAATATCAGATAAACTAAAGGGTGTCTATTTTTGTATACATTTTTACACCTGAGTAGATTTTCTGATGCTTAATTTCAAGTATTATTAATTTGTTGTCAACAAAAAGTACACAATTCCTCAAAAAAAACTTTCAAATGTTGCATTTGCTTTTATTTATTTATTTACTAAAATTTTCCAACAGAATTCGAGGAGCAAAAATTACCAAAAAATTAAAAATACCTTAAGCTATGTTAAATGTGTAACTTTTATTAATATACCAGCTTTGCGATTTAAAAAATTTAGGAAAACTGGAAAAACATGAAAAAAAAAACGTTAAATTTCCTGGTTCTCGAGGGATAAAATTTGCAAAATGCTTTTCTAATAATGTTTAATGAAGTTATCGTTTTCCATAAGTATAAATATTATATCTGTTACTGAAGAAAATTTTTTTATAACTAGAAAAGAATGGCTTCACCATATTTATTTAATTTTAGTACTTAGTATGGAATTTTAACTCTTTAATATTTTAAGCTATGCTGGGGTAGGTCTAAAATTTGTTTGTCTCCAATTTGGGTCAGTCTACTATGTATTCACATGTATGTGTATATTTTGATCTGAGTGCTTTATATTGTGGTAACAAATGCCAAAACGTGATGGAGTATATTGGTGATACATAATTAGCGTATTAGTTTCGATGCCATCTAAAAACAATCGACAAGTACATATATATGTATTTATACAAATTTAAAAGCTCATTAATATTTTAAACAAAAAACATTTAAATACAACTAAATAATTATAGTAAACATGTTAAACGTTTTAGGAAAATTGTAAAATTGGATATGCAAAATAAAGTGTTATATTCACATTATTTTTCACACCCATCAATTAAATTACAACGTTGGATAATATATAAGTCTCTATTTAATGTTTTAAACGTACATCATTTTTCGTTTAAGTGATGACATACTAAAATATATTTCTATAAAATTAAATGTTAATTTAAAAATAAATGTAATTTTTTAAATGTTTTAAAAGTACCTGATTACCTTGGTAATATTATGTAGCTACTATTGTAATTACTTTTAAATGTCTACTCCATACTGTCCACATTACATAGAAGTTGTTTTGTAACCACTTATTTATTTTTAACTCAGTTAATATGAAAGAGCAAAATTTGCGTATGAATTATTTATGTATTTTTATTAAATTAATTATTATATATATTTTATTAAATACATTTATTTAAATTATATTTTTTATTACTGTTATATTTTTTATTTATTTGTAACCTAAAATGAAAAGAATAACGACTTCAGTAATGCTTTAAAATCAATGAGTTATTTAACTGCTTGGAAGTAATTAATTGTTGTAATGACATCTAAGTAATGACTTACTCAAATGCCTACTTGTAATAATATAGGGTAAGTAGTTGCCTCCAGTGTTACCAATGTATTAAGACAATAAGTTATTTTAATAATTTGCAAGTTGAGCAAATCCATTATATTAGCTTCTTAGCTCATTACACGGAAACCAAAGTTTTTGCTGCGAGTTTTTAGAATTTGCAGTTTTTAGCAGAATTTTAAATATGCAAAATTAAGTTAATTAACCTATTAACGCTAGTTTAACAATTTGTTTACGTATACATATGTACACATTTCAGGATAATTTTCTCCAATTTAATTTTAATATTTTTTGTACAAATCAATTTTAAGATATGTCTATTCTTGTTTTTTTATCCGACATTAAAAGCGGTAAAAAGAGAATAATCCTTGAAATATTAGTAAAATCAAATGATAAAATTTGACATATTTCATAAAAGTTAAGGTTTCAATTATTTTATATTTGAATGCACCAAAAAGCATACATATTTACTTACATATACATTAACAGTGTATAACAATTAAGTAGCGAAAAAAAAAGAACTTTTATTACTACCAGGATTCAAAGATTTCTACTAAAAAAATACATTTTTAACATTTCCAAAGTGAAACAAAGATTTTTTGATTTTTTTTTTTTTTTTGGAAATTCTTAATAATTACTTCGAAAATAATTTGAAAATAAATATATTTTGAATAATAAATTATTTGGCGAATCAGTTAATTCAGATAATGTCTTACTTTCGATGAAGAAAATGGTTCATTGAAAGAATTTCATTATAAGAATTACTAAAATATATTTCCAAATAACTTTATGCGACAAATTTTTCGCTTAAAATACACAAATTATGACCACCACTTTATTTAACCTCTAAAAATATATTTACATTTTTATGAAACACATAAAAAACACATGATAACAAATATACCGAAAACAAAATAAATGTGGACATTAATAAAAGTAAAAAAAGCGAGGAGATACAAGTACTCAAATAAAAAACAAATTTTATAAAAATTAAAAAAAAAAAAAAAAAAACAGATTTTCACCAAAAGATACCATCGTTTACATGCTCATGCATAGAAATTCCTGGACATATAATATTTTTGTTGTTACTTCTTTATTATTTGTATGTTGTTATCTTTTAAATTTGTATGAAACAACGAAATAGAAATATTCACAAAATAACAAAAATATAAATAAATACAATGTACAAGGACACAATTTTACACATACATATAAAAATGCAGAGAGATAGTTACAAACACGTTTACAAAACTGAGTGTATAATTTCCGTTGGAGTATAACGCTTGTTGGTTTGGTTTTAGTTATAACATTTTTGATATTGCCCAACAACAACCAACAAATACATACATATGAAAAGTGACAATAAAACGAATACATGCATATATATTTACAGATGTATGTGTGATATTCATGTTTTACAAACACTTTCATATATTCATGAACTTTTACTGTATAACATGCATATATACAATCATATAAATAAAACGGAATTCATAAACAAAAACCACAAACTCTACTTTTTATACCCTACACCACCATAGGTGGGGAGGGTATAATGCGTTTGTGCTGATGTTTGTAACACCCAAAAATATTGGTCTAAGACCCACCTTAATTTATATCAATTTGGCTTAGAATCACTTTCTGAGTCGATTTAACGATGTCCGTCCGTCTGTCCGTCTGACCGTCTGTCCGTCCATGTAAACCTTGTAATCAAACTACAGGTCGCAATTTTGAACAAAAATTAATGAAATTTGGTACACAGGTTTCTTCTAGTCCAGAGACAAAGCCTATTGAAATTGGTTATGATCGGTCCATTATTTCTCCTAGCCCCCATACAAATGTCCTCCCGGAAAAGGGTTTAACGATCATAAATCCCTTAAATATAGCAATAGTTTAATGAAATTTGGAACATATAAATCTTATAAAAGTCTAAATAAGTGTGCCGAGTTTTTAAAAGATCGGTCCATAATTAACCATAGCTCCCATATAAACCCCTTTTCAAAAAATCACTTTAACGGGCATAAATCCCATTAAAATGTTAGTATCAAGTAAATATTCGACACAAATAAGTTTTATATAAACATAAATGATAGTGCCAAATTTTAAAAAGATCGGTCCATAATTTACCATAGCTCCCATATAAGGCCCTCTTTCGGGAATCACCCAAAAGTGAATAAATTCATATACATGTCAGCATCAACGTAATATTCTGTATTCGTATGTTTTATTTTACACTTATGAGCATCGGTCCACATTTTACTCCAAGTCTAATAAAAGACCCCTCCCCGAATTAGAATGTACAACATGGTGTAGGGTATCATATGGTCGGGCTTGACCGACTATATCTTTTTCTCTCGTTTTTTGTTATACAATGTATGTCTAAGGAATGATATAATAAAAATTGGTGTAGGAATAAAAATCTAAATGATTTGATATAATCCATTTATTTTATTAGAAATAACACATTAATTGTATTTTTTTTTTAAGCGAAACACTGAACTTAGTGTTATATTAATTATTTGTACTGATCTCTATCCTTATGCACTCTTGGATATTGCTACAAATGTTTGTGCACTTTATAACGACAAATACAAATTTTATTAAAAAAAAAAAAATAAATTGAAAATTGTTATGAAATATATAAATGAAAAGAAGATGAATCAAAGAGTTTTGTACGTAAAACTCTTTTCAAAAGTTTGTAGATGGCCTTTCTTTAGCTGTTGGTGGCGGTTTAAGCAGAATATCCTAGCATCAGTTAGTTTCAGTTGCTTATTTCTTTTCTTAATATTTTATTAAAAAAGAACATAGTAGAGCGGACATAAAATAACCAAAAACAAAAATATAGAATGCTATAGAAAATAAATTTTACAATTTAGGCGGTGATATTGTCGGTTTTGGCTCTGTATGTTGATGTTCAATTTCTTTTTTTTTTTTTTTTTTAAATGTAAATGGAGAGGGAATAAATACATAGTTACAATTCAACGTAATTTATACATACTTTAAATACTTATATATATTTCTATAAAAATTTAACTAATAAAAAATTTAATACCCAATTGTTTGTTCAATTTGCTGCATTAATGTGACACCATATTCAAAAAAGGTTAATGCCTCATTTTTTTATCAATTTGCTGAATTGATGTGATTGCAAACGAGTTTTATTGAAATATATTCAAATTGGCATGTTTTTAAATCATCGGGGTCATTTTGATCCCAAGGCCGTTTAAGGGTTAATTTCATTTTTTCACTATCATTGTAAATATCGGTTGTTAATAAATAAATTTCTTAAGTTTTATGATAATCTACCAAAAAATACATAAAATTTCGACTTGTTTCCATAAAAAATTGCAAATATTAAAAAATTTGACCTTTGACCTTTAAAGTTTATGGGTTAATGTAGTCCAAATTGTACGAAACTCTTGATTTATATTTAGAATTATGTGGATTATAAAAATTTTAAAAAAAGTTCCATTTAAAATACACAACAATGTAATAAAATGGCTGATTTGCCAAAATATTACATAAAAATAGGTTTTTCTCGAAATCCGCCGAATTCAAAATTAAGGTACTGGCAAATTTTAGGAGATATTTTAATTAATTTTTTTACCGTTTTATTCCGTAGTCCGTTGTCCATAAATCTCTATGAGATCTCCCAAAAATATTGAAATTTGTTTAACAAAGTATCAAAAAAACTGAAATTTGAATTTTGAAACGACCGTTAAAAATATCAACATTTTTTGACCATAGCTGAGAACAGGTTTACGTTATTCTATAAGGACAAAAACTCATATTCTAGTAACTACGGATGTATTTTAAGTAATACAATTGTTTTATTCGAAAATTTTTAAAAATATATATATTTTTTTTGTCACATTTCGAATTCAAGTGCTCTAAAACACGTTAATGGTCTGGGAATTTTCAATAACGTTTACATTTTTCAACCAATTTTTGTGTTTTATATCTTTTTGTAACAATAATTCTGTGCACATTACGATTCTTTTACAATAAAATGCAATATATATATATATATATATATATATATATATATATATATATATATATATATATATATATATATATATATATATATATATATATATATATATATATATATATATATATATATATATATATATATATATATATATATATGTTATATTTTTAAAAAAATTTAAGAACAAGCAACCTGTAACATTTTAAGTTCCATTTCATCAAAGTTCAAAGTTATTGTATTTTAGGACAATTTTCAAAAAATTAATAAAAAATATGTGAAAAAAATATATTTTTTATTATTTCAAATATTCAAAATGAATATTTAAACAAATTTTACTTTGACAGCTCAGTACAAGAAACAAGCACCCGAAAACGTTTTATTTTTATTTTTCAATCAAAATAAATATCTTTAATGTTCAAAATGTTTTTTCATTTGTTTAAAATAAATATCAATCAATGATGAAAAAAATAAATATCTTTGACGATAAATATGTTTAAAAATAAATATCAGTTCGAAAAAAAATTTTAAATGATTGTTTTTTTTATTCATACTTTTGTTTTGTTTCAAAAATATTTTTTTTATTCAATGAAATTGTTTTTGCTTAGAATTTTTTCCATCCGATAAAAAAAGTTCAAAAATATTTTCAACTTTTGTAATAAATATCACAAAAGATATTTATATTTTTTATTTCGATCATGATGAAAAATATTAAACTATTGATGAAATAAAAAAAATAAATCACGACGGATTTTTATTTTTTTATTTTTTTTTTTTTTGAACTTTAAAGATTGTTTTTCGATTGAAATAAAAATAAAAATATTGTTTTTTTAGTATTAAAATCCGGTCTCTAACAAGAAACAATAATTTCTGTAGCTATTGATACATAATTTTGTATATTTTTATTTAGTAACCAATTATGAGAAGTTAATGTTTAAAATTCAATTAATAACCATTTTTGACACATTTTACCAATTTTATATTTAAATTTATTTGTAAATATTTTACAAAATAATACTAATATAAATATGAAACTACTAAATAAGTTTCTAATAAAGAACATATTTAAGATTATTTACTTTCATTGTTGCTTCTATTATTACTTAAATTATTTGCAATTTTATGATGTAAATTTAACATTTATTCTTTGGGCTTTATACATCTATCACTATTTATATGGATGAAGAAAAAAATTACAATATTTTTATTATATATTTGTTATGAGAAAGTACAAAAACTACATAGCATTTGTAAAAAATAATAAATGTTTTATTTTGAAAAGACAAAATAAAAATATTCAATATAAATATAGTAAAACAAACGAACAGGGAGTTTTAAAAGGAGATTTCACAAAATATTTGTGAAAACATGATTTAAATTTACATTTGAGTCAAATAACGCATACGGCACCCTCAAAAATTAAATGTCTTTTATTACACCCTGTTTTTTTATATGGTAAATAATACCAATATTTTCAGTATAAGTAGCATTTAGTGTGTTGGTTAGTTTGATTGGTTACTTTTATTTATTTATTTGGCTAAGAATTTATTTGAATATTATATAGAAATAAATAAGTAATCCTAACGAGGATTGTCTGATAAGCTGCATATAGAAATTTTTGTTTTACACTTTTAAACTCTAGCCAAACTCAGTTTCGTTTATTTATTTATTTTGTTATAGATTTTCTGATATATTTTTTTAAAATGTTTTTCATGTAAATATTTTATTTATCTACCATTTTTCTTTCTTTTTGGATGCAAATGTCTAACAGTTATTTGGTTAAAATATAAAAAAAAAACGTTAGAACCAACAACAAAAAGTAGAAAACTAAGTTCTTTTCTTTTTTTTTGGTTTTTATTATTTATAAAAAGTATGAATAAATTTGCGTATTCTCAGAGCAATTTTTTTCTACTGAATCCTACTCTTATTCGAATTTGTATGAGTGTCGTGAGATGTTGGGTGTTTGAACCTGATGTTACACATTTTTCATTTTCATTTCTGTTGGTCTTTGCTGTCGCTGCAGGCATAATATTGCAATTTTTCATTAAAATGGATTTTACGACTTTTGCAAAATATTATGCAAATTTGTAGAAATTTTAACAATTTATTTTTTTATTTTTTATTTTGCTACAGCATCACTCCTTCTTAGCTACTTATGCATATTTTTATAGTACTCTCGAACATTTGTAAATATGTACTTATAGAAATTTGTTGCTTTCCAAATAATTTGCTACAATTGTTGTACGCATTTGGTTGAATAGTGGCAATAACTTGGGCAAGTATCAAATTTTAGTTTGTAGTAATATTTATTGTACATAGTCATTTTTGATTTTTGTCATTTCTTTAAACTTTTTGTTGTATCATATTTGGTTTTATTTGATATTGTATTGTAATCTTTTATTGTTACAAATAAACATTATTTATGCAAATTAATACTTATATTATATTGAATTTTATATTTTATTTATTTTTCTATTGTTTAACAAAAAATCTTCTCTGCAGAGTTCAATAAGTGTCATTAGGCTATGGTTACAAAAAAGTTTTATTGATTATGAATATAAAAATAGGAAACAATTTAAGGTTAAATAAAACTTAATTTAATGTGAAAAAGTTTTTTAATCGTTATTTAAAAGAAATAAATTTAAGGAAATAATAATCCTTATAGATTGACACAAGGTCAAGTTCGTGCAGAATGATATGGTAGAAGTTATTATTAAGAGCAACTATAATATTTTAGAAAATTTTTCTAATATACATTTTAAAGTTTATAGATAAATTTGTAATCATTTATTCTTTTAAATAATATCTTCAAAAAAAAAAAAAAAAAAAAAAGGAAAAAAAATTGTTTTAATATTTAATTAAAAAACAAAAAAGTTGGTTAAGATAATTTTTTAAAAATTAAATGTTTAAAATTTCCCAGTTGGAAATTGTGTCTTGAAGACAGTTTCTTAAGTGACTTATATTGTATAAGTCATTAGGTGATGACATTTATATGGGATGACAACATGACGTGTCAACACTTTTTCTTCAGATTACTATCATATGAAAATAGGTGTAAGTCTTAATGAATTTGATAGCTAAAAGATCTACAATTAAACAGGAAAAATAATAAGAACTACAGCGAAATAAATATGATTTTATAAAGCAGAAAATAAGGCAGATCTAAATGCATAAAACTAAATTTAATGGTCAGATGTACGAAAAAATTCTAAGAATTAAAATCTTGCTGCCAACAACAATTAAGTTAAAGTGGAAATATATAAAAATCATTTTAAACCGAACATAGCTTTTACCAATATCGTTGGCTCAAAATATTGATATTATTTTTATTAAATTTTGAATTTATGTTAGAATACTTCATAGTATCTTTAATAAATTAATTTCTATTATTTCCATAAATTGTATTTCTTTTAATAAATACATCATAATCAGTATGAAGGTTAGTACACATTACGTATGCACTATTGACTGAATGCTGATATTTTTATAGACATGTCAGCAGTAGTGACCAAAGATGGAAAAAGTATCAAAGACAATACACTGAATTTTTTAATGCAATATCATGTTGACATCAATAAAATATGTCATTAATTTGTCAGCACTATTGACAACATGCTGATTAAGTCGTGAAGAAATTTGACAAAATATATGAATATGTCAGTAGTTGTTATGATGTATGTATTTTATATGGGCACAAATGACAAAGTCAGCAGTGATTATGATTGTCTTAAAGAAATTTCCAACTGGGTTGTGTTATAGCCAGATACGAAACATTCATAGGTAATTTATCAAAAGGTTCTTTGAACTATGCTTAATCATTTTCTTTGGCATTTTATATGATTGTTTGGCTTTTACACCAAGTTACAATTTCCCAAAAAAATGGTCACACATGAAAAAATCTATACATAACAAAAAAAAAACGTATTAAATTTTTCCCTAGGAAGTCAAATTTTCTCTCGAAAATGCTTCAAAGATTTGAAAATTAGAAAACGTTAAAATGAAATATAAAAATATGTATCTAAATTATATCAACTCTATATATGTGAGTTTCAAAGAATACCTGAATTGTTATATTTTCAGTTTTTGTTTAAATGTTGCAACACAAAATGTTGAGAAAAAATCCTTTATAAAAGAACTATAATTAAATACTAAAGGGTTTAGTTTTTCAAAAGACATTTTCTTAACTTTATGCACAGCAACATTTAAATATTTTTATATCACAGAGATTCGTCAATTTAAGTCAATATTGTTATTTATAGCCTATTATTCTTAAATATAGCTAATTTTTCGAAATTTTTAAATCCTTCTGAGAGGAAATATGGCATCCTGGAGAAAAAAAATCGTATTTACCGTAAATACAGAAATATAATTGAAAGCAATAAACTGGGACTTTAATCTTAAAATATAAACTTCTATCAACCGATCCTCCGTAAAAATATTATTAGGAGGTCGCAAAAACCATTTACTTAAACATAAAATTTAACAAATTTTTTACACATTCTCTTATACATACATATTTTTAGTTTCTCATAAAATATCCCAACAAAAATTTAGCTTGGCATGTAATGAGTTAAGAAGGCTCTTCAGTACTTTCACATTAGATGAATAACTCATTATTTTAACACGGTGATATCATTAGTGGCAACTACTTACTCTATATTATTACAGGTAGCCATTTTGGAAAGTCATTATTTAGATGTCATTACAAGAACTAATTACTTTGAAGCTATTCAATAACTCAATTATTTCAAAGTATTAAGAAGTGATTATTAACAAAATTAATAGTTACTACCCAGCAAAAACTTCGCCTGCTAAATAACGTGATTTGTAAGCGAAATCAGTATGAAAAACAGCTTCCACTTTTAGTGCTATAACTGATGAATTTTGTTCGCGATGTCCAATATTTCATAAGTTTTTATTTGGGTTCCAAAAGAGTTGTTTTGGATACTGATTTTTTTTCTACTCACAAGAAAAAACATTTGGCTCGATTGAGATTTGAACTGATTGTGTTTGTTAGTCTGCCGTCCTACTCGCTACACCACAATCGACTTATATTTCTATGTGCTAAAAAGTGGTTTTCATATAGGGAAATAAACTCAATTTATATAAAAAAATAAATAAACATTGAACTCTCTTTGAATTTAAGTACACGTTTTTATAGTTAGGCCCTCTAGAAAACTGAGCCACGTAAAAATCAAATTACTTTAAAATTTACTAAATACTAGTTATTGAGGTACTATTTGGTAATGCTGCGAGTGGCTAATAAGGCTATATTGTAATGCATACAGGAAGCTGTTGCTTTTAAAAATAGAAGCTAAGTTTTTGCTGGGTAGTTGCCTTATCGGTTACAAATAAAAATATATATAAAATTGTCGAAATAAAATTTTAGTTCGACATTGAAAAATAGGTAATCGTAGTATTTTCATCTTTTTTTTTAATATATAATTTTTAGAATTTAAATAAAAAGGTTAATAAAAAGTAAAATTTCAAAAAATCTTGATCTTAAGTAATTGATTACATATCAGCTTAAAAGCAAAAAGTTACTAATCTACTTTCATGTCCCAGCAAAAAAAGGATCAAAAGCTTCCAAAAAAGAACATTTTAAACACTTCAAAAGAGGAACAAAGTGCATATTTTAAATTTTTTTTTGAAGTTCTTAATAATTGCTTCTAAAAAAAGTGAAAATAAATGAAATTTTAGCTGGAGAAAAGGTTAATAATTTCTAAGATAATTAAAATTTTATAAATTTTAATGCATTTTTATTATCTTTTAATAAGGCTAAAACTGAATTTTTGTAAAAAAAATTCATAAACATAGTTTTAAAGGAAGTACTTCAAAAGAAATGAATAAGAAGCATAAAAGAAGAACATCCTACCAATGACAACCATGGGTTAAAAAAAGAACTTCTGCAGCTCTTTTGCACCAGTAAGTGCTTCCTTCTAATGCCAACACAATGTTAAATTCATGATTTTTTCAGCTCTTTTTCAGTTCCTTTTTTGCTGGGGTAATGCAGACACAGTATGTTGTTTTTATTGAAAAGTAACTACATCCGTAGCACCAAATTTTTACTGGGATAAAATAGTAAAAATAAAAACTAAATAGAATCGCAATTATATTCGTTTGGGAGGTTTTCGATTATATACCAATCTTCACACTTTGGTGGAAATGGATAATTTTATAAGCTACCTCAAATAGTGTGACTTATAATAAATAAAGCAGAAAGAAAACTTCTTCTGCCCAAAACCTTACAACATTTCCCTTGAGCTCTCAAAATAAACAGCATAGTTATTTTAAAGAGATTAAGAGCTCTCTTTATATCCGAAAATTGTAAGATCTACGTTTGACTAAATCGTGATAAATTGATAAAGGTGTTAAAAGAAGACATACTTTTTGTCTATTAATACTTTTATTACTACTATTAATAATGGGATATTAAAAGTAAAGTTCGGAAAATTCCAATTAAAAAAAAAAAAAAAAAAAAAGATTCTTAAAATAATAAACTTTTTAGTGTCAAGTAATGTAAAGTAAAACGTCTTTGTTTTGTTGAAAAAATTGCCTAGTTAAGCTAAAAGAACGCATGTCTAAGAACTACTTCCAAAAGGATAACATTTAGGTCTAAAAATTTCTAAATGATTAAAAATTATTGTGCAAAAATTAAGTTGTATTTATGTGAAACAATATTTTAAATACTATTCTAAACGATATCTAAAGGAATACAAAAATTGCCAAACACTTTATAATTGTACTGGAGTTTTAGTTTTGTGATTTTAAAGAGCGAATTGTACTGAAAGAATTACAATTCTACTGAATTTTTTATGTATCGTTTCAAACATAATTATTAAATATTTCACATGATGCTCTCAAAATTAAAAGTATAGATTTATATGCATGTTCTAGTATAAGTTAGGAATACAGGTTTTAGTCAGAAATTGTCAAAAAAAAAAAAAAAAAAGCCACTTAATTAAAGCAAATTAAAAAACTGTGTATTGAGCATATAAAATTATATGTTAGAAAGACATGAAGGCATTTAAAATCCGCATCTTTTGGTGTATAATAGATTGTCCCGAAGATAGCTTTTTTTGAGATTTCGATGTAGGAAGACCCCTTAAATGACGCGTAAAAATTTGCTTAATACGAAAAAATTAATTAAAATTTTTTTAAAGTTTTTGAGGCGTTAAACAATCTTAACAAATAAATATACTGGCTGATATAACCAAAATTTATTATGGGGAAATATACTCATGGAATAACCTTATTATAAGCAAAATATTAGACAAACCCATAAAAAAATCTAGAAATAGCTTTTAGGAAAAAACTGAAAGCAGAATCGTGTATAGCACTTCAAAATCCATGTAGTCTTTAGGGAAAGATTTTTTTGTTGACCAGTGTTTTCGGTGTTAATCATGATATGTATAAAATGCCAAGAAAATGTAATATGCCAAAGACAGATCTCCTTCAAGGCTTGTTTGGCTGGAATCTTCTTGGATCTCAAATTATATTTTCATTTCCTAATATTAACAAGCCCGAATGTTATATTCGGCTCAGCCGAATCTATATACTCGTTCGGCAAAGTGATAGGAAATTTTGTCCTATCTTCAAATATGTATAAAAAATTTCATAATACGAAAATTTGTTAAAGACTTTTTGCAAAAAACACTTTTTTACATTTTTTATTTTTAATTATGGAATAAAAATCTTGTTAGCTAATATACAGAAAAAAGTCACCAATTAACAAATATATATGAAAATAATTCATTCAATTATAAACTTGTTTAAATTTGCACCTCTCACCAAAATGATTATATGAATTACTAAAAACTATAAAAAATACAAAACAGAAAAAAATTCCCAATTAATAAATTAATTAAATCAATCAAGTAGATGATTGAATGAATTAAAAATGTGTATAGGAAAAAAAATCATACCAAAATTTATTTTTTATTTTATTTTTACTTGAACATATTTTTGAAATTTTGATGCAAAATTAAACAACTGAGTTAATTGTAAAAAGACGGTAATAATTTTTTCTGTGTATTTTTAAATGAGATTTTGCATTTAAGTAGATCTTTTGATTTGTCTACGAAAATTCCATAATTCCCAAAAAACTTTAAAATATTTCCAAAAATTTGATTTTTTACTTTTTTGCTATATCTTTTCAACCGATATCGGAGAGCAAAATTTTCTATTACAAAAAAATTAAAAACACTTTAGACTAAATAAAAAGTATATATAATAAATTAAGGAGACATTTTTTGGAAAAATAGGTCAAATTTGGAAAACCCTGGTTCTCGCAAAAATCAATTCTAAAAAGTTTTTTTCTTTTAAAGTATTTTGTGTTTAGTTATGTTTCAGAAATATATAAACATTATATATATTATATAACAGAAAAAAAATGTAACCACTTTTTTGATAAAAAAACGGGAAAAAAGCGAAAAACTTCAGCAAGGCAGGCTAAAAAAGTAAAAATATTAACTTTATTAAAATCTTTGAAATTGATTTAGATATAAGGAATTAGGATAATTTTTAAGAAATTGTATACCCGAGGTGTCCAACTTTGGACCCCTGTGGATTCGCCCCCCGTAAGTCTATATGGTCTAAGCTCAAAACCTACACCTTTACTATCACCATATAAAATTTCTTTGAAATCGGAGCAGCCGTTAAGAAATTCCATAATTATTTCCATTTCATTTTTGAATCACACTCTATGCCACGTCAATTTTTTTCTAAGTTTACGTCGACCATCGAACTATCTGTTCAAAATTTTGTTATCGTACATGCTTTTGTTTAAGAGATATCAGCAAAAATGTATGAAATGAAGCTACAACGGACACCCTGTGTTTCTAGACTTTAGCCCATAACTTTTTTGTTTATTAACCGATTTTTCTAATTTTCAATACCAAATAACAGATCTTGTATAAGATAAATATTTGAGCCGAATTTCGTCCCTCTATAAAATATATATTTATACGGTCTTGAATGATTCTTTTCACATGTTATATACGGAATGACAAAATAAATATACCCCCCATCTTTTTGATGGTGGGTATAAAAACAATATATGCAGTACTTTTTTATTTTTTTTATATTTTCTAGCTGATGTAATAAAAAATTATTATTAGTATAGGGAGAAAATAAAAAATTTCGAATACTAAATGAAAAATTTTGATGAAATTAAATTTACACACTCATTACGTCACTACAAAAACTTAAAAATTTTCAAATTGAAATGGAAGAAGGTGAGGTCAAAAAATTAGTTTTTTGTTAAAAAAAATTTTGTTTTCTCCCTATATAAAGTAATTAAATATCACAAAATTGAAAAAAAGCTTAAGTTTAATTTCCTGCTTTATTTTGTAATGATTTAGAATAAAGAATTCTTTTGAATACTTAGATAAAAGTTAAATTGTTTTTAATATTATTTTGTAAAAAAATGCATTTCATTGCAAAAAAAAAAAAAAAAACAGTAATAATAGACCAAAATATCCTTTGGACATGTCTTGTTTTTAAATTGCGTATTTCAACCCTTTTTTTGTGATTCAGCAACATTCTCTGGCATTTTCTTTCAAGGTATTTAAAACAATCACATTCATTTGAAAGAGATTTTTTGTAGAATTTTCTTTTTTTTTTTCTTTAAATTGCTTTAAAATGCATGACGTGACGAAATAAAATGAATGAGAAAAACAAAAAAAAGAAAAATAAATAGAAAAAACATGAATAAAGAATGAAGAATTTTTTATAACTTAGTTAAGAATTTAAGAGATGTAGATGGATGTATTATATATAATAAATTAAAATAGGTCAAATTCGAAAGCATTTCCACTTATTTTTCCACAATTTAAAGAATATTCATAACTCTTTTATACAAAGAATTATAAACAGATTTTTTTAATATAATTTTCTTATCTCAAAAATATTGAGTAAATTTCTGTGCGTATGCAAAAAGAATCTACTTAAATTAATTGAAATTAATAGACATATAACAATTTTTCCTTATGTCAAGCTGTTTCAATCACTTGAATTTTCTTTAGTTCATCTTTAAGAATAAAAATAATCTTTACATCATTCTTCTTTGATTGGGTCTTATCAAATTGAAAACATTTCAATTTATAGCAAAAGAATTATCATGTGTTCAAAAGTGCGTATAAAGTCTGTTATTGTACCTGTTTGAGTTATTTTGTGAAAATCCTTTTATACGGTGCCACAATTGACAAATCGTCTCCGTTTATACATAAAAGTGTATGTATAATAACGCGTTTTTTTTACACCAATAATTTATCGCTTCTTTTTTTGTACAATTTTCAATTACAATGCATTTTTAATGTTAAAATCAATTTTTCACTTTAGTTACCACTTGCAAATAAATTGAAAAAAAAAAAAAAAGATTTATCTCCAGTTTATTTTTTTTACAACTTTTTTGGAACTTTTCAGTTTTAACCAAAGTTATACATACTCACATATAGATGTACATAAATACAATGAAATAACGAACAAATTCATTTTAAAAGTGGCACAAATTCACTAAAAGTAATAAAAAAAGAGAAGAAAAAATAGTAAAAACCGTAACGCTGATAACAAAACAAAATGCAAAAAAGAAGAAAAAAGTAAAACATCATTATTGCCTAGAAGTATTTATGCAGCTGTTTGTGTATATTTTTCCTTTAAATACCGACATTGTTATCAATCCCGGGCCACATTCTCTCACATATACCTATAAACCAGTCTTGTTGATATGATGTACTGTGGTGTATTTGCGCTTAAAAATGGTAACAATTATTTTTTCTCGGTTAATATTTACATGGGTTTTTCTTTATAATAAAGAAAAACGAGAGAAACCAATTTCATAACCAATTTCAATAGGCATTTTTCTAGAACCGTTTTAAAAAACTGCGACCTGTAGTTTGATTACAAGGTTTACATGGACGGACAGAAGGACAGACAGACGGACGGACATCGTTAAATCGACTCAGAAAGTGAGCCTTAATTTATACCAATTGGTATAAATTAAGGTAGGTCTTAGACTAAAAATTTTTTGGTGTTACAAACATCAGCATAAAAACATAATACACTCCCCACTTATTGCGGTGTAGTGTATAATTACTATAGTAAGATATAACGTCAAGCACTGATAACACAGGGTAACACTGATACTGCGGAACGGGAATTCTCAGTCAATTCGGATGCACGATATTATGAAATGTTTAAACTATAAACCACTTTTTTTAATTGATTCTAACATATTTCATTTAAATGCATTGATTTTATATTATTGCAGCAACCATATTATGGTACGTCTCCTTTACCAAATAATTTTTTTTAATACATATTTGGATACCATATCTCACCGTCTGCAGACTGCACTAGGCCTAATCAGCATGGAGTATAGATAGCGGACTAAGTGTCAATCCAGGAAAAATGGAAATGGAAGCAAATACAAGTTTCCATCCTTCCCACTTCCTTGCCTAAACGAAATTGAATTAAAGGTGTCAGATAGTGCGAAGAACCTTGGTACCATCTTGGACTCCAAACTATCCTGGCCCCGGAGCAGCCAAACTAGGGCGTCGAAGGCAAACATTGCCCTTTGTGTGTAGGAAAGTCACTGGGAAGTCCCGGGGGCTACATCCCAAGAATACAAAGTGGATCTTCGACATGGTCATCAGGCCTATACATACGTATGGTGGAAGTCAATGGAAAAATCTCTGTTCTATTGATAACAAGTGCGTTTCGTACAACATTATCCAGAGCATTATCCGTTCTAATGAACTGGCTGCCAGTTGACTTAACTAGGCTCAATTCTACAGGTGCATGTCATAATAGGAACTACGGTTATGCGACTATTTTGGGAATCTCAATCTCCCCGACAATATACACTATTGAATCCCTAAACCCTTCCTAGACAGAAGATTATCAGTGTCAATTTCAATCGATCACACTCTGACAATTGGTTCGATTGAGGTCTAAACTGACGGATATAAATTTGTCTAAATCTTTCGAAGGGGTTGGGGAGCATTCAGGAAGAATATTTCCTTCAAGGTGCCGAATCACTGCAGAGTTCTTTAAGCAGAGATATCGGCTATAAAAAGAGCGGTAAGATGTTCTACAGGGTATTAGGAGTGGATATCCATATTTGTACGGATAGTCAAGCCGTGATTAAATCTCTTTCTGTTTCTGCTTTTCGACAACCAAGTTGGTACATGAATGCCGGGCATCTCTAAATAAGATGGCGAGATATTGATACTTAGAGGTTCATCCAAATAACCAAGGCAATCTTGTTGTTGATGTCCTATCTAAAGCTGGTTTCCTCCTTGGTAGGAAGGAATTAGACCCACTGGTTGGTATGCCGCTATCATCCTGCAGATGATACTGAATATTGATGAATCTTGTACGTACTTCATCCCGGAAATGCCAAAACGTCAGCTATGGACCCTTGTGGCCGTCGTAACTGGGCACTGGGTTGCCGGTGCGCTTGATAGGAGATTAGGACTCCCTTATACCGACTACTATAGGAGTTGATGTGCTGAGGAAGAGGAGGAGATAGTTCAATATCTTCTTTATCATTGTTCCGCTCTTAGGAATATTAGGACGTATAGCTTAGGCAGACCGTACATTCATGTATTATCGGAAATGTCTGGGACTGATATCAGACTGATTCACTCTTTTATAAATGCGACAGGTTAGTTCGACTCGAGCATTGATTTGAACACATGAACCAGGTTCGTGTGATTCCTCAGTGTAACGCAATGGGAAAAAAAGGACCCAAATTTGAAATTTATTTGTTGTATTCTATACATTCTGACGAAAAGAATTTTTCGTTCGTTTTATAAAAACAAATTTCCATGTAAGTTGTAAATGAGTATTTTCACTAATTTTTGAATAAAATCAGTATTTGTGCATTGATTTGAAATAAAATATGTTTCGTTTTATTTGCAACAAATTTATATTTATGCTCTCCCTTTATTATTATATATTAGTCTTGTACCTAATCAAACTTCATGTTTGGAAAATAATTTCAGGAAATTTGGTACAAGGACGAATCTTACAAAAGATTACCTGAAATTCTATAATTGTTTCCCTAATTATTTTTCTACCTATATAAAAATACCAATCGCATTATAAATACCAATTCCAATCATAACCACAGTGCTTCCTATAACTCAATATGTTGAAGCAAAGATACTGAAAATTTTATACAATACACAACACAGCACATACCAGTACAATATAAATATATGAACATGTGTCTGTATCTGCTAATGTTTGTAGGTGATATGTAATTGTTATATGTGACTACAAGTGAGTATAAATGAAATTGCTTCAAGGTTTTCTTACATAGATAAAGGCGAAAGAAAACCATGTAATATGAAGAGAAGTACTTTTTTTAACCCTTTTACCTTCTATATGAACGCTTGTATATTTCTAACTTCCTTAAAATATGTAAATATATATATTTTAATATAATTGGAACAGTAGCAGGATTTCTTACTCTTGATATTTTGTGTGTTTTATCTATTGATGATTAAAAAATGAAATTTATACCTTCCAGCCAATCATTAACAAAACAAACATTGTTGCGATTCAAACACGTATGTATGGGATAACAAGACATCATTTTAAGCTCTGATTATCATTTCTATGTTAGAAACAGTCTACACATGCTCGAAGAAAAGGAAGCTAAGCAGATATAAAGTAAAAGGATTATTTGGTAGTATGATTTTAAATTAAAATTTTTTCTTCGAATAACATATTTAGGTATAGATATGTACAAACATTAATCCAAAAAATCAACTTAATTATAATTATATAATTATAAGTATTAGTGAATTTAATGATTTCCTTATAAAAATTTGTTTTATGTTTTTTATTACATTACTAGGGAGTATAAATTGCGTGTGTCTCTTATTAGAGCTATGGAAATGCTCTAATAATTCAAATGCTATTTGAATTGAAGAAACCATATTAATATTTTTTTTTTTTTAATTTTTGTTCAATTTTATATTTTGAGGAAAACTTAAGATCTAACATCTAAGATAAATTTTACCAAAAAATATTTCACAAGCGATCCAATACAAGAATACTTTAGTCACACATTTGATGATCAGGGAAACCACAAATATGCAATTGCTTATTTGTGGTTTCTCTGAACGTTGAATAAAGCCATCGATGAAACATTTATCCATTTCAGAACAAATAAATCATTTTGGCATCGATTTATTAGTACATATTTATAGCATATTTTGTATTTTTTAGGGCATATTTAACCCTTTTAGAGCACATTTGGAAATTATAAAATGTTTTTCAAATTTGATTAAAAAAATTAACATAAAATTAACATTAATGGCAGTAAACATTTTTTTGATTATTTTCACGGTGAAATTTTAACAGATGACCTAAATGATTCTAATTTACAGATTTTCATCAAAACACGAATTTCAAAAATGTTGTCGGTTACAATAATTTTGATAATTTCTAAACTAATATAGTGTACAGAATTAGATGGGTAAGAAAATACAAATTAAATAATGTTTTTAAAGATACGATAAAAAAATGGGGAATCAAATTTCGACACGGTTGGTCAATTTCAGTTTTTTCTTATTTCTTTGACATATTATTAAAACCCTTTGTTTTAATGAAAGACATAATTTTATCAAAAAAATTTAAAAAATCTTTGTTTTTTAAGTGCATATTTTCGCATTTTTAGAGCATATTTTTAGTTTTTTACTGTATATTTAATGCGCATAAAACCCATTATATTTTTTTTAACATATTGTGGTTTCCCTGTTGATGATGCTAAGGAGTGTGAGGTCATACTTATTCAATTTTTATAGAGTGTAATATACTTTTAATTTAAATTTGAAAAATTTAAGAAAAGGAATATTTTTTTGATCGTATTGAGGTTAAATGAAAAATTTTCATTTATAAATTTATTTCAGAGAAAGAAGGTCGAAAAATACAGGAAATTCAAGTATACCTTTTTACTGTTTACAATAGGATATTTGCAAGAGGTAACTATTTGTTTACGAATAAATTTATATCAAATTAAAGGTTTGTTTCTTTTTACATTTCAATTCACCAGGCTTTAAATCTTGGTCTGGAAACAGAAAAATTTTATGTACCAAATTTGATGTAATATATTGTAAAAATTTACAAGAACTCGAACAAACAAAAATTTGGAGGAATACATTTTAAATTCTGGACTATTTAAATTTAAAAATTTCATCTGGAAATTAACCAAACATCATCAAAATTTCATCTGGAAATTAATCAAATATCATCAAAATTTCATCTGGAAATTAACCAAATATCATCAAAATTTAATCTGGATATTAACAAAATTTAATCAGAAATATAACTAAAACTATTATCTGAAAGTTCACAAATTATCATCAAAAAATATTCATAGTTCCAAATCTTATCAGTGATAAATTAACTTCATCAAATTTAAATTTTTTCGACTTAACGGTTAAAAAAAAATAAAAGAAAAGAAAATTTAACAAGTTTTACATACAAATTTCTAATATAATAAAATTTCACACACACACTCTAATAATAAATAAAAAAAAGTAAGAAAATTATTAAAAATTGATCGTTAAAAACTAAATAACTCAAGACATCAGGCCTGAGGTCAACGAGGGATATATTTGGTGAGTTCAGTAAATTAATTTTATATATCTATAAAAAAACAAAAAAAAATCTTATACAATATACAATTTAATCACAATTTAAAATACTTAACAGTTTAACAAGTGAATTTTATTAACGTTTTTTAAAATTTGTTAAGTTTTTTATTGTTAAATATTTTATTAATTTCCTATTCACTTTCCTATCAAATTAGTTGTAAAAAAAAAAAAAAAATAACGACAATTATTAACCTTTAATTTAATATAAATAATATGATGTTTAGAATTTGTTTTAAATAAATATTGTCAGTTAATATGGAAAATTAAATTTTTTTGGAAATAATTTTACGAAAAGTTTAGTGTAATTGGTTGGGTAGATATACGGGCTATTATAGAATATAGTTTATAGCAAGGAAGGGAGGGTATTCAGAAACTAGGTGATAAAATGTTATCATATCTCCTTATAAAAATGCACACTTCTTTATTATAATTTTTTTTTTTTTGTTTTATTTGTGATTGCACAATGGTTCCAAAACGCTTTTTTTTGGAAATAATTCAGTAACTATAGAACGGTTAGAGGTATCACAATAAAATTTCACATGGTCAGAGCTGAGGTGTTTTCGAATAGCTTGTACTCCTCCAAAATATTTGGAAAATACCTCAGTAATAACTATGTTAAATTTCTTTGAAATATTTTGAGCGGTTCAAAAGATAAACAAAGTTATTAAAAAAACACTTTGAAATGGCTGTGCGCTTACGTATATATGTTTCAACGTTTTGTTTTAAATAATTTTGTTTAACTTCTGAACCGTTCAAAATATTTCAAAGAAATTTAACATAGTTATTACTGAGGTATTTTCCAAATATTTTGGAGGAGTACAAGCTTCTAGCTGGTATGTGGGCAGGAGGAGAATTTCCGAAAGTGGTAAACTTTTTTAATTATTTTTTATATAATATCCGAGGTGATCCATTTCGGAGGGCCACCACCCTGCCCCAAGACCACCTAGAAACTTGTGCTCTTCCGAAATAGTTGAAAACTATTGAAATATATTTAACGGTTCAAAAGTTGCACACAATTATTTAAAAAAGAACACGTTGAAACTGCTATGCACTTATGTATATAGAATGCTGCAGCACACATTCCCTATGGAAATTAAGGAAAATGTGCACATTTCGCTGAAGGGGGGTCAAGTTTCAATAAGTATTTAGACGATTGTGTAAAGGATTTATATAAGTATTTAGTATCATTGGAAAGGATATTACTTATAATAATATATAAATAATAAAATATTCGAACTAAATTTTTTCATTAAATTCATCGAAAAACGAAAAATTTTTGTATTTAGTGTTATTTTTAAAAAAACAATTTTATATTTGAACTTAAATAAAATCTACATTAATTAAGCTATTATTATAAAGTTTTAGTATAATATAAAAAAATTTGTCCTTAAAAGAAGAAAACAAATAGATTCCCATTTTCTTACTCCAAAATACCCAAAATTCCAGTTCGGGGAAAGCTTCCTTCAAAAATTTACTTTTTTCATTGAAATGGTCACCCTGTCGTTATAAGGGGCCTTCGTCAGAAAATACTTTTTGGGTGTATACCTTATATATAGGGCTAAAAAATGAAAATAATTTTAAGTCGATTCTAGCTTTGCGATTTGAGAATATAACAAAAAAAGATAAAGCTAAATACCAAAATTGGCTAAATTTGGATAGGGCTCGTGGGCAGGCCTTTGTCCCAAACTCCTCCAGATTTACTTTGCACGCATTTACATTAAGATTTTTCTTGTAAACATTAAAAAAATTATAAAATTCAGAACAAAAAACTAATTTTATCACTGAATAAATATTGACACCTTTTTGGAAAAAAAAACCCCAAAAAAATTTTTTAAAGTTCCAAATTTAGACTAATACAACTTTTTAATGGATTCATATAATTATATGATTCTTGCAGTAATATTATTTAGAATTTTGTAGGGAATCTGGAAAATATTTTAGGAGCAAAATTAAGCCCGCCAAGTTTGAAAAACTAAAAAAAGGAGAGGCTAAAAATGAGGTAAAAAAATTTTTCGACCCGAATATCTTTTAAACTAAAAGAGATATCCTCTATATATATATATATATAAATGTATTTTTGTAGAGATTTATATACTATCCGTATATAAAATTTCTTTTCTGTCATATCATAAATGAATTTTTGGCGATTTTTTAAAAAATGACATACCCGAGATGGGCAACTTTGGAGGGCCACTCACTTCCCCCCTGTGAAATTTTATTGTGATACCTCTAACGGTTCTTTAGTTACTGAATTATTTCAAAAAAAAAGCGTTTTGGAACCACTGTGGATTGTAAATCGATTTGTATAATTTTGTTATCAGTTCTGTGTTTATCCTTGAGTAGTTAAAAACCCACCCCAATATCCTTAAGCAAAGCTGGAATAATAGGTAGCACATACAGTAGAGAGATCGAAAAAAACTTAATATATAAAAAATTCAATAATTTGGAAATGGTTGATCTTGGAGTTTTCCTTTTTTCTTTTTAATTTAATTGATATTATCTCATAGATCGCAGAAAAATATAATTTTTATATATCTCTCCACTGGTCTTAGCTCCGCACAATTTGGAGGACCACTCTTGGTACAAAAATTATGCTATTGTTTTGGTACCACTCCAGAGCTTTCTTACCGTAGTTACAAGATGCCAAATTGGGCCAAAAATATGTGCTCTCTTATGAAAGAAAGAAGCCTTTTTGCAAACATTCTTTGAGATATATTTCGATAATTACAAAGCCCACTGTAACAAATAACTCTTTTTGCCTCAAATGCATGAAGCTTGCAATACCAGACATTTTTTAAGAAATTTTATCTGTTTTTGGATCTTAAACTTTTCTTCAATATTTTTTCCTGGACCAAATTGGATTCTTTTTTTTTTAATAATTTTAACATGTGTTTCTTTTTTAACTCTTATTTTGATCAAACTTATAACAAATCAAAATGGTAGACCTTTTTCGAAATTCAAAACTGATTCGAACATTTTTGAAAAATATCTTAAATAACTTTTCAAACGATAGCCAATGCATTAAAAATTGTGAAACTATTCACTTGTCGACAAATAATTTAGGGAGATAGAAACACGAAGCACCTAAAAATTGGTGTTGCGAAAACGCATCAATGGGAGTAGGGTGATTTAGCTACAAGGTAGCGCACTGAAAATATGGAAATTATTAAGGTAATAAATAATATGTTAAAATTATGCAAAATAATTAAGAAAAATATTGTAGATAAACGAATATAGAATTTTTTGTGGAGGTTACATTTTTTACAATCTTTGAGAACAAATGTAAGAAAAAGAATTTCCAAAGGATCAACGTTACCTGAATATGAAGTGTATTTTGTAAAATAATAATAATAGCATATTGAATATGATCACCAAAATTTAAAAAGTTAGCTGAAACATGACAAAACATGACATGAACGAGACCTGATGAACGAGATGAAAAAAGATAATAAATTTTCTTAAAAAGTCATAAAATTTACAGAAAAAAAAAAAAAAATAAAAAATGCAATTTTTATGATTATACAATATTGTTTTTTATTAAAAAAAAAAAAAAATTAGGTTTTTCAATTAAATGAGATTGAGTGGATATTAAAATAAAATATCTAAGGATATTCAAGGTATAATAAATTAAAAATGTGTGAATATAAATGAAACCGTATAAATGAAAACAAACTAATTTTTTTCTTAGTCAGGGTAATGCACAAATATTTTAATACTGTTCCACCTGGAATGCATCACATTATGAGCCACTGCATTTGGTACTTTACCAGGATTTACGATTTTACAATATTCGGGAATATTCTGTAAAAATAACAGAATCGATTTACGTAACATTTGTGTTTGAAGCACAACGTGGTTAGGCAGCCTGTACGATGGACCAAAATACTTTCCTGACCATGGTATTGAAATCCTAATCGAGATGATGTGCAAACAGATAATCGAATGCAATGTACATTACATTCCAAATGCTTTAACGTGTAACATATTTTATTTAATATATAATGTATTTTATACATTATAAGAAATTATTTAGTCTTACGCCGTAAGTTATTTAACGCTTGTACACCATTATGTACATCATTAGTTGCCTTAAATTGACATTTAAGGCACCTCCAATTTTTCTGGTTCACACTAAATATATTTAATATACAATTTGTAAAATAATAACAAAACTAAATTTTAATGACAAATGAAACTCATTTTGCCATACAATTTGTTTAAACATCTGCTTCTTATATGAGCGAAATAACATACCCCTAATTGACCATTGATGCGTTTTCGCAACAACCGATATCTCGGAAATAAAAATAACTATTTTATGATCACAATCTCTAAAATATTATTAATTTATCTTAACGGGATCGGGTAGTGGTACAAAATGGGTTAAAAATGATATCTGAAACATGTTTTTATAATGAATTTTATTGGTGGATAATTCGCGAATTAAATTTCGCGGTCACGTATTTCCAAAAATGGTAGTTTTAAGTTTGTGGAAAATATATATGATGGAGCCTTTCTGAGTGCTCTCTGTAAGTATTGTGATGGGACTCTCAATAGTTTATTAGTTATTGAAATAAGTCGCCCAGAATAAAGTGAACAAATTCATGCTTGAATTTTCTTCCAAAATATATTTTTTTTTTTACACTGCGTTATATTTTTTTCAATATTCAGAAGCCATTTAGAGTCCCAGCACGATACTTACAGAGAGCATTCACGTCATATTAAAGGAAATTTTGATACCTTTAATATGACATCTCAATAAATCTTATATTAGAAATACTTTGAAAGATATTTGTAATTTTGTATATACAACTTTGTACATATTTTTAGTTATTTTACAGTTTCAAATCGCGATATTTCGCGAACCACTTGATGAAATTATCTGTCTTAGTTTTGAAAAGAATAATGATTGTACCAAATATCATTAAATTCGGAGAGGTAAAGTCAAAAATTTAAATTTTTCGTGTTGGTTTTAAATGGAATGACTATATACTGGGTACTTATTATACAGAAAATGAATTTTTCTAGGTCTTGGCTTTCGACTGATTAATGGTTTAAGTAAATAAGTGGTAAATTGTCAGTGCAAAACTAAAATGAATCAATAAATCCTCGAAAGTTTCAACTCAGTTTTCTTTTTTAAGATTTTTAGTTTTAATTGCCTGTATTTCTGTGAGATTTTATGCGAATGATTTGAAATTTAATATTTCTTAGTTATTTTGTAAGATCTACAAAAAGCCGTCAACAATTCTCCAAATTTTAAAACAAACTTTGCCAATACAAGACACTTAAAGTAGGTTTCAAACAGTTTCGAAAATTGCTGTTTTTCCTCATATAAAGCCTTCTTCCGAAAATTTAATTTAAATGCTTTTATAAAATTAAATTATAATATATTTTTTTTTTGTATATGCAAATATAAAATAACTGGTAAAATAAGCATGTTTTGTCATACATACATACATACATACATACATACATACATACATACATACATACATACATACATACATACATACATACATACATACATACATACATACATACATACATACATACATACATACATACATACATACATACATACATACATACATATAATGAAACTAAAATTTTAAAGCAAAAAACATAAAAAAAATCTTAATCAACATTATAATTCTTATGCTAAGGGGTGCAACGCTTTTTGTAGCCAACTTATGTTCACTATATATAAAAATATTTTCTTTGCATATTTCATTTAAATATTCTTACTCTATTGTTTAGTTTTTAGCTTAAAATCAATCAAAGCCAATACAATAAAAATTTCCATTTAAAATAATTTGATTTCAATTTTTCAAAGAGTAGAGTTTGAATATTTTCCTTTGTTTTCATATTTTTATTAATTCAATGACAATTCTGTAGGGAATATAAAATGATTTATGTTTTTTTTTTTTTTTTTTCAATAGAATTATTATTTTTTTATATATATTTATACTTAAATCTCATTTATATACGTTTATTGGTTTATTTATGATAATTTTATGCAACTTCATCAATACAACAACTTAAGGTTTTCATCACTCTTCCTCCAACTCTTGCTGAGAAGTTTATTATTTAAATAACAAAAAATACAGAAAAAATGCAAAATATGTATGTATACGTATGTATATTGCAATATATTTAAAAGAACTCACACATAGTAGCACATACCTAAGTACAAAAATATACTCATACAAGTATGAGGAAAATAAAATGATGTATTGGAAATACATTTTATTATAAAATTAAAAAAGAAAAATATTTACGGTAAAAAAAAAAAAAAAAACAACAACAAGAAAAAAGACCGTAAAGAAAAAATAATAAATATTATGTTTGTTGCTTCATAAAGGTTATATTTATTTGAATGTGTATATGTAAGAGTGATTATATGTAAGTGTATACAATGCAGTGATGGTTAAAAAATATTTTGAGAAAGAATTATGGGCTATGGTTGTATGTATATAGTATCCAATCATAAAGTTATTTACACCTTTTAATCCAGCAACAAGATCTCCTTATCAAGCCAACAATTGAGTTTTATTGTCGGCAAGATGAGGGCTGCGTTACAAATTTTATTTATTTATTAATTTTTTTATTTCTCTGTGTACTCATCTGAATATGATGGCGGTAGACGTTTATTGAGTTGTCATCAATTTTTTTTTTTTTTTTTTTTTTTGTGGAATTTACATGTTGCTTTTAAATTGGTGGAGCGTGTTTTTATTATTATTTTTATAAATAAAATTTTCTTTCACTTCTTCATAATTACGAAAAATCCATTACTTTTTAATAGGTACAAAAGCTTTCACAGACAAACATGTACAGTGTCTCACTAAAGTATTTTAAATTTAATAATTTATTTTAAATTAATAATTTAAACGGTATAATTACGTGATTAAAAAAAATAATTCTAGATTTATTAACTGAATTGTGTTTGTCTATTTGTTAACTTTAAGATGCAAAAAACTGCAATCAAAAAATATTGCATTGTATCCAAGTTATTCCAGAAATAGTATGAAAATTCATCGAATTTATCTCACAAAAGTATTTGAATTTTTATCACCTTTGTATTTAAAAATGCCAAAAAAAAAAAAAGTAAAAATTGGAGAAATTCATGTATTTTTTATTAATAATAGGTCATAGGTATCACAATTAAATGTTTACTAATTTATTTCCTCAATTTGGAGTAAAATTTTGGGGGATTTTTGGTCCAATTTTATATTTAATGGACTTAGAAGGTTGATTTATGAAGAACACGCTTATTTTTCTTCTATAAATGACAAATACAATATTTTTATTTTTTTTTTTCATTATAGTAAAAGAAATTATAAGGTTTTAGTTCCTTATAAGTTTTTTTTGTTAAAACGCCATATACGAAGGGTCCAAGTCGTTAATTATGAGACATTGCACCATTAAAAATAGAATACCTTAAATATCAAGCCCACTTTGGTATCCTACGTATCATAAATTTATTTCAAAATCTTGGGGAATATCTTCCCGATATATAGCCAATTATAAATTTGGAGACTAAAATACCTGATTTTATGATATAGCTCCAAAAAATACCCCGACATAATTGTACTTGGGTTTATTTTTCTAATTACTTAGCCATATTACTTTTGGATCAATAACTTGCACTCCAGAAATGTTGGAGCGAAAAATTTTCAACTTTATTTTCATCAACATAAGCAATATTAACAGAATAGTAAACTTTTTCTGGTATTTTTACCTTTTTATAGTTCCCTTATACCTTGAAAGTCATATAGTTATGTAACGTAAAATATGCCTTTTGTCGCGTTTTGTTCTATGGCTCCAATTTCTTTGTATTTTAGTAGCCGGTATCCAAATCTCCCATTTAATAACAGCTAATACCTACAGAAACACAATCTGAAAGTTTTGTTAAAATATGTTAAAATATGTGGACCAATACTTCAGTAAAATAGGCTGAATATTGAAGATTTTTAACAACATAATAAAAATATATACACCGCTTGGAATGTCAATATTCGGAACTTTTGCAGTAAAAATTATTTTTCGAAGACACGACAAAGTCCATTTTTATTTCCAAATAAAACAAATTAAATTTAAGAAATAATTTAGGAAAAATTACCCGATTATTCCAATTTTCTCTTTTGTAAGATATATGTAAAGAAACTTCGCTTAATTTCCCTAAAATTTTACCCCCAAATTTATAAAAAGAATTAGTAAACGCTTAACACTAATACTTAATAACAATTAATATAAAAAAAACTTTTTTTTTTGTATTTTGAGTATCTTCAAATATAAAAAATTAAAAAATTCAAATACTTTTGTGAGGTACCTGAAATTGACTGCACGTGTTATTTTTCTCAATTTCTCGAAAACGATTCAACATTTTGTGCTACTTTTTGCTGCATTTGGTATAAGACAACTCAGGCAAAAAATTCCATTCATAAAAAAAAAATATTATTTTTTATTTACCTAATTTAATAACTAAAAATAACATTTTTTTTTATTTAAAAATTCAAATTCACTAACTTATGTGAGACCTTGTATATGAGGAATTTCAACCATTTGAAAATTTTTAAGTAAAAATATTTTAATTTTTTTTCTTCTTCTGACAATAACGTCGATCAATGTATAAATGTTGATTTTATTTCCAAAAACAATTTTTTTTTTTTTTAATTTTTTAATGTAATTTGTTAATGAGTATTTTTATATTATTTTAATATAATATATCATATTTTATTTGCAAAAAATGTATCTTTACGATTAGGGAATAAAAATTTCGAATTTTTATGATTTTTTTTTTTTTTTTAACTTCTTTCTTTTTTTTGGCAATTGTGTATAAATTTTATTTTTTTTTTAGAAAATGGGCTTAACATCTCCATAACTGCATGCAATGAAAAAATATGATTTTAGTATGTTGTTATCATATATATAATTCCATTTTATCATATATATAATTCAATTTTATCATATATAATCCCATTTTATCATATGTATAAACCAGAGATGAGCAATTTGCAAATTTCCTGACTCACGAGGTTAGACTACAAATGCTGCTTACGCAACGCTGCTTCACACGTACACTATAAACTACTTCGTTCGACTGCAGCTCTCTAATTAACTTCAATGCAAATCAAGTCAAGTTTTTTGCTGCTTCACACACACAAGCGCATCACTGGTATAAACCCATGTTTTCATTTTTATATTGATTTATACCACGATATGTGGTACATTCATCATACTAAATATAAACAAACCTTGTCATATCTAAACTAAATGAGAATTAATATACTAACAAACTACTGGACTGATACACAAAAATGTGTATTCAATAGTTATTAAAAGCAAATAAAATCATTAGCTTAATGGTTGTAGAATTAACTAAATAGTTGTAGAATTGACTAAATGTTTGGATTTTTCATAAATATGGTTTCATATAAAAATTAATAAATACATGTTATAATTGCAGTCAACCCTATTAAAATTTTAATTGTGGGTAATCATTAAATTATCAAACAGAAACATAAACGTTACTATCATGAACACGGTATTATTCAAATCAATGAAAAATGGCTATACAAACATTGAATAGTTGTTGCAATCATGCTGTAACCATGTTTTTTCCGCGTGTGTTGATCGTATTAAAAAGTAATGTAAAATCAACTGAAGATAATTCGCGATATGTTTCAATATATGGTACAACCTCCTTAATTCTACAAATCTAAAACTAGAGTCAATTCTAAAAAGGTGGATTAGAGGCTTAGTACTAATTAATATCGTATAGCAGAATTGACTGAGAAACCCCGTGCCGCAAAATCAGTATTTCCTTGTGTAATTTGAGTCGCTTTTTTTTAGGCTTATACTCATACACACATATGTCTTACGGTCTACTAAACGAGATATTAAATTTATTCTACTACATAATATACCCAGTAGGAAATCGTGTCTTGAAGACAGTTTCATAAGTGACTTATATTGTAAAAGTCATAGGATGATGACATTTATATGGGATTACTACATGACTTGTCAACAGATTCTTCAGATACTATCATATGAAAATAAGTGTAATTAGACTGAAAAAATATAAAAGCTATAGCGATATAAGTATGATTTTAGATATTCGAATAAATTCTAAGAAAAATTTAATTTTATTAAGATTCATATTTTTTTAACTTTTAAAAAGTTAATACATTTGTTAAACTTTTTAAATAGTTAAGCGTTTAACTCTAGGATGACTGGTAACGTTATGAGCACTAAGTTACACTCTTGGTCTGGCCAGACCACAGAACGGTTATAAGTAAAATGTTGGCCCTAGGAACTATTTAGAGTAGCACTTTTGCCTTGATTTTGTGGATAGTAGTTAATATAAGTTACATGTTAATATACTATTGCGATGAAAACAAAAATTGATGAGAAAGCTCATAAATTTGAAATTTTTTAAATAAAACGCAATTTTAGGTTTATTTATAAATGATATTCATAGAAAGTGGATAAATATTGTTATTTTTATTAAAAATACTGCTTATATAATATTACTTTGCTTGGAAATCATAGCAAACATATGAACTTGCTTATTTACAATGCACATTGGGGCAGAATCGGAATTTTTTTGGAAATAAATCTGAAACTTCTGATCAGCTAGTTGGATTTGTATGAAATTTGGTATAGGCATAGCAGAGGAGTGTACAATATTAATTTTGAAAGGGGGAACGTGACTTATAAAATTTTCAAATGGCATAGTTTCAGTTCTGTAAAAGCTAATGATTTCAATCTTTTTCTGTATAACGAAGAATTATGTCAGCTAAGCAATGTAATTTAGATGAAGAAATTCGAGTTTATAATTTTCCTGATTTTTGCAATTAAAATAAAATTTTTGTAAAAAATTGGCTTTTTGAGAAACTCTAAATATTTTATCTGTAATAAAATCTTTGTTATTAAAGATATCTTAGCGAAATTTTCGGCAGATGTAGTCTTTATTGTACAAAATGAGAAGGTGAAAAAACTTTAAGATTTTTGTAAAAGTAATCCCATAATTTTCAAAAAAAATCAAAACTTTCATATAAAATGGGTCGAATTCGTGAGAGTGTGTACCTTGACCATTTGAGTTATTGGGCTTGCTTTTTATTTTAAAGTCTTTTCTATAGAGATACCTTTCAGAAAAGCATAAAATAATTATATGTTGTTAAAGAAAATTTTATTTTAGAGAAA
This sequence comes from Protophormia terraenovae, assembly GCA_951394005.1. Taxonomy (NCBI): domain Eukaryota; kingdom Metazoa; phylum Arthropoda; class Insecta; order Diptera; family Calliphoridae; genus Protophormia; species Protophormia terraenovae. The sequence continues at coordinate 141,459,697 of OX596074.1, forward strand.
AAAGAGTGTATATACTTTTTCGGTCAAAAAAACCCAAAAGGTCGTTTATTTTTGGACTCGGTAAAGATATCGACTTCAAATTTCTTCTATTCATTATATAATTTTGTTCTTTAATTAGCTAAAGAAAAAACAAATGAAATCGGTCCGAAACACTAGGATATATATGAAAAAAAAACTGTACCAAGGACATGTAAAATTGAGGTACTTAAAAATTCAAATGCAAATAACACAAAAACCATAAGAAATAAGTAGGACATGCAAGTATGTTTTTTGTAGGTCCTATCAGTGCCTACAATAATGTATTAAAAATATTTGAAATTGGACGAGAAACAAAAATTTGGCAAGCGATTAAAAAATTTTAATGACAGAGGTACCCAACTTTGAGCCCCTTTACCTCCGCCTCTGAGGGATCTGTTCGGTCCCCCTTCCAAACTTAACATTGTACACTCCTTTGCTATGCCTGTACCATGCCTATTTCATGCAAATCCAACTAGCCGATCATAAATTAGAGACTTATTTCCAAAAAATTTCGATTCTGCCCCACTGTGCAATGTCATAGGTTGGTAGTAATGTCTCATTTTTTACATCGAGGAATTATTTTGTGATTAATTTTCAGTATTGAATTACACCTAATTTTCATTATTTCGTAGTCTAAGGAGATAATTTGTCTTTGAATAATATATCTACCATATTTGTGTGTCATATTTAGCTAATTCTGGTGGAATGTTTATTTTGAAACATGTACATACAAGATAAGAATAGAGCTATTTATTCACGTACAAATTTATGACAAGGGTATATGATGACTCCACGCTTTTAATGAGAATTACACAAAGATCCTCCACGAAAGCTGATTTTCTAAATTATTGATGCTTAGGGTAAGTCTTTGAATTGTCACATCGGAAAAAAATAGCAATGTAGTGAAGCATCTTATTGACATTTTTGCCTTACCAATATCGAAGTTATATAATCTTTGATCGACTAAACCTATTCCAATGGTTGTTTATTATTCAAGGTACCTATTGCAATTTATTTTTAATATTTTGAACAATAACATTAAGTACTTCTGGAGTAAATATTCTTTTAAAAACGTTTATAGTACTCGGTGGAAATTATCTGGTTGGTAACTTTTTTTTATCACCCTCATCTTCACTATATGGAAATGACAGTTGCACATTATCCCGATTTCAAAGACATCATTCTCTCTTCATCTTCTTTTTTTGTAACTATAAGGCGTTAAGATCTTTTTATACCCTACACCACCATAGGTGGGGAGGGTATTATTCGTTTGTGCTGATGTTTGCAACACCAAAAAATATTGGTCTAAGACCCACCTTAATTTATATCAATTGGCTTAGAATCACTTTCTGAGTCGATTCAACGATGTCCGTCCGTCTGTCTGTCCGTCTGTCCGTCCATGTAAACCTTTTAATCAAACTGCAGGTCACAATTTTGAACCAAAATTAATGAAATTTCGTACACAGGTTTTTTTTTGTTCCAGGGACAAAGCCTATTGAAATTGGTTATGATCCGTTCATTATTTCACCTAGCCCCCATGCAAATGTCCTCCCGGAAAAGGGTTTAACGATCATAAATCCCATAAATATTGCAATATTTTAATGAAATTTAGCACATATAAGTTTTATATAAGTCTAAATAAGTGTTACGATTTTTAAAAAGATCCGTCCATAATTAACCATATCTCCCATATAAACCCCTTTTCAGAAAATCACTTTAACGGGCATAAATCCCATTAAAATGTTAGTATCAAGTTAATATTCGACACAAATAAGTTTTATATGAACATAAACGATAGTGCCAAATTTTATAAAGGTCGGTCCATAATTTGCCATAGCTCCCATATAAGGCCCTCTTTCAGGAATCACCCAAAAGTGAATAAATTCATATAAATGTCAGCATCAACGTAATATTCTGTATTCGTATGTTTTATTTTACACTTACGAGTATCGGTCCACATTTGACTCCAGGTCTAATAAAAGACCCCTCCCCGAATTAAAATGTACACAATGGTGTAGGGTATATATCATTTTCTCTCGTTTTGCATCAAGAAGTATTTTTTTGAAGGAATTGCCAATTTTCCTGTTACTTAATTTTCGTTCCTTGATGCAGATCATTTACTCATAAATTTGGGTAAATTCTGTTTTATTCAAACATCTTATACTTTCAACAACATATCATGGTTGTTTTTGGAATGATTTTACATAGACGAATAAAAAGAAACAAATGTAAACTATTAAAAGTTTGTTGAAAAATGTATAATAATAAAATTGTGCAAACTAAATAAAATTTCACGTAAGTCTTGTCGAAAATATTGTTATATAAAAAATAAATAATTTAATTTAATTTAATTAATTTTACTCATTTAGTAATTATGATTGATTTATCTCATTTGAAAGGGCAATTCCAGTGCTTGCAGGCACACGTTAAGACTGTCAGAATGCATTTCTACCAACAACAATGAAGTTAAAGAGGAAATTAAAGTATTGCAGACGGACATAAAATGCATTTTAAACCAGAACACAGTTTTTACCAATATCGTTGAAGAGTCTAATGTATTGATTCAAAATGCAAATACAAAATGGGTTTAATATTGATAATATAGTTTTAAATTTTGAATTAATGTTAGAATACTTCATAATAATTTTAATAAATAAATTTCTATTATTTCCATAAATTGTTTTTTTTTTTTAATAAATGCATCATAATCAATACTCTATTGAATCCTTTTTTATTCTATTCGTCAAGACATCTATAGACATGTCAGCTGTAGTGACCAAATAATGAAAAAGTATCGCTGACAATATACTAAATTTTTTAATGCAATAATCATGTCTAAGATATGTCACTAATTTGTCAACACTATTGACAACATGTTGAATAAGTCTTGAAGAAATTTGACAAAATATATGAATACGTCAGTAGTTGTCATGATGTATTTTGTATGGGCATAAATGACAAGGTCAGCAGTGATTCTGATGCGTCATGAAATTGTCAAATAAGAAGTCTTAAAGAAATTTCCAACTGGGTAATATTGTCAATACTTTAGATTTTAGTAAATCTTCAAAAATATTAAACATATGGTTTAAAAAATCAGATAACAGATGCTTTTCTTAAGAACCGCTTGGTTGAAAAAAAAAATCTTTTTATTGCTGCTGTTTTATTTATATGTATAAAAGGGTTTTTTAATTTATTTATTTTTTATATTCTATCAAATACAAATAATTCATAAATAATTTCTAATATACATTCACAATTTCTTTTTGTGTCTGTAAACATACATGCGAGTACATAAATATTGACTTTATTTATTTTCTGATTTGACAGAGTTAAAAATATTTATTTCTTTGCCAATCTTTATACAAAACACGTTTCTGAATTGGATATTTTATGTTTTTATTGTGAAAATACAGTAGATTTCAGTTGAATGAAAATTTTCTGTCTGTGAGTTTTTTTTTTTAGAATTTTTATCAATACAGAGGTATGTGAGAGTACATTGGAGTAAATATTCAAGTATCTGGTGTTAATAAATAAGTCGCGTGTATTTGATTGGGTAATTGTATTCATCAATATAGACAGCTATACAGACAAACAGTTAGACTTATTTATTGTTGTCAGGGAGACACGTATATTTGTGTATGCTTTTGTATTTGTAAGTGGTTGTAAATACCCAGCAGTTCGAATGGTGCCAATTTGCCCTTTATCACTAGATACATAACTAGTTAGACGATTCACTAGTTACTTTTGGTAGTGCAAGTGGTTACTAAACGGCCACATTCTGCACTACATTTCACTAGTGAAATAAATAGTAGAGAATGTTTAATGTTTGAATTAGAAAATATAATATCATAAACGAAACAGCCACTTCTATGGTTACCTGTAATGCATAGAATTGCCGTTGAAAGTTTTCCAATTGTCAATTGAGAAATTTGCTCTCGTGTTGTATATGAATAAGCTGTAACATTTCTTTTAGTGATTTCACTATTGAAAAGTAATGCAGTTAGTGACCAATCAGCAATAAATTATTAAATTTGTCTCTAGAAATTCCCCTGATTGTTTACGAATTCGTTACAACTTTGAAATTAGTGAATGCACTATTGAAATGTTATATAGTAAGCGGCAAATTTTTAAAGTCCAATTTAGTTTATTTTTTTCTCAAGTCCTGGCAACAATAATTATGGGCCGATCTCCATTACATTTGGAACACTGACTGAAGTTGTATCAATCTTATTTATGCCGAATTTTATTGAAATAGTGGCATTGAGATATGTCTATATGAAATTATTGAATCGTTATGACAAAATAATTATATGTGTCAAATTTTATGAAATCATTTTTAAAACTGTGACTTGTACTTTGTTCACAAGATTTACATGGACATCCAGCCAGATGTATATCGTTAAATAGACTCATACGATATACATATTTTAGTGCGCTATAAATATCAGCACAAACACCAATCACCTACTGTGGTGTAGGGTACAATTATCGAGACAAAAGCAGCGGGTACAACATCCAGCAAAACAAATTGAGCGGAAAAAGATCTGAAAAAGTCATGAATTAAACATTGTGTTGTCATTGGAAAGAAGTACTTAATGGTGAAAAGAGCTGCAGAAGTTCTTTTTTAACCCATTGATGTCATTGGTAGAATGTTTTTCTTTTATACATCTTGTTCATTTCTTTTGAAGTACTTTCCTTAAAACTATATTTACAAATTTGTTTAATAAAATTTGAATAAAAATTCTTTAAAATTTTTTAAATTTTAATTTTTTTTAGATATTATTAACCTTTTTCCGCTAAAAAATATTTTTTTTTTACTTTTTTGCAAGTAATTATAAAGAACTTCTAAAAAAGTTCAAAATATACACTTTGTTCCAATTTTGAAGTAGTGAAACTTTTCTTTTTTAGAAGCATTTGATCGTTTTTTGTTGGAATAATAAAGTAAGTACATGATCATTAGCTTTTAAAAATATTTTTAAATAAAAATATTACGTATTTTTAATTATACTTCTTTCAGTTAAAAAAATTGTTTTATTATTATTATTTTTTTTTTTTTTCATAAAGATCTACTATGTTTATGATAACATTACACTTAATACATCATAATAATTCAATATGTTACACTAGTTACTTTTAGTAATTCAACTGATTCTTAAATTATCACATTTTGTCAAAATAAATAATAATACAAAATAATAATAAGTAATAATTAAATTACCAATTCGCTAACTACATGTAATGCAGAAATTCGCCATTAGTATTTTTATGATAAGTTTTCTTTAAATACATAAACAAACCTACATTTATACTACCAATTCACTAACTACATGTAATGCAGTGATTCGCCGTTAGTGTTTTAGTATAAGTTTTTTGGCACAGAAATTGAAAACAGCACTTGCCAGAATGTTAAAAATGAGATCAATAGCCCAGCTGAAGACATCGATGGATAAAAATGTAAAATTAAAACATCAGAGAAATACAAAATTTAAATAAAAATAATTATTCAGGAAAACTAAAGCTTAAAAAATACAAAATAATAGTCAAATAAATTTCTTTTTTATTTTTTTAACTTTTTCGTCCCAAATACTACTTTTTTCGTACTAGTGAAAATACTAGTTACCTATTATGCTGACAGTGCTAGTTTCTTATCAACGGTGCAATGTGTAGCTTCATGTTACAATCAAAATTACTAGAGAATTGTTACCTTCCAAAATACTAGTTAGTAGTAATTCAAAGGGTGGCCAATTGGTTACCTCCAATGACATCCCCATGTTAAATTCACCAGTTAAATACATTGTGAATGGGTTGAAAAGTAACTAGTGGTAGTTCTTAGTGGCTAACGAATTCGACGTAACGCAACTAGTTCGGCGAACTGCTGGGTATAAACGTATGAATGATTATTTTATGTTTGTATTTGTATTTATAATTCCCATTTGCATCTGAACGTTGTTTTTATTGTTTATAGAACATGCCTCTTATTCTAATACTTATGGGTGAAATTAGCTTCTGATAAAAATATTTTTATTAAAGAACTGAACTAGAACTGTACTAGAAGAGAACTGAACTAGAAATGAACTAGAACTGAACTAGATCTGAACTAGAACTGAACTAGAACTGAACTAGAACTGAACTTGAACTGAACTAGAACTGAACTAGAACTGAACTAGAACTGAACTAGAACTGAACTGAACTAGAACTGAACTAGAACTGAACTAGAACTGAACTAGAACTGAACTAGAACTGAACTAGAACTGAACTAGAACTGAACTAGAACTGAACTAGAACTGAACTAGAACTGAACTAGAACTGAACTAGAACTGAACTAGAACTGAACTAGAACTGAACTAAAACTGAACTAGAACTGAACTAGAACTGAACTAGAACTGAACTAGAACTGAACTAGAACTGAACTAGAACTGAACTAGAACTGAACTAGAACTGAACTAGAACTGAACTAGAACTGAACTAGAACTGAACTAGAACTGAACTAGAACTGAACTAGAACTGAACTAGAACTGAACTAGAACTGAACTAGAACTGAACTAGAACTGAACTAGAACTGAACTAGAACTGAACTAGAACTGAACTAGAACTGAACTAGAACTGAACTAGAACTGAACTAGAACTGAACTAGAACTGAACTAGAACTGAACTAGAACTGAACTAGAACTGAACTAGAACTAAACTAGAACTGAACTAGAACTGAACTAGAACTGAACTAGAACTAAACTAGAACTGAACTAGAACTAAACTAGCACTGAACTAGCCAAATTTGTTGTTGTTTAATGTGGTGGTAGGGATTGAATTATAAGCAAAACGTTTTACAGATGGCTTAAAAAATTTACTCCAAAAGTCAATATCCACTTGATTGGAAATTTCTGTATATCAGTTCTTGTTTCTGCTTTAATTCAATAGCAAAGTATGTAAGAAAGTAAAACATTAATTTATTCTTTTAAATTCAATAGATTTTTAAAGCGGTTTGAGACAAGGATTCCTTGCAAATATAAAATAATTTTTAGCACATAATTTTATTTCACTTGTAATAGATAATAAAGTGTATTTTATTTGTTACTGCTGATATTAATAAATGTAAAAATTTTATTGTTTAATATAAAAAATTTATGATTGAAACTTCCTCTTTTTAACACGTGTGTATATTAGGGTTTATTTTAAACTTTATGCAGCAGTAAAATTTGTAATAACAAATAGAAGTATTGATGTAAATTATACAATAAGTATTATGTAAATGTTTGCAGATAATAAGGGAATAAAATTCTGAATAAAAATCTCTATTATTGGAATTGAAACACTAAAAACAGCAGTACAAAAAAGTGTTAATCAAGTGAATTGGATGCCAATTTCTTATGATGAAAATATTCTTTTAAAATTGATAATTTAAAAATCAATAATGCTATAATTTGTTAAAGTCCCTCCCTGCTAATTTTTATGATTAATTTCTATACAATTTACAGTAGTACGTAAGATTGTTGTTAGAAATAATTTCAAATGTGATTCATATGCCCTCATAGAATGATACGGTAATATGATACAAAGTATGCATGAAATTTGGTATATGCATAGAAGAGGAACAGATCCTTCAAAGGCGGAGCTAAAGGGGCTCAAAGTTGGGTACCTCTGTCATGCAAATTTTTTAATCGCTTGCCAAATTTTTGTTTCTCGTCCAATTTCAAATATTTTTAAAACATTATTGTAGGTACTGATAAGACCTAAAAAAACATGCTTGCATGTTCTATTTATCTCTTATGGTTTTTGAGTTATTTGCATTTGAATTTTTAAGTACCTCAATTTTGCATGTTCTTGGTCCAGTTTTTTTCATATATATCCTAGTTTTTTGGACCGATTTCATTTGTTTTTTTCCTTAACTAATTAAAAAACAAAATTATCTATTGAATAGAAGAAATTTGAAGTCGATATCTTTACCGAGTCCAAAAATAAACGATTTTGAATTTGAAAATTGCAAAAATTGCAACTTTTTGTGTTTTTTTTTTTTTTTTTTGGCCAAAAAGTATCTACACTTTTTTTCTCTGAAATAAAATTTTCTTTAACAACATATATTAATTTTATACTTTTCTGAAAGGTATCTCCACAGGTATCTGTAATATGTTGTTAAAAGTTTTCAATCAAAATCTACGGGACTTCGGAAAAATGTGGATTTTATAAAAAAAAAACATTTTTGGGATTTTCGGAGTTTTTTTTAGGAATTATGGGATTTCTTTTACAAAAATCTTAAAGTTTTTTTTTTCACTTTCTCATTTTATACGATAAGGTCTACATCTACCGAAAATTTCCTTAAGATATCTTTAATAACAAAGATTTTATTTTAAATAAAATATTTCGAGTTTCGCAAAAAACAATATTTTACAAAAATATTATTTTAATTGCAAAAATCAGGAAAAGTATAAACTCGATTTTCATCATCTAAATTACATTTCTTAGCTGACATAATTGTTCGTTATACAGAAAAAGAATGAAATAAATATCTTTTATAGAACTGAAACTATGCCGTTTTAAAATTTTATAAGTCACGGAAAAAAAGTAGTCCCATAATTCCCAAAAAAAACGCCGAAAATCCCATTTTTTTTCCACATTTTCTGCTATAAAATCCACATTCTTCCGAAGTCCCGTAGATTTTGATTGAAAATTTTTAACAAGATATTACAGATTCTTAAAATGCATTCCGTTTGCCGATTCGTGCTTTTGGGATTTGAGAAAATATAGACTATAGTCAAAATTTTCATATAAAATGGGACGAATTCGGGAGAGTGTGTACCTTGACCATTTGAGTTATTGGGCTTGTTTCTTATTTTAAAGTATTTTCTATAGAGATACCTTTCAGAAAAGTATATAATTATATGTATAATATGTTGTTAAAGAAAATTTTATTTTAGAGAAAAAAGAGTGTAGATACTTTTTCGGCCAAAAAAACACAAAAAGTCACCATTTTTGCAATTTTCAAATTCAAAAGAGTTTATTTTTGGACTCTGTAAAGATATCGACAACAGATGAAATCGGTCCGAAACACTAGGGTATATATGAAAAAAAACTGTACCAAGGACATCAAAACCGTAAGAGATAAATAGGACATGCAAGCATGTTTTTTTTTTGGGTCTTACCAGCGCCTACAATAATCTATAAAAATATTTGAAATTGGACAAGAAACAAAAATTTGGCAAGCGATTAAAAAATTTGTATGTCAGAGGTAACCATCTTTGAACCCTTTTAGCTCTGCCCCTGAGGAGTCTGTACTGTCCCCCTTTTTGAAAATTAACTTAAATTTTTCAATAAAGACTTTACTCAACATTCAGTAATGCATTTTCTATGATATTTATTTTAAATTTAAAGCATTTATGTATAGCTCAAATATAGCTTCTCTTACTTTTCATAATTTATGTGGCAAAATTGAAGTTTTGCTAATAAAAACACACACAGAAAAATTAACATTTTTCAATAGTTAAATTTTGCATAAATAGCCTTCTTTTTCTCATACAAACAACCACGGAATATTTCACTATTCAGTGAATGGGCTAATATATGGCTGACTGAATGAATGGATCGATGTATGACAAGCTGGCTGAAGCCCATGTGTAGTAGTTGGGAATGTTTAGTTTTATGACGCGGGAAAATAAAAGAAACAGCATAACAAATTTATAAGCTTCTAGCTAATCGCTTTGAATATTCATCATTCAAAATATCTATACTAAATATACATATGTATGTACATGAAAGTTATATGAGTTTAGGTGCCAAATAAAAGGGTGAACTATAAAGAGCATATAACATTTCAGCATTTTGTCTACCAGTTTTAAATCTTAAAATTTTTAAGACAAACCAGAAATTTAAGAAAAATATATGTATATCTGAAAACATCATTTTTTAAATCACCCTTTTCATCCCGCAGCAACGCCCATATATCATGATATGATGTGTTATTTTTTCCAGTTATGAATAAAGTATGAATTAAAAGCATATTGTTTGATCAGACTCAAATATTGCCTATTTTACGCAAATTCCCTTCATTTACCCCATACCCACACTCTGTCTTTTTAGTTTACCACACAACTGCAATACTGTACAAGAATATTGTATTTAAAGAGCAGGTATTTATCGTTGGTTAAGTGAAAAATTATTTGAAAATGTACACCACACACTAACAAATTTCATCCCATATTATCTTTAAACATATGCAGCAGGTCGTTCTTTAATTAGAATTTCATATTTCAAAGGCAATTAGTTGGATAGGAAGACGCCAAAAGTAGAGGTATTTATCAGCGAATGTTATTTTTCCTTTACATTAGACTTTTAGTGGTTTGTTTTGGAGAGAAAAAAAAAAAAAAAATTATAATGAGATAATAACAACGATTATGATAATACTAATACTGATGTTCTTGTTTGGTGTTTTCATAAATAACAAAGGAATATGAATTTCAATAATGTTAGTTTTAAAGAAATAGGTAAAAAAAAGGAATGGCAAATTAGTATTGTATATATTAATGCCATAAGGTATTTTTCATGACAAAAAATGTGTCATAAAAATTGCTTTTTGGATGCTTTAGGAATATTTAAGGCACTTTGGATTCAAAGTGGATTCATTTGAATATATTTTATAGAAAAAAATTAGGTACTTTTTTATGTGCTTTTAAAAACGCATGATTTTTTATGCACTCTCCGGTAGCACTACAAAATAATAGTATGTCTCAATTTTAGATATTCAAATAGCTTTGAAAAACTAAAAGCCATTATGACATTTTTTAGGCATTTATCGAAATCTAAGCAGATTTTAGATTAAATTTGACACATTATTTTAAACCTTTTTAATAACTTTATTAAGTTTTCTTTATTTTTAACTACAAAAATATTGCTTTTAACAAATTGTTTTTTTTTGAGATTTTTACGACTCTTATTCGAGGAAACAAATATTATGAGTTTTAAAAAGCATTTTTTAATAATCTATTTGAATCACTCTTAATTTTAATCATAACACTGTGTGACAATTTCGAAAAAAATAAAAAATAGTCGGTCAAGACCGAACATATGATACTCTACACCATTTCATATGACCATAAAAATCCGGGAAGGGGACTTATATTAGACCTGTGGCCAATTGTAGTTCAATACTTTTACTAAATGTAATGTAAAATATACAAATACAGAATAATGCGTTGATACTAACGTCTATATGATTTTATGCACTTTAAGGCGATTCTTGGAAGTGGGTTTATATGGAAGCTCTGGTAAATTACGTACCGATTCTAATAAAATTTGGCAGTATTGTTTCTACTTACATAAAAGTTATTTGCGTCATATATTAACTTTATACCAACATTCGTATGGGGTTTATGCACGTTAATGTAATTTTCGGAAGAGGTTTTTATGTGGGAGCTATGGTCAATTATGAACCGATTTTCATGAAATTTAGCACAAGGATTAACACTTTATGGCCACTAAACCCCTATTCCAAAAGGACATTTGTATGTGAGCTAGGTGAAATAATGGACCGATCATAACAAATTTCAGTAGTCAAAATAATTATTCATGCCAAATTTCATCAAGATATTTTCAAAATTGCTACCTGTACTTTGTTCATAAGGTTTACATGGACAGATAGACAGCCAGCCTTCACTACTTACACACTAGATAATTAACTCATTATATTACAACGGTGATGTTATTAGAGGCAACTACTTACTCTATATTATTGTAGGTATGCAATTGAGAAAATCATTACTTTGATGTCATTACAAGAACTAATTAATTTGAAGCTATTAAATAACTTATTAATTTCAAAGTATTACAGAAGTCATTATTAGTAAAATGAATAGTTCATGATACACTATCCCATTTAACCGTTATATCTGTCTGTCCTACTTGCTTTTTTTTCTTTTTAATTTTATAAACTAACATTTTGTATGCGATCATAGTTTTTATGCATTATTTGTGTGATAGTGTGGCACCAACAAAATATTTTTTTGCGATTTTTTTTTTGGATGGGACAGAATACTGTTCGATTTTTAATTGACAGAATAGGATGATTATGTAGGATATTGAATCATGGTCTTAACTAGTTACATTAGGGTTTACAAATAAGTACCAAAATATGGATTTTTTTAAATTATTTTTATATTCAAATTTTAGATTTCAACAACTTAATTATAATTTTTCATGAATGAAAAATTATAATTAAGTTGTTGTATGTAAGTTGTTGTATGTATAGTGGCCCCAATGGATTTGTTGACAATATGCTAGTCTGTCTGCATTTCGTCATGGGTTCGACACCTAGTAATTATACAATTACGTGCGATATTTTTCGTTACTTTTCTATGTTAAAATTTGATTATAATTTGAAACTAAAGTATGAAATGAAATTTTTGTTCGACTTAGAAAAGCAAGTAAATAATAAATTTTCATGTTTTACCCACTCTTAAAATATATAATTTTTATACCTTAAATATGAAGATAAAAAGTAACAAAAAGTAATATATTTCAAAAATTTTATTTCAAGAAATTGATTACATATCAGGTTAAAAGTAAGTAGTTACCAATCTATCATTGAAAAGTAACTACATCCGCAACTAAATGCCATTAACAAGTTTTTGCTGGGTATGAATCAAACTATAGCTTATACATAATAAAACTGCGTATTCAGTTTTTCTCCAGGAAGTTTAGAAAAATTTATAAAATGTTTACAAAAATTATATCAAACCAATATGGATATCAAATGAAATGAATACCTGCAATATAACAACATTGTTTATTTAAGTAAAAGTGGCAGAACAAATTGTTAAAAAACAAGCGCGAATGTTATATTCGGCTAGGCCTAATCTATATATCCACCATCAACTTTTTCAAATTTTACGTTATATGGGAGATGGGTGATAAAGTGGGCGGACCACGCCCATTTTTTGTTTCCGAGTTTACATTGGTCCTTGAACTATTTGAACACAATTTCTTTGAAAATTTTCCTTATATGAGAGGGCGATAAAGTGGGCGGACCACGCCTATTTTTGGTTTCCAAGTTTATATCGATCCTCAAACTATTTGTACAAAATTTCGTTGTCGTACATGCTTTTGTTTAAGAGATATCAGCAGAAAAGTATGAAACGGACACCCTGTGTTTCTAGTTTTTAGCTCATAACTTGTTTAACCGATTAACCGATTTTGCCCATTTTCAATACCAAACAAACCTTGTATAAGATAAAGATTTGTGCTAAATTTCGTTTCCCTACATTGCCCCGTTCGAGCCCTATCATGCTTTCAACAGACAGACAGACGGACGGACATAACTAGATCGACTTAGAATCTAACCAGAACATAGAAAATATAAACTTTTTGGGGTCTTAGATGATTTCTTCGATATGTTGCACACGGAATGACAAAGTTTTAGTTTTCATTTGACACCCATACGACTTGATATAATATTTGTAAATATTTTATAAATTTGTTTAAAAATGTGTATCCTTCGAAACTTTGAAGTCCTTTTTAGAGGAAATTTGACGTCCTAGAGAAAAACTTAATACGAAGTTTTACTACGAATGGGCTCTAGTTTCGTGCGTAAGTCGATTTTTTTACACATCTGCTCAAAAATATAGATACACATAGTGGGATTAAGTTTATAAGTTTGGAAAAATTCTTCAGGAATACTTCGAGTTTGTTTTTTCCTTTGGTAAAAAATTTCATCTGGCATTGATAATTTAATGAAAAATATGGCAAGTATATTCATAAAAATTAATTTACACATAAGGAGTGCGATCGAAAAAATCTTAGCACACGTTTTGCCTCATAACTTCTTTCGGAACCAATATTAAGCAATCTTTTTGATCTAGTTATCATGGAAAAATACGTCAGTTATTATTTTTAATAACAACCATGTTGATTGGTCGTGATTTTCACCAAAATAAGTAACGAAAAAGAGGTACGTGCTATAAATTATTAAAAAAAATTCAAAAAAATCCAAATAGGTCCTACACATAACTGGCCACAGAATTAAATTTCTGCAATCAAATTGTTTCTAATGTTATTAAACAATATCAGGAAAATTTAACCATTGATAGAAAACCCGGTTCGTTAAGAAAAAAAGGGCCACATGATATTGGTACGGCCAGAAAATTGAAAGAACATTGAAATGAACTCCAAAATAAGAGCAGCCCAGTTAGTCAGTGCTTTGACTATTTGATGCGAAAATTTAAAGCTAATGCAGAGTTGATAACACATAAAGTCCAAAAAGTTCGAAACAGAGATGCTGCTAATCAGTTAGAAGCCAAGAATAGGACACGGAAATTAAAACCTAATTTCATACAAAAATACTCAAGTTGTATAACTGACGAAGAAACGTATGTGTTGATAGAATTTTCGCAGCTTCTGTGTCAAAACTTTTATATTGTTAATGCTCGAGACAATGTTAAGCATAAGTTTAGGACCCAAAAACAGAAAATATGTCTAACGCAATTCCTGATATAACAAGCTTTTTGCAAATGCGGCAAAACAGGAAAGTTATTTGATACATTCGGATCTATAAATACCAAAACATACATCAAGGAATATTTACAAAAAAAGACTTCTTCTTTTCATAAGAGAACACAACGTGTCCACACATTTTTGGCCCGAACACATTTTTGGCCAAAACAATAACATAGTTTTTGTACCAAGAGGGGTAAATTTTCCAAATTGTCCATAGCTTAGACCAGTGGAGAGATATTGAGCTCTTGTGAAGAGCGAATTGAAGGGCACAAAAAAGGTGTCCCGAAATATCGAAAATTTTAAAAGAATATGTGGACACTGTTCCAAAAAAGTGAATGAAGCAACTATCAAATCTCTAACGGAAGGGTTACCAAAAATGGTCCACAAGTTCATAAGTAGTGGCTAGAACTGCAAAAGCTATATTTTTCTGCGATCTGTATTAAATTGTCAGTTAAATAAAATTCCTTCGAACGCACTCCTTACGTTTTCGATTTAAATAGCAAAAATTGTTGCTCATAACAATAGATACAGTTAATTTATTTCTAATTTTTTATATTAAGTAGAATTCTATTGTACTTTTTTGATTATTTTTACATAATATAATAAGAAGAGTTTCATTTAGGTTAAAAATATATAAAGAAATAGTATTCTGACACAGAAAATGAGAAGAAACCATTAATGAGGTATTTCTGAAGAATTTTCGAAAGTTATGGTCACTTTAATATAATCCCACTAGGTGTATCTATTATTTTGAGTAGATGTGTATTTGTGAAATTGACTGTCACACGGAGTAATAAATAAATAGATAAAATATAGTATACGCCAAGAATGATATTTTGTTTTTAAAAATTTAACTTAAAATAAAACTGAAATACTAAAGACATAGCCACAATATA